>JAEAOA010001970.1:1872500-2102500 GCA_016746295.1 Potamilus streckersoni
AGATAGATGGAAATTAAAACATAGGTCGTCATGCGAGTGTGTCTGCTAGGCACGAGTTCATACAACACCGAGTCAAGAGCATCATTTTTGGTGATGTGTGCTTAGTCTTGATGGAATATGGGCTAGTGCGTGCAGGCAAAGAGATGGGGGCCTTGGTTCGAACCTCTCTTGAGTAAAAATTAAAACTTCTTTAACCTGTATGATAGTATATATATATATATATATATATATATATATATATATATATATATATATATATATATATATATATATATATATATATATATACATATATATATATATATATATATATATATATATATATATATATATATATATATATATATATATATGTGTGTGTGTGTGTGTGTGTGTGTATTTATGTGTGTGTGAAACTTGTGTACATTTGCATTGAAATAATATACCATTATTATTATTACATTACTGCAGGTATACGCAATTTTAATTTGAGATGGGTTTGTGTGGATTATGTTTTATCATTGTATTCATTGAAAATTGCCACCTGTTTAGTTTCGATGTTTCGATAATTTGATAGCCCCCCGTTTAGTTCCGGCCATCAGGTTTTTAATATGCTTGATCGAGAAGGTCAAAATAGATAAATGGCAACAATAATCTAATTGCACCGTTATACCGTGACAAAACTTTGCCTTGGACGAATTTCCGACGCACCTTGCCTAACTGCAAACATCGGCCAATATCCGTTACAAAGGCAAGTCCGCTTCGTAACAAAATCACCAACCGAGTACTCCCTCGACGGCAAAAGCTTTACAACGACGGACTAGAACATGCTGCGACAAGCATTACATTTTTTTCTGGCACCCTTTTTGTTCCAATATTCCGGACACGAACTCTTTAAACAGAATAAAGCCATTAAAATTTATTGGCACTGATCCTGTATATTGGGCGTGTCCATTTTTACATATATTTTGTTCTTTTTGTTTATAGTGGCATATTCGATCACAACAATTTTGATCATGCGACAAGATCAGCGGCGTTTCGAAGGGTAAGATTATTTCGATTGTGTTTAACTACAGTATTCATTGACTAGTAGCATATATAGCTGACGTGTATTCAACACCACTATACTAGGTATATACTTGTGACAGGTAAAAAGCCCGACCCGCATATAGTAATACTGCAATGTTAATGTTTTGGCAAGGTCTGAGCTGCAACTTGATCGATCAAGTTGATCCGTTTGACCCGCTACTTTAAACGAGAATTCATCAATCACTGGGACTCTATCGATTTACTGATGAGACATACATTTTTGTCCTGACTTCCCGCGACTCTTCAAAGCTTTTGGTACATCTGAATTGCAGTGCTCTGTAGGAAGTGAATAGGGATAATGACATGATAGAATTGATTTTTTTCTCTGTTCGGATGAATCCGTCCACACGGTGATATTTGTACATAAAGTTTTGGCGACTAACGTAACAGGAACAGACATAGTATGTATACAAATGTGTTTACGAAAGTATACAAATGTGTTCATTCTAGTTTTCAACGGCAGTCAGATTCCTAAATTGGAAAGCGAATACATACGCAACGGACTATGGTATTATGTGAATGAAAGCGAAATATGAAAGAGAAAACATATTTTTTTTCTCGGAATATGTATATGTTCTTTGTAACTGTTATATAAGAATTCCTATTTGAACCATCATATATACTTTCAGTGTCAGGATGGCTGATCGGTACCCCTTGGTTTCATGTGACCGATATTGGTTGAAACTAAGTGGTTAATTGTGAAGGACGCCACCTAATTGCGAAGGACGCCACCGACATCAGTTTGATCAGTTATGTATATTTTTAGATTCAAAATGGCATGGGTTTGTTATAATTGCTCGCAAACAAGACTTGTGCAAGTCAAAAGAAAAGAGAGCAAGGAAAAGGAAAAACATCTGGAACATTCTTAAGGTATTGAGCTTCTATTCCTGGGAATCCATTGAGCAAACCGGGTTGTTTTCGAAGAAAGTATATTTTGATTCTGACTGAATCTGTATCTTCCAGTGCCAATAAATTTGCTATCAAAACTACCAGTTCTAGATGATTGTATAAAAAAACTTTCATATATTTTCTGCTTCCATGCTGAAGAAATCAAATTATAGCAAAAGTTTTTTTGTGTTTTTTTTTTATATAGAGATCTTTGGATTCTTTATTGTATTAATTTAAACTTAAGGATTGTGTTTTCAGTATATTTTGTCTTAATATACTTTCCATTAAGGAATGAACAACTTCTTAATTGTAGAGAGTTATATTTTCACGCTATTCTTGATATGCGAACTTGCAAAGTTTGGGTATTTGTGCCTTCTTCGAGAATATTGTCGTTATGGAATAATTTTCATATTTTAAGGAGTTATACTTTAAACTTCTGCAAGTAAAAACATAACAAATGTAAAAAAAAAACATCATTTGCAACGTAATTTGGTCCCTTAATATGGGAAGTGAAAATCTTAATTTTGATACCGAATTTTCTTCCACTGGAATATTTCAAGGAATACTCGAGAGAAATCCAGAAAAAGTGCTACATCATATTAAACAAGGCGAAAATGTGCATCAGATATGTTCCAAAACCGGAATGGGATATTTACATTTAATTATGACGGCGGCCTACCCAATCACGGAAACGAAATATGTACCCATCATTTATCAGTTGTCTAATGCCAACATTTTTCTGGATCACCAGGATGTTGATGGAAGGTCACCATTGCACCTTTCCATAAAAGGAATGTTGTTGGAACTTATGGTCGCACTCATCAAATGTGGCGCCACCTGTTCTATAGAAGATGATGAACATTTGATAAGTAAATACGGAGGATTCACTGAATGCGAAACTCTGGAACGATATAGAAAATTTGCCCCCGGATACTGGATACCTGTCGCGGAAAACAAGGCATTCAAAGTTAACATTCTGGTAAAATCGTGGTGCAGGATAAACATAAGTCGAAACGAAAAAACGCTGGTGGAATTCGCAAAAGAGAAAAGTGCGGATGAGAAAATAACCAAAATGCTTCTTGACAATGAAAGTACTATCGAATTCGCTCATGCGACAATCGCCGGAGACGAGGACAAGATGAAAAGTCTTATTGATCATTTCAATATAGATCTGACAACAAAAGATCTGTCACATCGAGAGAGTTACTTTGAGCCCTATTTCCCATTATCCCTGTATGGAGCAGCAATCAAATACGGTCACAAACACATACTTTATATGTTAAAAAATGTGGAAAATATTAAAATAACAGAGCCTGCAATAACACATTACAGCGAGGACTCTTCCGATCGGTCTCAGTCAGCTGTTTGTATAATATTGTGATACACATTGTT
Source organism: Potamilus streckersoni (assembly GCA_016746295.1). Classification (NCBI taxonomy): domain Eukaryota; kingdom Metazoa; phylum Mollusca; class Bivalvia; order Unionida; family Unionidae; genus Potamilus; species Potamilus streckersoni. Next base: position 1,875,849 of record JAEAOA010001970.1, read on the forward strand.
TCCTGGGTTTGTTCACTTGTGAGACAAAATTAGTTGCTATTTTTATATTTGTGCCAAATTATAAATTTCTATTGCTTCGCCATCAAATATAAGAAAATATCGCATGTGGCCATAAACAACTGTGGGCACAAAATCTTATATATGAAAAAAATAAAGAAAAAGGCGAGATATTGTTAATATTGTAGACTAACATAAAATAAGGACCGAACTGCATATCTGTTTTTCAATTTTCTTTATTTAATTCATTACTTGTGCCCTCACACAGGTGTGGTCTTGAAAGATGGTTATGTCAGTGATTTATTCCTGATTATATGTCACTTTATTTACATCTTGCCGCTGATTATATGCATTCTTTCTTTTTTTCTTTCTTTCTTTTAAAACCATACATATTTGTTTTATCAATTTATGTCACCAAGCTTGGCGTATACACATGGAGAATACTTAATGGATTTTAATTGAATGCTATGACAATGATTGTGCTCCATTTTAATATTTTGTTCATGTCCTAATTCTATCATTGCTTATATTTGGTCAGTAAATATATATTTTCACATATAATGATTGCTGAAAATTCTGTTTTGTAATTTATATGAAATGTCATTTTTGACGAATGAAATAATAACGTCATTTGTCAGTCAATGCCAAGAGGTCTAAGGCGCTCGGTTATACAGATCATTGACGTCTCACTTGCGTCCGCGTGGGTTCGAATCTAGACTCCAGCCATCATGGGTATGTGAGAAATCTAAACCAACAAGTAGATGTCCACTTTTTTCTGACATTATTGGTAGCGGAGACCAACTGGGCAGGGCGGTGTTTAATACTGAAGCTTTCACCTTCCAATCAGTTCTGACTATTGGACTCTCGCGAGCAATAAATTTATTTCGAGTGTCCTTTGTATGCGGATGGTAAGTGAAATTCCACTTCTTGTCAACCATGTACTACATGCTTTAGAGCACTTTTTAGTATCGATCCTGTCAGAACAGAACATCTATTTATATATCATTTACTGACTTATGTTTGAATTGCTGACGTATACGTGGAAGGCAACATCACTCCAAGGCAATGGTGACGATGTTGCTTTCACTCTTACGTCAGCAGTGTAAAAAAGTTTAGTAAATGATTCATACACAGGTGTTCTGTTCTGACAGGAATAAATACAAACAAAATAGTAGTGTTCTGAAGGATTTGATGCTCTTAGTAAAAGGAAGATGGGTTTTACTTGCTATCCACATACAAAATCACTCGAAATAAATTTATGTATAACTAGCGAGCGTCCGATAGTCCGAACTGATTGGAGGGTGAAAGATTCAGTATGAAATATGGCCCGGCTAAGTTGAGATCCGCTACCAGTAATATCAGACGAGAAAGCCCCACTATAAAACCCCAAAACACCCACACAAAACCCCAAACAAACAAATAGAAAACGGAGATCTACTTGTTGGTCTAGTAAGAACGCTTAGCAAGATTTTCTTATTGGTCGGTGATTCTTCCCGTGGTCATTTCTGGTTCTTTATCCGCCAAATATTCTGCTTGCCGTGTAAAGCCAGCCTATCATGTATTGAAAAGGACCTTAAATCCACAAATAAAAAGAACGAAAGAGAACAGTTGAGGCCATTTGCTTTCATTCGGATTCTTCAGGACTGCAGGAAGTAAAAAATACATTATTCCATCTGTTGAATGTAATTGTGTAAATGTCTGGAATTAGATAGTAGGGTCTTTTTTGTTACGAACAACAATGAAGAACAGAGAGAAAATGTGTGTCAGTAGATATAATAAGCTTTAAAATTCCAGGTGAATTAAATTAAGATCACAATACAGTAAGCCTTAGCAACTTAGTTAAAACTTGTGATAAGTATTTAAAAGGATTTTTCCTTCACATTTCTGTCTGGACGAGATGTATTTACTCAACCTACATTGACTCCCGAAAAATGATCATCTGATTATTTGTTTTCATGAAAGACGTCAACACTGAACAAAGTATTGTGAGTGTTGAAAACCATATAAGAAAACTCTGTCCTAGAGTAGTCTATCTTTGAATATTTTCTATTTTAAATATATGGTAAATGTACTTATTTATGATAATGTTTATATATACTTTTTGGTTTTGTCAAATAATTTCAAGCGTTTTATTAAAATAACAATCTAATCGCAACAAAATACTTGAATATACACTTAGTGTAGGCAGAAAGTCTTCATTAGTATAGCAAATATGGCGGTAAGGCTATTTTAGGCCCGCTTCCGTTCCATTTAACTATACCCAATTCCTGAATATATGGAAATTTTTAATACTATGAAATGTTCCCAACGGCACGTCAATACGTACATGTGCTCAATGGCTGACATTTGGACCATTAATTATTCATGACAGGGATAATAATAACGTGTTTTCTTGCTATACTTGCACTTCAACTTGGGTAAAGCTTTGTGTGTAACATTCACTACGAGCATTTTCTCTATAAAGCAAAGTAACATGGATGATCTGGACACCTAAAACATTTCTATAAAACAAAACTATCATTGAGTCACGGTGCTACTTAATCAGATTAATCTGGATTAATGCGAATTAAAGTAGTAAGGCCTTATTTGTGTATTGCCGTCTTGTATCCTTACTCTACCATGTGAAGACCACTCATCTTTGCTTAAAAACAAAACATACCGTCCAATACGTTTATGATTACCATCTTTATTGTGCATTAAATTGCGCGCAAACTAATTTCTAAACTTTCACAATATAAATTATAACTAAAGCTATAACGTAATAGATTCAACAGGTTTAAAGCCCCAATGACGCCTTTACCCGCAAAAAGTCGTATATGCCAAATCATGTGAACACCTCTGAATCTTCAAAGTTACTGGTCCTAAACATCGTTGGGTTCCATTAAAAGCAGCTAATATCGGCGTTTCGCCACATTATGAGCCATGTTATTTCTCCCTCGAATTGAGAAACCATGCCTTTTTCACATGGGTACGAATTAATCCGACGTTGATCGGCGACATCCGTGAGTGAACCAATTCATTCCAAAGCTGCAACAATAGATTTGATGATGTCATGATGCATGTACAAAGTTGAAAAGATGTTGAATCAATAGTTAAAAGAATGACCTCGTCAAATTGACACAATATGATAAATCTTTTAGCAGGAAACAGAAGAAACTATTATGCCATGAAATAAATGATGCGTCAAAGTCAAATTCTATTAAAGCGATGACTGAAGAAGAATGCACAAATAGTGATAAGGAACATCACATTGTTTAATGATAATGACGAGTTTCTAGAAAGTGACGTATGGAAATTTTTTTTAACAAATGTTGAAAATTGTATCGGATTTTATTTTGTCTTGAAACGTATGCAAATTAGTAAGTTTTGTATTTGACTTTAATCTGAAGTACCATTATCATGGTTCCTTTGTCTAAAAGCAAACATTTATCGCTAAATAAGATATCTTTAATTGTTCCATAAATGTGTGATAAAGTATCAAGCATACAGAGGATATTGTACCTATGCATGTTCTCAATATTTTGACATTTTAGATCGCTTCCTGCAGCATACCTTTGACAAGGTTAGCAAGAGCTACTTATTCTTTATACGTAATTCATAACGTAAAATATATTTTTAGATCGTTTAACATCATGATCTATTTCTTGAAAGGTGGTAGTGATAAAACTGATCTTTGCTATAGCTTGTTCGTTGTGTACAACGAAAGTTGATTCTTCAAAATGTCCCCAGTATCCAGAATTAGAGTTAGCAATAAACAACAAACGAAAGCATATGAACCAAATTTCAAGAATGAACAAAATCAATCCAGATCAGTCTCTCAGAACCCAATCCTGTATATTCTTCAATTAAACTCTAAAGTATTTGTAGATAATAAATAATTATCGATTAAATATTAACTATGCTTAACATGTTGGTCATAAAATCTGCTCTCGAAGTTGAATACAGCATGCTTCCAAACATGCTATTCAAGATGGCAAAGGGCCAACTAGTGAGCGTGAATAATGAAGAAATCATTATATTTTTACTTACTCAGTTTCACTATAGACTACCTATATTTTGACTTGCAAAAAAAGTGTTAACATCGTACATGGAGCTGTATAATACGTATATTTTGCTATACGCTTAACATGAAGTCTGCGCGCCCGTAGACAAATGTCGATGGAAACAAATAACATTATAAATTCAATTTACCATGCAACATTATGGTCTACCTACTTTTACTGTTGCCAAGTTTATGTGTACTGAAAAATGGCGTTAAGCCCAACAACAAGTTAAACCCTTGATTTCCTGCTTCGGAACAGTCTAAAAAATTAAAGAGATTAAAAATTGTGTGATCGTAGGTACTGAAAATGACTTAGGTGTGAAAAAGAAACAAAATGTGACGTACACAGTTTTGAGTTGGTTAGAAATAGGTCTGGGTACATGCATCGGCTGGTATATGCGCTTCTGTAGCTGTATTATATTTACCGACGTAGATTTTTGGAGGCTTTTACTGGTGGAAGTACAATACTGGACGAGATAGGTGTTATTGTTAAAGCCATTAAAAATAATGAGTTAATGTCAAAGTTTCCGAACATTATGAAATCATAACATATGTCATAACCAAAATGGACAGTATCGACGACATGATAAGAAAGTGATCAAAGACAACAAAAAAAAAATCAACCATGAGGAGTTTTGTTTGGTCAAAAACAAATATAAGAAGGACCAATCAGTAAACAAAAACTGAATGCATAAACAAACTACAGAGAGGGATGGAACACATTGAAATAGAAAGCGATACATGTTGAAAATTAATAACTTGGCTTTCGAGGCTTTGACTGTACCAGCATCTGCTTTGCATACGGAGCGCTGTTTGTACAATAGCCTCATTGTATCAGAAACAACCCTATCTTGCCAATAAAATAGTTAACATTAATTACTATCTATCTATTTCGATGTTTTTCAATATTTCCATTGAAGAAGAAACAATATATTTTACTATACAAAAGATTACAATGAAATAAGGATTGATATTTTATTACAGCCGTAAAATGTATATGTAAAACGAATTGTAAAACTAGAAGACCATGCGAATTACAGCAAATGGTGAGAACAAAGAAATTACTGCTGTTTAATATCTGAAATGATGCTAAAAAGTTCAAAACATCGTAGTAACCATTACACAGCGTAGAATTTAAAATTGCAAGAATTAAAAAGCACTCATTACACAGTGTACAAATTAAAATTGCAAGAATTCAAAAACCTTATAGTAACCATTACACTGTACAATTTAAAATTGCAACAAATAAAGAACCTCGTATCAACAATTATGCAGTGTACAATTTAAAATTACAACAATTTAAAAACCTCATAGCAACCATTACAGTGTACAATATAAAAATGCAAGAATTCATAAACCTCAGCAACTATTACACACTGTACATTTTAAAATTGCAAGAATTCAAAAACCTCACAGATCTATTTCTCGAATAAATAAATAATACTAAGACTTGTTTTAATATGGTTTATTTTTCGTGTTCAAAAGTGTTTTTCAGGGACACTTGATTTAATATAGTGCTAACAGCCATCACATGCAAATGCACATAGGTACAATTAACATATCTAATATTATCAGTATCTGAAATAAAGATCGAAAAGGGATAAATTTTCACCAGATGCCTGTAATACATGTTTCATATGCAAAGGAAATAGCTGTGATAACGTGTACAAGAGGCGTTGTTCCTTTGAAACAGATCGAACCTATCGGCGAAGGATTTACCTCGAGATAAACGGCGTGTCTTGAGTCCCATACAGAATACAGGCCCGAGCCCTAAGTCAGAAAGGCTGAAGGTCTAAGTCTATGAAATATAAAAAGGTGAAAAGTACAACAATTTAATAAGCTATATCACGATAATCAACAATACATGAATAATTTTCAATGTTATTGCTGTCAACCAATACAATGACCTATATTCAGATTGCCAGTTATTTCATCACGCGAAATTAAAGGTGAGAATGCTTCCTTTCCGTGCCTCTTCTATGCTACTCATTTGTAACTTCCGCCTGTCGATACTTCAGGTGCCTTGTTTCCGTTCTCCTGCCCTGCGCATTCGCACTACTGCCTATTCTCCCGGCCTTTCTTCTTCGCACAGCTGTCTATTCTCCCTTGCTCTCCGCGTATTCTCCTTGCATTAGTCCTCAAGTCCTCCTTATCTTACCCGAAAAGCACTCTCAGAAACCTTTGTTCCAAATCTCGCCCGAAGGTCCTATAATTCGATTTTTCAGCTCTTTTACGAGTGCCCAATTTGCCATCGGGATCCGGTGGTGTTTTTTTTTTAATCACTTCCAAAACTGTTCTGACTCTTCCAAAATGAACGTAACAGGATAATATCTGGATGCGTGAGAAACTCTCCCCAGATTTGACTTTGTTCTGATTGGATACTGGTGGTCTCTTTGAAAACTATCTGGGTTAGTAGCACTGATATGTTATAATGTTGGATTTTCCGGTCTCAAAGCGTAGACAGGTGACGTCAATGGCAAATTGAAAAACAAGCAGAATTTCTTACCACCGCGACAAGGTTCTCTTTGAATTAACCTCGTACTTGACTGTGACACAATGACTAAATCACCGACAGGTAGTCTCTTTGTTTTAAAATATGTCCAAAGACGTAATATTATATAGCACGTATTGACATTACCCAAAGCACTTTGCATTACAAATTCTATCAGAACATTTTTAAACATGAAGCAGGAATTCTTAGTAAATTTTCTCACACAACTAGACACCCCCACGATTGAGAATAAAATCGGGATTTTATTCACAGGTAATTTGCTTTGTCGTGCGAATACATGTATTTACACACGATATGACTAGAACAAAATCTTAACGAGGCAAAATGCTAATTACGGAGAAGAATATACAGCACGATATTCCATGATTCTACTGATTTAACTTTAAAGTTTCGGCAATCCTCATGAAATCTGCACCGATGTTCTCGGTGCTCTTAGCGTATCTGATCTTCATTTGGTACTGCTGTAAGAACAGCGAGAACCTCCTCGTGCATCCAGTCCATAGCTTTGCTTGTGCAAGATACGCGAGTGGACGATGGTTGGTCTCCAATATAACCTTCTGCCCATACAATATCAACTCGAAACGTGATATTACAAACAAGGGAGAGTCGGCGGGTTTGATTACTCCCAGAGCAAACATTTCTTTTATTTCTTCCTATACTTCATGGTGCTTTGCGTGGGGAAAAGTGTAGGGTTTGCTTTGAACTGGATGGTCGTCTACTAGCTTTAAAGTGAACTCGATGTGTGACGTTCTCCCTGGTAGCTCCTTAAGTACACCAGAATACCCTGTCAGCAACGTCTCTATCTCCTTTCGCAGCTCTCTAGTCAGCACTGGGTCTCACTCCACGCCTGAGGATGTCACAGCATTCTTCAATGCACAAAAAAGACCAAGTGTACTTTTTGACGATCGTGGCAATAACGGAATCGCCAGTGGGCTCTCGTTTTCTATATTTCTTAAGGAGATTGACTTGGTACCGTTTCTCCTTAGTTGGTAGCCGTATCCGGTAGATTTGACTCCCAAACGTCTTGGTTACGACGTAACCTAAGAACACAACAATTTACAAGTTTCGTGGAGAGGGCCTCTCCACGAAACTTGTAGTTTCTGTGTTCCTGGGTCAACAGCAGCAACACATTGTCTCCTACCTTATGCTGGCGTGGTTTAGCGCGTTTGTTCTAGTATCTCGCCTGTCGAAACTTTGCCTGCTCGAGATTCTTCCGTGCTAACGTATACTTCTTCCTCCAGTTTGTTACATAAGTCCCTGACGTACCGATTGCTGGTGCGTAACTCTTCAACAGCATGGTCTTCAGTCCACAACTACGTCAGTTCGGCGATGGGTTCTCGTACGATCCTCTCGCATAGGAGTTTAAAGGGGGGGGGACCCTAAACTCACTTGTGGCACTTCCCGTTATGTAAATAGCACGGCAGGAAAATACCTTTCACGTGACTCATGAATTGCGTCCCCTGATCGGTAAAGATCTCGTCGGGCTCTACGACTCGTGACCAAATCCCAACCAAAGCTTCTGCGATAGTTTCCGAATCGATATTGTGTAACTCGACAATCTCTAGATAGAGTGTAGCGTAATCAACCACCATTAAAATATAACGATTTCCTTATGCCGACGCGAGTTTTATCGTCCGATTAAATCCATTGTAATACAGAGGAATGGTTCATCGATAAGAGGTGATTCCCCACAAGGGAACGGGTCGATGTGTTTTTTTTTTCAGTGCCATCTACTGACACTTGTTATAGGAGAGAAAATACTGCTTTTTGTCTGTCTAGACCACAAGCCTGTAGAATCCTTAAAAAAGACTCATGCGTCTTGGTAAGCCCCATTTGTCCTCCCATGAGACTTTGATGCGCGATCTTCACCTCGCTTCGCTTTCGGTCCGACGACTTGCTTGAAGTACGCGTTTCCCTTCCTGGTGGTACAAGATCCCCTTCTCGTACATAAACCTCATTTCGCCATTTGGAGTTCTTTTCTTCGTTCATTCTTCAGCATGATTATGCAACTGCGTCAGACTTGCGTCTTCTTGATAAAGTTTCTTCATCTCCGCTAGAAGGACGTTATCAACAAGCGACGAAGTAACTTCCATCGGCGTCGACTTCGCCTGGCGAGTCTTGGACCTGGTGTCCACAGTACTCACTTGTAAAGGCGTACAGGTTGCTTGTTTAGATTCTGGGAACACATAACGACATACCAATATGACCCCATGTGACAACCCAGACAAGCACGCTGATTCGATTTTCGCTTTCACGAACGGCGAATCGAAGTCAATTATGGCAACTGGTAAAGAGTGATGCGTGCTGTTGGCATCACTTAACCTCCTCTGTATAATCCTCTGGCTTTACGTACTTCTTGTCGATAAGGGCGGGATAACTACACCCAGTGTCGTACAAGATGGTGGCATCCTTACTATTTCGGTGGCGGATGCGATGTTTACTGGTTTACAGATCAACTCGCCCCCCCCCCCGTATCTCCCTGATAAAAGCATTCACCTTGGTCAGCCTGCCATTGAGCCATTCCATGGAAAAGTGCCCTAGGCGCTTGCAGTTGTAGCACGTCGGCGGCTTTTGCCGTCATGCACGCACTTTTCCGTGGTTGAAGACCGTCCTCATTTTCGCACGACCGGTCTACCTCTGCCATTTTCATCCACTTCCCAAATAACCCGCCAACTCGGGTGTGGAATTTTTCACACAATGTGATACGGGGCAAATATCTTCAAGGCGTCCTAGTGACTTTAATTTATTTTCAGCACTGAGAGAAAACCCATTAAAATTATTCTGCACTACTTGCAATAATTAACAGTTAGTTAATTCTCAATAACAACCATATGACAAAGTGACAAGGCTATTACCATGTAGAGAATGTCATTGAAGGATGATAATTCAAATTACGAAAGTATTTACAAGAGATAACTGTGAAAAATACGAAAGTTTTGGTATCGCTGTACAGTTTCGTAGTTTATAGTTAGAAGTTTAAAGAAAAAATAATTTTCCCGAGTTTCCACACTAGTTATACTGGCTATTTAAAAACGACACTTTTTTAAAACTTAGGTATTGTTCCATGAATCTTTAATTCCCATTATTTAGGTGTACGATTGATGGTTTATAGCGCATGCATCTTGCCTTACTACAGATTTGAATGTTTCAGAAATTGCTAGCTCCACTTGGTCATTTCACTTCCTGGTCTTAAGAGGTAACTTGTTAAAAAAAAAAAAAAAAAAAACCCGATGACTTTTGTTTTACATTTAGTATATTTGGCATTGCACTTTTAGAAGCTGGTTTTGTCATGTGTTGCAACATTCATTTTCTTTACCATTTTTAGTACCAGAACTTTTAACCACAGATGTTAAAGATAGTGTACTTTAGACTAATTCAGAGGAGTACCTGGTTATGTCCTTGTCAAATTGACAATCTAGCATTGTTGTCTATGATGTGTGTGACATGCATGCTTAGGTAGGATAGAAAGTATATTTATTTCACAAAACTTTAGCATAGAGGTCTATGGAAATCCCTTAATAGCAATTTACATCCGGGTTTTTTCTAACATGCGTTGGAAAAAGCAGAGGATATTCCAATTGTGAGGCTCACTCAGTGTTGCAGGTTGTATCCTCACCTTGGAAATGTCATCTCTATATAGGGGCTTTATTGCTGTTGCCGACAAATTTGTTCCAGCAGGATTGCAGCCTATATGGAATCATCCTGCAGGTTATTTAATAACGCAAAGTTATTTTAATATGTACAGTGGTCCAAACTTTAGACCACTTGGCCACTCCACAAGTACTTGACGCGAGCTTGATGTAAAAAAAAAAAAACAAACAATAATTGTAAGGAAAAAGTCATACAAAGTGGCAAGAATATCTCAGATTACCCCATGACCCGTTCTGACATTGGACCCTCTCTATCATACTATATAAGATACTCTCTTATCTAGTATGACAAAGAGGGTACAATGTCAGAACGGGTCATGGGGTAATCTGAGGTATTTTTGTCACTCTGTATGATAATCTGAGGTATTTTTGTCACTCTGTATGACTTTTTCCTTAAGATTGTGTGGGTTTTTTTGTTTTTTTTCCACATCAAGCTCGCGTCGAGTACCTGTGGGCCACTCAAAGTCTAGTCCTGCAACGTAAGCCCTATCACCCAGATATTTCTTTTTTCTTTTCTAGCATCAAAACAAAAACGTGCTATATCTTACATTGTAGGACAACTCGGGGCTCTCACAGATAAGGTAGCTAAAAAGTCGCTTTGGACGGCTGCAGTGCTTGTACTACCTGTGTAGTCTATGCAGAAACACAATGTTAATGATCTATGAAAAAACAGTTTTTAAGTGGACAAAATTATCAAGAACATTAATCATTGGAATCTGGAAATTTGGAACTCTGCAACGTGAAACAATTCTATGATTTATATCTTAAAATAGCTTTATTTTCAAATTGAAAATTCTGTGTTATTATATGATTAAATGATCATGTGTACATTTTACCTAATCACTCATAAAGTAAATAAAGTAAGAAGGACTTTGTTAACTTTGAGTGATTAGGTAAAAATTACACATTGATAAATACCCAACCATGATCATTTAACCTTTATAATTCCAATTTAGTCCTTTCAATCGTCAAATGAACATATTCCATCAATAATGCATTTGAACTGAAGTAGCACATAGTTTCCTTTAATTCGCCACTTCGCATTACCCCACCAACCAAAATCTTACCTCTGCATCACTGTCATCTGATTTCATTTGCCAGCACGTATTGGATTTATATCTAGCTGAGAAAAATCAGCCGAGGACTTCACCACCAACAAACCCAGTTATATACTGGAAATCCCGAGAAAAAATTTTCCCACTTCTGGCAGCTGTCACTAGTCGCTAAACATTTTTATTCAATACCGCCCTCTAGCATCAATAGTGAAATAAATTTTAGCACTGCAGGTGCTATTTGCAGTGACAAACTATTGAGCATGTCTGCTGAAAAAACGGAGATGCTACTATTTCTTGCAAAGAACTTGGAAGTTATAAATTTTGATTATTGAATTTCTTTATTATCTATTCAACTGCGTGCATCATGCCCATGCACATTAAAACAGTTTAATAAATTTAATTCTTTTGGTCTAACTCAATTATTGTTTCACCCCATTGTGTTGACCATATTGGACTTTTCTGAATTCTTGTTTAACTTTATTAATGCACTATCAAATGACATGCAGTGTTAGACACGGTGATATAGAAATTCAACTTTATTATTTTATAATCCGAATTAGTCGTTCCTGCCTTATCCGATTTCGATTAATCGAAAGTTCATACTATATGGTGGAATCCGATTTCCGAATCAAAAGTCGGTTATGCCCTTCTCTTTGCCATATTCATCATTTTCAGATTTTAAGGAAGTTAGGCTCAATTGTTGGTGAAATTCTATACCTCTGGTCACAAAATGAATAGCCAGATGATACCATGTTTTAAATCTAAGGGCAACAGGGTCAAATTTTTGAAGATATGCATTGATTTTTCATAATTCTTTCAGTGAAATTACTTGGTAGGGCTGGGTTTGCTTTGAAGTACCTGATTTTAAATTCAATTTCAGTTTTGCATTTAACATTGAATTAGCATTTTTGAATGCTTTGGTTTTGACAATGTCAATATCTTTAACATTGTCCATCAAATATCTGTTTATAGCAGCACAAACATTTTTCAAGAAATTCTTGTGATATTCTTGTGCCTGATCAGCTGGCATTTTTGTGCCCCTTGGTGATAACAATTTTGGTTGGGCCTCAGCGTAGAACCTTCATAAGTGGCCACTCAGCTCATCTGGTCTGATTGTGTTGAAGTCAAGTTTGTATCCAATAATTTCAATGAACCAATTTGTAAATAAATGGAAAAATATTCATAGTACTAGAGTTCTTACTTGGCAGAATCATTTTAAAATCCACATAAAAAGAACCTTTCCTGCAATTTGTACATATATTGTATACAGTGAAACCTGTCTTGAAAGACCACTGCTATGTGATACCACCTGTATTGAGAGACCATATTCTCAGTGCACAAAGTTAATAAATATATAGCACTGTGACCTGTTATGAGAGACCACCTGTCTTGAGAGACTATAATTTTCTGGCAGAAAGGGTGGTCTTTCAAGATGGGTTTTACTGTACTTATTTCATGGGATTCATGCAATATAGTGATGTTAGTAATTGTATCCTTCAACATTTAAAATTTGTACAGAAGAATAGCAATGCAAAATATTATGTAATTTCTTTTAAATTGAAATTAATAACTTCAAATTCAAAATAATTTGACTTAGCAGAAAGATCAGTTTATATATTATTTTATACATTATTCAATGGTATCAAGTCACATTTTGGAGAAATGATTAAATTGTCATGTCAACATAGTATGTACTATGTCATTATATATGTTCAAGATCTATCCATCAAAGATATTTCATGCGAATAATCTGATTATCTTTTTCTTGTGTTTTTACCATTTAAAACATTTATTCAGTCTTCGAATAATGGTCTGATTAATATTTTCTTTTTATTTTTGTGTAAGTGGTCATATTCACACTATGCCACTGACACCCACACACATTTTAAAATAAGTAAACAAAATTAATTAAAATTTTGTTTACAATTGACCATTGAAAACCCCAATGCCCCATTTTGTGTTTCTTTTAGTATCCTCTGAGTATTGATTTATTTCAATAGCTTATAAGTCCTTTTCATATAATTTCTTGAATCTTGGTTTATATCCCTCGGCGGCCTCTACATTGACTGTCCCAGTTCCCACGCTATGATTGTTGTTGTTGTGTTTGTCTAGGGTTACGGAGGTCATGGGGTTCTGCGTGAGGGAATTTATCAATCTCTGTTCTGTTTCATTTTCAGTGCTTGTAACAATCATCATAATATCATCAAATCCATCTCCATCTGCTTTGATCGCTGATATTATTTGTTTTAGCTCTTTCTCATCTAATTGTTAAATTAAATCCACAGATAATTGCAATGAAAAATCACAGTAATCGGCCATTTTGCTCAACTATGTAGCAGGTAAATGTTTATTGTATAGTAAACTAAGCATTTCAATCAAAGAATATTGGAAAAGTATAAAAAAGGGTATTAGTTTTATTTAGTTGCTGAATAAAAAATTTGAGTGAAACAAGTTTCAGAATGATGTGTCTGCAATGTTTTTTTATATTGTAAACCGAAAGTTGTCCCAGAATTTTTTAATGTTTAAAAAATTCCAGATTAGTATCACGTGACCCTTTAAATTCAATCATATTGCAGAAAATCTGTTTCATTCATAAAAACTGGAATTATATATATTTATTATATATAATAAATTTTTTTATGAATGAAACAGATTTTCTGCAATATGATTGGATTTAAAGGGTCACATGATACTAATCTGGAATTTTTTAAACATTAAAAAATTCTAGGACAACTTTTGGTTTACAATATAATTATTATATATAATTATATATATTTATAAACAAATATTGCACAAATATAAAAGTATCATACTCATTGCAGTTGTACTATTTGGATGGAGAGGTCATGTGTGTTGTGGCCATATGACTGAGCTGACACTTGTATTTAATTTTAACTAAGACTAACAAGGCTATAGTCTCGGAATTGCACGTTGGTAAAATTGCTGAATCAACTGCCACATAAGCATTTGTTCACTTTCTGTAAGTTTAGTATAAAATGGCGTCAAAACTGTTTAAAACAACTGCTGTAACGTGTACATGGGAGCAAATGTACATGTAACTTTTTACCATTTTGTTGGTCCTAATTTAATTTTTTTTGACAAAACATTACTGTAACTGTTCATAGACAAATTGGGCAATGAAAACTTGCTTGGAAAAAGGTCATCTATTTAAACATATGCCTATGAATGTGTATGAGTTTGTTTGTTGGTGCAGTTGGTATGAAACCTGCTTACATTTTGCCTGGGCTATAACACAACACTAACTTTCTACAGTGAGGGAATATTTCAAGAGTAGTAGAATACTATCATTCATTGTACATCCAAAATATCACAGGATGAACTTATTTTTACTTTCCTGACAGAACAAGGCAAAGTTTCCATTGTTTGTAGATGATTTAATGATCCACATTGCATGGTAGTGTGACCATCCACCCTCTGTGTGTGTGTGTGTGTGTGTGTATATATATATATATATATATATATATATATATATATATATATATATATATATATAATATAAGCTTACACTGCCAGAATCCTTAAAATTGATATCAAAAGTATATTCACACTCATTCATTACCAGAAACTAAGACACTGTAGCATTCATATTCATGTGCATGTTTGTCCAGTATGCTCCAGATTCAGTTGGTGTCAAGCTTGTTTGTATTCAAATTTCATGAAAGGTAAGCTTGACAAAAAAGGGGACTCTTGTTTTTGATATTTTATGTTTTAATAAATATTTTTCAGGACCCAAGACAGTCTTCTTTTGGGCACCAGGTGCTAAATGGGTAAGAACGAAGATTCAATAAAAATTTTATTTTTCATGATTGATACCATATACACATTGTGTTTTCAAAAAAGAAATTTAAAAAATAAACACTGCTACTGTGAACATTAACAAAGTTCATTGTGGTACTACAGCATTCAATTAAGCTAATTGGTTGGTTGATTGTTTTTTATGGCACTTTCAACACATTGTTGGCTAATACATCTTGCAAAATAAATGGGAGTGCAGGGGCATCTCCCAGAGACATACTGAGTTATACAATCAGTGTCAGCCAGTGCAGTGTTATTTATACCTGCCAAACTAACCTACATGTATCATTTCACACCTATAATGTTTGTACTAAAGATAGCGAACTGAAAACAGTCACAGATCTGTCACTCACATTCTTGCAAAGTTCATACTATATGTACATGTTAAAACAGTTATTTCTTTTTTGTTTTGGCAAATAACCTGCATTCCATGATCTTGCCATAAATGTTTGAAAGTATCATGACAAGCACATGGTTGCATGACAAAATGTTCATAAGTTACTCATCAAGGTTATTGTGAGAAAGAATGAAATTAAAGACTATAAAAGAAAGGATATATATTTGCATTGTATTCATTATTTTACTGATTGATATAATCTTTTCATTCCAAAACTAATTACAGTCCAGTTTAATGAATACATATTTTTTTTTCCTTTTCACTGCCTCTATCTTTCTACTGTCTTATTAAAGTGAGAATATCTTGCTGTGGAGATGGTAACAAGGTAGTTGGGCACCCTTAGTAATGGAACTTGTCACATTTAGAACAAAATGGGACAAAAGCTTATTTATGGGTGCAAGACTTTACCAACTTTATTAAATGGGAAAGGAAATAGGGGCTCAGAGTGGCCTAGTGGCGTAAAGTGCTCTCCGTTAGGCATCACTGTCATCTTACCTCTGTCTTCTTGGATTCAAGTCTAAAATTCAGTGAATGTGGATCTGTGAGAAAGCTTGCCAGTAGCTTCTCATGGGTCGGTGGTTCTTTCGCAGATTTCCGGTTTCTTCTTCCACCATTAATACTGGCCACCATGTATAGCCTATCATGTGCTAAAAAATGTTGTTAAGCCCCAAGACAACAACAATAACAATTAAATGGGAAAGCACTGCACATTATTAGCTGATAGTGGAAATGACTGAAATATTACCAAACATATTACTGCAGCCTGATCATGTATTCTCTTTGATCACGTTAATGTTAGGAATGTAGGTCCTAACACCTTCTAAATTAACCCCCACCCCCAATCCTGGTGGGGGATGCCATTACATCAGGGTAAATGGAGGAAGCTGTGACTTTTATTTCACCATCTACACTGGAGTTACAGGTGTTTCATTTATTACAATAACCCTTTCCCTCATAAAGTGTATGGAATTTTAGCCCTTCAATATGCATGTAGCAAAGTTACCCAGTGCAGCCCACTATGCATAGGCCTGTTAAGTAGTGAAGTGTGTTACATTTAACAGCAATTTTAACCATTGTATGTTTTCTGTACACATATATTATGTATGGAAAGATTTAAGAGTAAAATACGGTCGTTATAGCTGTATAATTCTTTTTCACAAAATAATTTTGTGTGTGCTTTAAAATCTTGACAGAATTTGTTGAGTATCAAGTCAGTGAAGCTGCGTGATAAAACGTAACAGCAATTTCACATAATCGAAATTTACAAGTTATTTCGTCTGCATCTACATCACTAAATCAGCTGAATTTGATAATTTATAAAAACTAATGGCTTCCTTCATCAGTATCAGAGCTTTTACCTAAGTTATTGAAGCTTTCATAGTTGTGATTTTACTCAAGCAAGTACTAATGATATCAGCAACCAACATTTTGTTGAATGGAGAATACAACAGTTACAACCCACGTACTTTAAATATCAGATTTCAACCAGAGCATAAACAGTGACCACATGATCTGACATAATGGTCATTCTCACCAATGAATGTAGTATCTAATAGGGGGTTTTCCCCAAAGGTGGCAATATGAAAACCCACTCAAAATGGCTGCTGTTTACAGAGTTACCAAAAGGCGTTTGTATGGGAATCAGGTAATATGCCAAAAGGCGCCTGTATGCGACTTCAGTAGAGTGCCAAAAGGCACTTGTAAGCAACAGCAAATTTGAGAATTTTTCTACTTTGGGGGACTTCCAATCTAGGCTGCCAAGATAGCATGAATCTCCCCATTTCATGTCCGAGTATGGCCTTTGGGGCTATATGTTGGGGTAAATGGGATTTGTAAATCATTCAGCTGACAAGTGATGTCAAAACTCATCTCAGTTTTGATACTGTCCATCCGTCCAGCTCTTGTCCGATGCTTTCTAGTCACATATCAGTTTTTATTCTGTATCAGCTATCAGCTTGACTGTCTATTGCTTGGCTTCAAATACATACCATTCAGCGACACTGTGGCTTCCAATACATTTTGTCCTATGCCATTTAAAGTTGAGCCTCTGAACATTAATATTATTACGGAACATATTGATAGATCCATACGTCAGCGTAACATTACCATTTCTTTGGCATTACAGCTGTCTATGCTGACATGCCTGATGCCTAAGCTGGAAGTTTTTGATTTCAGCAAGCCATCTGTATCAGTTTTACTCATGGTTTACTCCTTGTTACCATGACATTCTAACAGAAGATGACCATGCCTTGTCTGTGTCTCTAGGAATGTTTTATTTGGATTTCAATCTTGATCCAGACCAATTTGACCTGCACACTGAGTGTGGGGACAAACATAATGCTGGTTCATGCTCAGATCCCACCATCAAACAGATTTAGTATAGCTTTGAAATGGTATTAGCTGGATTTATGGGGTGTGTCTGAACTCAGAATGTCTGCCACCTCCACCCACCCATTTTCTGCACAGGCATGCAGGACCAAAGTCTTGATCGTTTTTGATGATGTGAAAGTTGACCCCTTCTGTTTTCCCTCTCAGTTGCAAAAAAACAGAAAAATTGCCAAGAACTATGAAAGATTGTTCCAACTGCTTTCAACAATCTTCAAGACTTGTGTACGTGAAAACATCTGTGTATTACATAACTGCTTTTTGTTGTGTTATTAATCTGGTTCCTGGAGTGTTATTTAATAGTATACTGCCAAGTCAGGATTTGCAGTAGCAGGGAATTAGACTAACTATTGATACACCACCAAACAAGATTCCTTTTTTTTTCAAAAACTAAAAATATTTTTTTCATGAGACAATTGTCTACATTGAAAATCAGATTTTGTATTGCTCAATTAGTACAGTGTTGATGTCATGATTTCATTGGAAGCGCTAGTGAAACTTATCATCCTTGATGATATCTCTAAGTGCCAGTTTGAGAATTCTCTGAAACTCACTTGCCCACAATGGTCGGTATCTGTGAAACCAAGCTCATTATTTTTCGAAGTATTCGTTTCGCTTGGTTACATTGCTGTCTTTGATCACAATTAAGAATGAGTCAGTTAAATTAAGGTAGTTTATGTTACATGCACAATAATATATATAACAGTGTTCAGCTGATCAACTGAAGTGATATCACCCGGGGCCACTAGAGTTTAAGTAGGATGGATTTATGATCCTTTTTACTTTTCTTTATTCAACCTCCTTTATTTGATTTAAAAGACATAATTGACCTGATAATACAAGGGAGGCCAGCTTTTCAGTGCAACAACACAACCAACACATCTGAAAGTCAGTTATCAAAATGCAGCTAGGACATAATTTTTGGTTCTCAGAGAAATACCTGCAGAGTAGCTGACACATTTTATGCATTTATGATGATTACACTTTAGAGGAACTAAAAATAGAATTAAAACACAAATTGCACTAAATAAAATTTTTAAAATTTAATATTTAATTATTTATGTACTGGCTACACCAGGGAAAAGTGACATTTTCTTTGATCAAAATTTCCTTGATTATCTTTAATTACGATGTACTAAAAATGTTGTTTGGAAAAAATGTAACCAATTATACGACTCCTTATGAAAAGCTGATAATTTCAATATGTTGATTAATATTTCTAGGTCCTCGGTACAACTTTCGACCATAAAATGAGCGATATATCAACATTTCAGTTAGAAATTTCTATCACGATTTTCTTAAAGTTCATTAACTAAGGATCAGTTGAGGGGGGGATTTTCTGGTTTTATAAAATGGGATCTACACCTGACCCTGTGTTATAAGTGGGTTTGTGAGTTATCAGGGCTTGCATTACCGAGGGAGTGGTGTATTGATGAACTTTTGTTTTAATTCCATTGAATTTTTAAATAAGTGATTACTCTCAGATTATATCAGAACACAATTAAATGATTACTCTCAGATTGAACTTAAAAAGGAATGAAGAATTGTTTACTAAAATCTTTATATACAGAATATCACCTGACATGATGAAATAATATTTTCTGGTAAACTTGACTAACTTGTAAAAAGGTCAGTTTAACGTAAAGTTTTTGGTAAACAATATGACAAGAATAAGGTCGAAGCAACTGCAGTCAAGATAATAGTCACAGCCTTGGTTCTAAGAGTATTCAGATACATAAAATCAACACTTAGTTCTGGACAAAGGTCAAGCTTACAGTGCAAAATAAATGTACTCTACAGAGTTTGGAAACTACCACATAAACCTTGTTTTCCAAAATAACAATCTTGATCATTTTTCTTTTTCTATCTGACGTTCTCTTATTTCTTGGAAAAATGTTTGTTTGCTACTGTACTGTGGTCATTTTTGATATTAAACTTTTAATTAGTTCATGTTTGTTAAGCAAAGAAAGAATGTCAGATGCTTTTGCTGGAACCATGCTAATCACCTACAATTGCCTAAACACTAAATAACCCTGAATGTCAGACTGTTGTGCTGTGCTTCTTTATGCAAAGAATAAAACAACATGGTGATGTGATTGACATGTATTCCTTTTTTAAGAACCACATCATACAATTGACTGGAAAGGGATAATTAAAGAATTTTTAAATGACTTAGTATGTATTCTGCAGGAAAACAATATTTTGTGGAAAATATTTAGATTTAGCTTCATTTGATTTCTTCATCACTATTTCAAGTCCATTTTCCCAGCAATGCTCTGTGTTCAGATCAATACATTCCATATTCACTATTCTTTGTCCAGCTTATTATATTTCTTGGACATTATCATTTGTTCACTTCATTACATTTCTTAGTCACCATTCTTGTCCAGATTTCTCGGAACTCTTCTTTGTGAGACTGATTACATTTCTTGGTCACTATTCTTTAAGGGTGAAAAGATTTATCGATATATCAGTGCATAAGTATGTTTGCTATTTGTATTTAAAAGTTGTTAAAGAAGAAACAACAAATTAACAATATTTGTGGAACATGTTAATAGATGTACCCAACATTTGTAATGGATTATTTTTTTTTCCATGAGGTGAGATTATTTTTTTCCCATGAGGTGAGGAAGGACAGAGAGGACTTGGATTAAGACAAATAGAGGAATGAGAGATACCTTTGGAATATTATCCTATAGTGCTGCAAATTTTCAATAGCAAATAATAATATATCATTAATGAGAATAAAAGACTAGATGCATATGTATTTTTTATTTCATCTTGAAATAAGTTGTGTTAAAATCATTAGAATATAAATGTAATACATGTAAACAGATCTGGTCTGGAAATCACAAAATTCATGACCTTGAGTTTGAACTCTCAAGATTTGGTTTAACCAATCATAAATAATGTTACAATCACAAATGTTTCATTTGAAACATTTAATCCGATTGGCTGACAGTGGAATCTCAAACTCAAGCTCTTAAGTTTTATGATCTCCTGTATTCTTAGAATTCAACTCAATGTACATTTTTTAATGCCTATTAGTGGGAATGCTTGTTGAAGTTTCAAATGCTAAAATCTAGTTACAGTGTATTTACATGGTAAAGCTTATCATGCAAAGGTCTGTCAAGAATGTATATGCTCAAATTTCAAGTGACATAGAATGAATTTACATGCTAAAGCTTCAAAATTCCAAACTCATTTAGAATGAATAATGACCATTCTGATGGCCTAGTAGTCAGAGCATTCACCTCAGCTGTGGGAGGTCATGGGTTCAAACCCTGGCCAAGTCATACCAAAGACTTACAAAAATGGTACTAATAGCTGCCTCACATTGATCTCATCAAGACATTAGTATTAGGACTGGTTGGCCTGGTGTCAGGATAATGTGACTGGGTGGGACATGATGTTATATGTCTGTGTCATGATGCCCCAGTGCTAAACCACAATAAACTACCACACTGCAGCCATCATAGTAATATGACTGGAAAATTGTTACATCAACATTAAAATCCAAATCACACACATGCACACACAGAGAGAATGAATATTTACATGTTAAACATTGAAATCCATTAGAATGCATTACAAGTTAAAGTTCCAGATGTTAAAATATGTTTAGAATAAGAATGTTAAATGTAGTTTGTGTAATGAAAGTTTAAAAAATTCTTTGTTAACACTATTTGAGTTTGAATGGTCACTCAGGCTGAGGAGTTTTGTAATTTCAGGGCCAGTACATTTACATACAGTGATACCTGTCAATAAAGTACATGAAGAATGGTAATTTGTCCATTTGACAAGTTGTTGATATATGTAATGTTTTCATTCATGATTATGAAATTGAACATAAGTCAGTGCATAGAAATAATTTTTTTTTTAAAATTGTAAAATATGCATTGCAAAGTTCTTTTCAATCAGTAACTTGCTTTTCTTTCTCCTACTCAGGCCCTAGTTATTGCAGGATTAGGAGACATCAAACGTCCAGCAGAGAAACTTAGCCCTGCCCAGTCTACTGCTTTAGCATTAACAGGTTAGTCGTATGTAATAAAGTGAATGAAAACTTTATTTAGAGGTAAATGTGATAAGTTGAGACAGAATACCACTTATGGCATTCTTTGTTGTTGACCTGGCATCAAATTTGCAACCAAATTGTCTTAGGTGAACTGATTTTATTAAAATATATTTTTATTTGTTCACTGCTCCAATTTTCCATTGAATTGTACCAGAACACATCAAAGATTCCTTAAAATTTGTATACCACAACAATGCTGGTATTGTCACATAAATTACACAGTAATGTGTGGTGCAATCATTTGTATTTTTAGACGATAGTTATTTCAATGCACTTAAACTTTTAAAAGCTGTGACTGTGGAAGGGATATTACTTTTGTTTGTCAGTTTGTTACACTTGGGATATGTTCTGGTTTAAATTAGTTTCTTTGGCAATGTTAGCCCCCAGAGTTATAAAGCTTGGCATTTTGATGGGTCTTAGTCTTACCATCAGACTATTAGTAGGCTTTTGTTACCTAAATATCATGCTTCACTGACTTCATTAAAGTTTGCATTTCCATCAGTTTTTCTGGCATTGTTAGCCCTAAAATCAAGAGCATGGTATGTATGTTTCATGTTGAGTACAACACAGTGAGTCAGATAAAAAGGTCCATGCCTAGAGTAAGGGACTGTATACATACTCAAGTAATCAATGAAGTCTTATTTTATTCACAATCAATGTGTATTTTTACAAAAGTTCTTTGTCTTTGTGTCTCAAGGTTGTATATGGGCCAGATACTCTTTGGTAATCATCCCCAAGAACTGGAGTCTATTCACAGTCAATGTATTTGTTGGATTGACAGGGTTTTATCAGCTTTTCAGGATCTACAAGTAAGTATTGGTAATTGACACTTTTGTGGAGACATATGGTTATGTCCATCTGTAAGTATCAGTATATATATAAAATGTTTTTATGAATGCCATATGGCAGATTATTATGTTATGACATTGTCCAGTCATCTGTCTTACCAAGTTGGTTTGTGCACAATAACTTGACTTGTTCATTGTCTACATGAATGGCATGCACTTGTCATAAGGATGAAACTGATTGGTTGTAAGGGTCAGAAGGTTAAAAATCAAGGTCACTGACTGAAAAAAAAAATTTCTGCACAATGATGTGAGTTATTCAACCAGCAACAATTACCAAGCTTGTTGGATATCTTGCATTTAGAATAATGAAGAATCTTTTCAATATTAGGCTCAGTAGGTTTAAAGTCATGATCACTGTGATAGAAAGAAGAAAACTAGTTTCTGTACAGTAACTTGGTCTCCATCCTGTATGGTTACCAAGCTTTATGGATGGCTTACACTGGGTATAGAGAAGGTCCATGTTTAGTTTGGAGTCACAAGGTCTTGGTAAATTTAAATAAATGTGTATTTTTTAAAAATGGTTTTTGCACATTAACATTAATTTTTCATCACATACCTCAAAACAATCTTGTAGATGGCTTTGGGGTAAGAAAGAAGTCAGTTATTATGTATATTTAATTAATATTGTATTCTTGACCTTTGTCCATGATTGAGGGTAGAGTTTTGGCTTACCTGACTATTGTCATGTCTGAGGGTTGTGCCTACCCAATTCATTTCATTATGTTTATTTGAATTAAGTTCTAGACCTGATCTTGTTTACAAACTAGTGAATTTTTCCATATGAAATCATTAATTTTCCAGAACATTCTGTTTTATCACAAGTCAAGTGACAGTATGCATAAATAGGGGAATTGGATCAACAATTATTCATTCCTGTTTAATATATGTCTTTGGGATTCTATAATCAGAGTTTGCAGTTGTGTTCAGTTATAATTTAAGAGGAATTTATTTAAATTATTTAGTATAAAATGCACATTTACCTTTTGGACTTAAACACTACTTTGGGATTGTTGAGAAAACATTTAAAGACATTCTGGTTTATCTAATTGTGGTACATCAAGACTTGGTGCATCAACACATTGAAGACTAGCGTAACAGCACATTGAGGGCTAGTGGAACATCAACACATTCAAGTTTAGTGATACATCAGCACTCTTAAGACTTGGAATTCATTCAGGAAATTCTGTACTTTTGGAATTATTAAACAATTAGGATTATTTGGGATTTATTTCACATTACTTGAAGTATCCTTTAAATTTTAACTTTGTGTTCTTGGGAAATAAATTATTTGTTGATTATACGAAACTTGTTGGTTTTGTTTTTTTTTCTTACATAGTTTGAAACCATATTTTGGAGTCAGAATAGTGAAGGTCACTGACTGAAAGAAGAAATATGGTTTCTGCACAATAGCAAAAGTTATGTATCACAAACCATGAACAAATTTTGTGCAGGGCTTACACTTCTGATAAAACATGTGCCTCTCTGTTGGGTTAAAAGGTCATATGACAGAGTGAATGTACAAAAGACGAACAATGGTTTCAGCATGGAAACTTCAGTTACCTATATAAAGGGCTGTTAGACATTGGGAGGGCATATAATGTCTCATTCCTGGTGCTAGCATTTGAAAAAAAATTCCAACATTAACACAGTGGCATTCGTTCAAGTTTAAATGGAAAGAATGCTATGTTTGTGTTAACTACAGGATTGTGATTAAAGCAGTTCATTTTTTTGGTAAAATAGCACTTTAGGTATTGATTACATCAAAGATTTCTTGTAATCATACTCCTGCAGCATAAAACTTAACATATCAAGCAATAATGTCACTCCTTTTGGTTTTAAATCCAACTTATGTACAAATTTAGCCATTAGCATTTAGATTGGTTGGAATACTTTCAAGTTAGAGTTAAAGTTGTTTAAGTTTTATGATAGAGAATATAGTTTTATAGATGAAATTTTATGGTAGTTTTAGTTTACTCTTGTGTAATGTGTAAATACTGTAATTTTGCATTAATTACTAATGGAGTGTTAAAAAACTAACAATTGATGCAATATTGTGTAAGAAACTAATCAATTACACAATCAGTATTATGTTAAGAAAACTAAGTAATTACTAATGCATTATTAGTTTATTATACATTATTGGTCATTAGCACATTATTTGCATCAAATATTAATTAGATAAATTAAATAAGATCACAGTACAATTTACATCTTTGGGAAGAAGGCATCAGATGTTTCTTCATAGCATAGTCTGGTGTAAAATTCATTTACATAAATGTTTAGAATTTCTGTGTCTACTGAAGGAATAATTTATATGCATACTTCAAAACCATCATTATATCTTTATCTGTCATGTCTACATTCTTTGGAGTGTAATTTCCTCCTCATGGTTAATAACAGTATTATATAACAGTCATAAAGTTCCAATAAAATACTGCTATAAAAATGTATTTTGTGCACAAGAAATATGCTACAGACATCCATATTTTTGTTTGGGGTATCTGTACCATCAGTCATGCTATCTGTCCCTTTCTGGAGACTGTATAAAATTGATAATTTTTAGTTTTTAAAAACCCACAAATCATTGAATTTATGCATCACTGAATTATTTATCATCAGACATTTCTGTAAATATTGAAAGAAATAAAAGGAAGGTTGCCAGCGATTCTTATATCTGATCTTAGAGGTCATGGGTATGTTATATGAGTGTATTACTGGGTCACACTGAATGTCTAGATATTTCAATTTATACACAATGGGATTTTTTTGTATTTTCAGCTACAGAAGATCTCTTAAGGATAAAGAGAGTTCTAACACTTAAGGAGGAATGCCAGTCTTTGTCTTGTGATAATAGATAACAGATTCATCATATCTTTATGTTTACTCAAGTTTCTATATGAGATTGTTAACAATTTGAAATATACACTTTGTTAGATTTGTTTTTGGTGTTTTATGACACAGCAGCAGCACAGTAAGAGATTTAGTACCAAGGCAATTGGAGTAATGTGCCTTGTGCAAAGATGTACCATGGTAACCAACCTGGGTTGATAGAAGTAAAGTGCCTTGCCCAAGAGATGCAATGTGGTAACTGACCTGGGCTGATAGTATTTTTGTTAGAACAAAACTGCTTAGAGGAGCATTTCAGTTGTGATAATTTGATACAAAAATCAAAATTTGCAACAAAAAAATAAAAAATGCAACATGAACCATACAATATCTAGTATAAGAGGTGTTTTAAAGTTTATGAAGTCAGCCTTGACAGTCGGGTACAGTGGAATTAATTAATTTTGCAATAAAGTATGGAAATATACTATATACATGGAACTAAGCAAAAACAAAATCTCTTACCTTGAGAATAAATGTACATGTTATATTGCTTTTACTTGAAAAAAAATGGTGACACTCTTGCGCCTTAAACATCCTCGCCTTAAACATCCTCGTTTGTTGTTTGTCTTTAGTGTTGTACATACAGATCATCCATAAATGTCTTACCAAAACTGTAAATGGATCCTACTCACCTGGCTGACACCATGAAATGCATGAAAAATTATAGGTTGTGCAGAGGTCACGATACCAGGCAAAGTGGGTGATTAAGTTGCCTAAAATATGTAAATTTCACCTTCTGTTAGGAAAGTGAAAGCAACTTCGCCCTTCAACTTTTTTTAGAGGTACATTGACAAATTATACTTTTTGAGATGCCCCCTTGCCTTAGGAAGGTTTATTCTAGTATTGTGTTGTATTCAGACCATGAGTAGCAAGGCCTAGTTTTGATGTCATTTACGATGACAAACTCTTGCACATTCACAGGTATGTGTGTTGATAGCTGATTGACCATTAACCATTTTCCGAGTTGGCAGTTAAGGCCCCTATCACAACCCGATTTTTGCATTTTATCCTTCAATGATAAAAACATACAAACTTGTGTTTTGAAATTTTAACAATATTATGTATATAGCAATTTGTGTTTCAAGAATAAAATTGGTGATCTGGATATTTTAACTGCCTCTTGTACACTGTCATCATAAAATTATTTTGAAACTGTAAGTGTACCAGTGATGCATTATGTCTGAGAAGTGCAAGTTTTTTAGATTTTATTTTCTGAAATCGTCGAGCAAATATAGACAGAAAAATATACAATTCATAGAAAGCAAAGCCTAGGTATTATGTTATTTAATATTTGACTTGAAAATGCAGTCATATATCAGAAATGTACGAGACAAAGCTATGTTGTGGAATTCATGAGAAGCGTAAGGTCAAAGTTGTTTTCAGACATGACTCGTATTTGTGAAAATACGGAAAAAGCTGTGAAACATAATATTTTATCAGTGCCTAAAATTAATAAAAGTATGTAGACAAATAAATAAACCATAAATTTGCAATCCTTTCAAAGACTTGTTTCATTTGGAAAGAGGGGTTTAGTTTATATACCGACTATAAATAGCCATGTCTAATTTTACAGGGTTTATGTCAAAAGCATTTTTTAAGTCTTTGAAAGTGACATTACTGTCAGCTGTTGAAAAGTATTTTAGAAGAAATAAATACAAAAATGTATTTAAAAAATTGATTAAAGCTAGCTGATTAAGCAATTTTACCAACTTTTAATTACAATAATGTAATCAAATTACTCAATTAAATTTTTGTTACATTGCATTTCTGTTCCCTTTTAGAGTCAAAATAACTAAGAAAATTTTCTACTAGATAAAATAATTTATTGCTTAAATCCAATGTTAAATGCAAATATGAACACACACTTATGTGTGTGTGTATGTGTATTGTTTCATGCTTTGCGTCCACTTCTCCCTGTTGAGCTCTCACTTCTTCCTGTTCTGTCGAAAAGGAGAAGTCACTTCTCCCTAAAATTCAAGTCTACCCTTGGTTGTGTAAATTAATCTGTTCAGCACCACCCTCAGTATTTTGATTCATGCAGCTTAAAAACACGTCCTCTTTACCTTTTTGTAGTCCTTGTTGCATATATTGATTTTGTACCAAGTCATGAAAACTGGCTCTTCTAGGGATTTTCTGTCTACCATTGGATCAGCCTAGTTGACTACTAGACATCTGGTTAATAGCAAGTTGACTACTAGACATCTGGTTAATAGCAAGTTGACTATTAGACATCTGGTTAATAGCAAGTTGACTACTAGACATCTGGTTAATAGCAAGTTGACTATTAGACATCTGGTTAATAGCAAGTTGACTATTAGACATCTGGTTAATAGCAAGTTGACTATTAGACATCTGGTTAATAGCAAGTTGACTACTAGACAGCTGGTTAATAGCAAGTTGACTACTAGACAGCTGGTTAATAGCAAGTTGACTACTAGACAGCTGGTTAATAGCAAGTTGACTACTAGACAGCTGGTTAATAGCAAGTTGACTACTAGACAGCTGGTTAATAGCAAGTTGACTACTAGACAGCTGGTTAATAGCAAGTTGACTACTAGACAGCTGGTTAATAGCAAGTTGACTACTAGACATCTGGTTAATAGCAAGTTGACTACTAGACAGCTGGTTAATAGCAAGTTGACTACTAGACAGCTGGTTAATAGCAAGTTCAAGAGCATGATATTCTGGATCACAAGAATTATTCCTGTTGAAATTCTTTCCCAAGTTGTTGATTGATCATTTTTGTTATCAAATCAATTGTATCAAGGTTGCTTTTTTGTATTTTCATCCATATTCATTGGTACATCATTTATGCAGTATTGAATGGCCACCTATGCCAGGATACTGTGTCCAAGTTATATCAGATTCCATTGATGTTTTTTTTTTTTGTTGTTTTGTTTTTAAATAGTTTAATAGCATCAGGCATATTTGATAGTGTAACAGCATCATTTATATAAATCTGAAACAGCTAGGAAACATTTAAACTTTTGTAATTTTTTGTAGAATTTTTGTTGGTAGATTTGCATCGTTCATTCAAACTTAAAGGCTCTTCATGCTTCTTTGAAATATAGTGAAATTCTTTTGATCAGTTTTTGAACAAAGTTGTTAAAAGGATTGTGTTTTCATTAATGGTGACCATATTTGATGGCATCAGTTATATAAACTTTAAAGCCTTTAATATCAGAATGCATTCTGTTCAGAAATGTGGTAAACGTCTGCTGGGCAGTTTCTGAGAAGTCTTTCTAAACTCTTTTTCTATCTTTAGTAGTAGTGTCCATATTTGATGATCAAATTTGGTCACATTCTGTTGAGCATTTTTGGAGAAGTCATTAAAATGTTTTTCTATTGTGGCCATATTTAATGACAGATGAACAAGATTTGTACAAGCTTGAAAGCCCACTATGTTGGCCAGTCCTAACACTAACCTTTTGGAGCTGAGTGCCTAGTAAAGCTCAGTTGGTACCATTTTTCTAAGTCTTTTGGTATGACTCAGTTGGGGTTCAAACCTGCAACCCCACCACATTTAAGGTGGGTGCTTTAACCATTAGGCCATCAGAGTTTAAGAAGTTTTTTATAGGTTTTTAAAACTTAATTAATGGTGGCATACTTTGTAGATCTGAATCATTTTTACAAAACTTCAAAGCACTCTATGCCAGGATGAAAATAAAATGCATTCAAATTCTGTTGTGAAGTTTTACAAGGCATTGAAAGGATTTTGTGATTATGACTGTGTTGGCTGTAGACCTAAGAACTAAACTTGGGACCTCTACTAAATAGTCCAACAACTGTAAAGGTGACTGGACAAACTGGCCAATAGTTTTCATCAAAATTAACCAGTATGTCAAGAATCTTAGCAGGATAAATAAGATAACATTGCAACCCAGTGAAATTTAATGTCAGCAGATTAGTTTGCAAACTTATGGTATTTAGATGTGATAAGTTATTGTTAAAATATTCAAGTTTGCAATAGATTTATTTACATTATATGGCAATTATAGTAAATAAATTTTGTACTCAACTTTTGTGCAGAAATTGCTTTTTGAAAATAAGTTGCAATGTCTAACAAAAAAAGAGTCCATTAGCAGGTTCTGTTAATTGGGTCAAATGAAGGTGAAATGCCCTTCTGTTAGTTAATAAGTGTCAGTTCTCAGTTGTCACAATTTCGAAGATGCTAATTGATGGTAAATTCAGAAATTGGTCTCAGTGCAAAGTGGAATGCAAAATACTTCCAGATATTAAAATATAATGCAAAACATTAAATCAGATATAGCAGCCATCTTTGTAGATCTAATTCATACTGCAAAAAACAGTGAATCCATTTCATGAATCATTTCTTTTTTCTGAATTACCTAGTGAAGTTGGATATAATAAATAAAAATGATAAATTTATGTTTGATACTTTCTAATAACCAACCACAGTACCTTAACAATGGAAAATTAATTTGAATTTAAATTTAAAAAACGCTTGTAATCATTTCAGATCCAATTGAGTTTTTTTTTAAAAGTGAAAATTTTTTTGAAAGATTTATAAGGTTTTTTTGGGGTATCCATTTCATTAACTTAGATCTGTGATTTATTTGGCTAAGCATTTTATTAACTTAGCTCTGTATCATAGATTATTTACTCAAGTCACAATGCTAAATGATAAAATGATAATTTTGTTTGGAGAACTAAATTTGTTATATATATAGTGTAAAATCATAATATAATTAGCAGCATTTTGATCGATTCATGACAGGACTTTTTGAATAACAGTTTGATCTTTTTAGTTGATCAGGTCATGTGTTTATTTTTGGTGATAATATAACATGCTCTGCTGTTCAAAATTTGAACTGATGTTGAGAATTGTTATAAATATTTTATTATTCTTAACAATTATTCTTAACAACAGTGAAGTAAAATGTGAAAGTTCAAAAGTTTATTCAAGATGGTTTGATTCTCATATGTTAACAGATTATTTTCCAGAAATACAACTACAGTGCTGTATACAATCTTGTGTCATTTGAAGATGTCAATGTTTAGTCATATATAAAATATAATAAAATTTTATATAGTAGTTTCCTGAAAGTTTTGATTTATGTTCAACATTTAATGAAATATGGTGTTTGGTAAAAATTTCTTACTTATTAATTGAACCATTATTATAACAAGCTTTTAATCAGACATAGGGTTTTGGTAATGAGGGAGCTAGCCTTGTATTACTCTGTTACATTGGTTGTAGTTTTTGAGTTTCTCAGTGCAAAATGGGCAATACATGGTGGCCAGTTTAATTAGTAGAGGAAACACCCATGAAAACCCTGGTAAGAACTACTGACCCACTGGAATGGATTGCCAAGCCCTAGACTTGAACCCATGCAGACAGATGTGAACAGCCATTAGAATGTTAATTGACCTGCACTATATGTTGAGGTCATGAATATGTGGCCTTGTTTACTTTGAAAAACTTGTAAACTATGTAGAGTATGTTTCAGTTTGTTTTTTTTAATGTGTATAATAATTCTGGTAGGCTCAAGTTTCCTGACTGAAAATTTGTGATTTACTCCTTTAGGAAAACCCAGTTGTCATTGTCCTAAGATGTATTTAATAAATAATGATCAATCACCGTTTGATAGCTGTTTGATAGACTGCCTCATGGTAATGTGGAGTCGCCAACCTCATTTGTATTGGGCAAGATGTATCTTGACGACTAAAATATTTTGATGCAAAGGCTTGACATAAGACATTATTTAAGTTTGTAGGTGATATTATAATTGGTAACCCTTCTTAGAAGTTAATTATTGATCTGATCCTAGACCATTCAGTCGAAAAATGAGACTAAACTAGGCTCTTGTAGTAACAATTGCATCTTCAGTGACAATCACTGAACACATCGTGGAGCAAAACTGTGACAAATGTTATTGTGTTGCTCAGTATTTGACAATTTTATTGTTTTTTTTAATGACAAACACAAACCCCATGAATATATTATTTTATTTTAACCAAACCTTGAAATTTGAGAGCAGCCATATTTACTAATACCATTAGGTTAGATGATATGAAGTATTTTCATGGCAGGCATTTGTAGCGTCTTAAAATATTGATTCTTTCATACAGCAGTCATGGTATAGTCACAGTATCATTTAAACCCACACGGGCATAAAACTTTCCACATGGAATTGAAACACTGATGCCACTTCTGATATTGGAAAATTTTATACCTTTTTCCTGTGCATAATACAAAGCCCTAGTTGTCAACATACTTTGCATTGGATTTTTTTCCCTCACTCTTTCTTTTTTTAAAAACAACTATTTGTTACAGTTCCAATTTGCTTGGTCTAGATGTTAAATTCTGTGCTATGTGTATCTGTTGCAACATTAATGGGTTTCAGTTAAAACCATTTTTTTCCTAAGTTTGAATACAAGTTTCTTAGCAAAAACTCCTATGTCTGAGTCTGACATTTTATAGTGTCAAAAATAAAGTCCTTCTGGACATGTATGGTATACATGACATTTCTGGAGACCTTATTATGAAATATGTTTGTGCAAAGTCTCCACATAATATTTATTGTCTTATGATAATTGTTTTGTTCACTAGATTTAAGGCTGACTAGAAATTGTAAATACTTACTGATGGATGACTGGTGCCTTGATATAATGAAGTTGACTATTCTAGAAAGGGTTTACTGATTAATTGTCTTGTCTTTTCAGCAACTTTGTGTAAAAGTTTTACTATTTACAGCAAGGTCTAAGGACAAATGTGACTGGAGTGAATACCTTTTGTAGGAAAGGTGATTCATAAAATAAAAGACAAGATGCTGATTATATAAATCCAGATGTCTTTATTTACAAATGAATATTATTCAAAAAAATCTCTAATGAAAAGAGCAAAATGCAACAGTGTATGGATGAATTCTTTTATGTGCACAGCAAAATAGTTCTGGGCCCAGAGAGACTGTTTACTTTCTGAAAGAAAAAGAAAGCAAAAATATGAATAACAATAGGCCCAAGTGGACCCGACATTATTCACCTGGTTTGCATAACAGCTAACCATTTCACTCAGCCTGACATTACTCACCTGGTTTGCATAACAGCTAACCATTTCACTCAGCATGACAATACTCACCTGGTTTGCATAACAGCTAACCATTTCACTCAGCCTGATATTACTCACCTGGTTTGCATAACAGCTAACCATTTCACTCAGCCTGACATTACTCACCTGGTTTGCATAACAGCTAACCATTTCACTCAGCCTGACATTACTCACCTGGTTTGCATAACAGCTAACCATTTCACTCAGCCTGACATTACTCACCTGGTTTGCATAACAGCTAACCATTTCACTCAGCCTGACATTACTCACCTGGTTTGCATAATAGCTAACCATTTCACTCAGCCTGACATTACTCACCTGGTTTGCATAACAGCTAACCATTTCACTCAGCTTGACATTACTCACCTGGTTTGCATAACAGCTAACCATTTCACTCAGCCTGACATTACTCACTTGGTTTGCATAACAGCTAACCATTTCACTCAACCTGACATTACTCACCTGGTTTGCATAACAGCTAACCATTTCACTCAGCCTGACATTACTCACCTGGTTTGTATAACAGCTAACCATTTCACTCAGCCTGATATTACTTACCTGGTTTGCATAACAGCTAACCATTTCACTCAGCCTGACATTACTCACCTGGTTTGCATAACAGCTAACCATTTCACTCAGCCTGACATTATTCACCTGGTTTGCATAACAGCTAACCATTTCACTCAGCCTGACATTACTTACCTGGTTTGCATAACAGCTAACCATTTCACTCAGCCTGACATTACTCACCTGGTTGGCATAACAGCTAACCATTTCAATCAGCCTGACATTACTCACCTGATTTGCATAACAGCTAACCATTTCACTCAGCCTGACATTACTCACCTGGTTTGCATAACAGCTAACCATTTCACTCAGCCTGACATTACTCACTTGGTTTGCATAACAGCTAACCATTTCACTCAGCATGACATTACTCACCTGGTTTGCATAACAGCTAACCATTTCACTCAGCATGACAATACTCACCTGGTTTGTATAACAGCTAACCATTTCACTCAGCCTGATATTACTTACCTGGTTTGCATAACAGCTAACCATTTCACTCAGCCTGACATTACTCACCTGGTTTGCATAACAGCTAACCATTTCACTCAGCCTGACATTACTCACCTAGTTTGCATAACAGCTAACCATTTCACTCAGCCTGATATTACTCACCTGGTTTGCATAACGGCTAACCATTTCACTCAGCCTGATATTACTCACCTGGTTTGCATAACAGCTAACCATTTCACTCAGCCTGACATTACTCACCTGGTTTGCATAACAGCTAACCATTTCACTCAGCCTGACATTACTCACCTGGTTTGCATAACAGCTAACCATTTCACTCAGCCTGACATTACTCACTTGGTTTGCATAACAGCTAACCATTTCACTCAGCTTGACATTACTCACCTGGTTTGCATAACAGCTAACCATTTCACTCAGCCTGACATTATTCACCTGGTTTGCATAACAGCTAACCATTTCACTCAGCCTGACATTACTTACCTGGTTTGCATAACAGCTTACCATTTCACTCAGCCTGACATTACTCACCTGGTTTGCATAACAGCTAACCATTTCACTCAGCCTGACATTATTCACCTGGTTTGCATAACAGCTAACCATTTCACTCAGCCTGACATTACTTACCTGGTTTGCATAACAGCTAACCATTTCACTCAGCCTGACATTACTCACCTGGTTTGCATAACAGCTAACCATTTCAATCAGCCTGACATTACTCACCTGATTTGCATAACAGCTAACCATTTCACTCAGCCTGACATTACTCACCTGGTTTGCATAACAGCTAACCATTTCACTCAGCCTGATATTACTCACTTGGTTTGCATAACAGCTAACCATTTCACTCAGCATGACATTACTCACCTGGTTTGCATAACAGCTAACCATTTCACTCAGCATGACAATACTCACCTGGTTTGCATAACAGCTAACCATTTCACTCAGCCTGATATTACTCACCTGGTTTGCATAACAGCTAACCATTTCACTCAGCCTGACATTACTCACCTGGTTTGCATAACAGCTAACCATTTCACTCAGCCTGACATTACTCACCTAGTTTGCATAACAGCTAACCATTTCACTCAGCCTGATATTACTCACCTGGTTTGCATAACAGCTAACCATTTCACTCAGCCTGATATTACTCACCTGGTTTGCATAACAGCTAACCATTTCACTCAGCCTGACATTACTCACCTGGTTTGCATAACAGCTAACCATTTCACTCAGCCTGACATTACTCACCTGGTTTGCAT
Source organism: Potamilus streckersoni (assembly GCA_016746295.1). Classification (NCBI taxonomy): domain Eukaryota; kingdom Metazoa; phylum Mollusca; class Bivalvia; order Unionida; family Unionidae; genus Potamilus; species Potamilus streckersoni. Next base: position 1,910,881 of record JAEAOA010001970.1, read on the forward strand.
AACAGCTAACCATTTCACTCAGCCTGACATTATTCACCTGGTTTGCATAACAGCTAACCATTTCACTCAGCCTGACATTACTCACCTGGTTTGCATTACAGCTAACCATTTCACTCAGCCTGACATTACTCACCTGGTTTGCATAATAGCTAACCATTTCACTCAGCCTGACATTATTCACCTGGTTTGCATAACAGCTAACCATTTCACTCAGCTTGACATTACTCACCTGGTTTGCATAACAGCTAACCATTTCACTCAGCCTGACATTACTCACTTGGTTTGCATAACAGCTAACCATTTCACTCAACCTGACATTACTCACCTGGTTTGCATAACAGCTAACCATTTCACTCAGCCTGACATTACTCACCTGGTTTGCATAACAGCTAACCATTTCACTCAGCCTGACATTACTTGGTTTGCATAACAGCTAACCATTTCACTCAGCATGACATTACTCACCTGGTTTGCATAACAGCTAACCATTTCACTCAGCCTGACATTATTCACCTGGTTTGCATAACAGCTAACCATTTCACTCAGCCTGACATTACTTACCTGGTTTGCATAACAGCTTACCATTTCACTCAGCCTGACATTACTCACCTGGTTTGCATAACAGCTAACCATTTCACTCAGCCTGACATTATTCACCTGGTTTGCATAACAGCTAACCATTTCACTCAGCCTGACATTACTTACCTGGTTTGCATAACAGCTAACCATTTCACTCAGCCTGACATTACTCACCTGGTTTGCATAACAGCTAACCATTTCAATCAGCCTGACATTACTCACCTGATTTGCATAACAGCTAACCATTTCACTCTGCCTGACATTACTATCCTGGTTTGCATAACAGCTAACCATTTCACTCAGCTTGACATTACTCACCTGGTTTGCATAGCAGCTAACCATTTCACTCAGCCTGACATTACTCACTTGGTTTGCATAACAGCTAACCATTTCATTCAACCTGACATTACTCACCTGGTTTGCATAACAGCTAACCATTTCACTCAGCCTGACATTACTCACCTGGTTTGCATTACAGCTAGCCATTTCACTCAGCCTGACATCACTCACCTGGTTTGCATAACAGCTAACCATTTCACTCAGCATGACATTACTCACCTGGTTTGCATAACAGCTAACCATTTCACTCAGCCTGACATTATTCACCTGGTTTGCATAACAGCTAACTATTTCAGTCAGCCTGACATTACTTACCTGGTTTGCATAACAGCTAACCATTTCACTCAGCCTGACATTATTCACCTGGTTTGCATAACAGCTAACTATTTCAGTCAGCCTGACATTACTTACCTGGTTTGCATAACAGCTTACCATTTCACTTAGCCTGACATTACTCACCTGGTTTGCATAACAGCTAACCATTTCACTCAGCCTGACATTATTCACCTGGTTTGCATAACAGCTAACCATTTCAGTCAGCCTGACATTACTTACCTGGTTTGCATAACAGCTAACCATTTCACTCAGCCTGACATTACTCACCTGGTTTGCATTACAGCTAGCCATTTCACTCAGCCTGACATCACTCACCTGGTTTGCATAACAGCTAACCATTTCACTCAGCCTGACATTACTCACCTGGTTTGCATAACAGCTAACCATTTCACTCAGCCTGACATTATTCACCTGGTTTGCATAACAGCTAACTATTTCAGTCAGCCTGACATTACTTACCTGGTTTGCATAACAGCTAACCATTTCACTTAGCCTGACATTACTCACCTGGTTTGCATAACAGCTAACCATTTCACTCAGCCTGACATTACTCACCTGGTTTGCATAACAGCTAACCATTTCAGTCAGCCTGACATTACTTACCTGGTTTGCATAACAGCTTACCATTTCACTCAGCCTGACATTACTCACCTGGTTTGCATAACAGCTAACCATTTCACTTGGCAGACTATGTAGTGAATACATTGTAAGAACACATCCTATGTTAACTATCCCCTGAACACATCAATGTGATCTTAACACACCCTAATTGAACTATCTCTTAAACACACCATATGTAAATTCTTTCTGAACACATCTTATGTGAACTCTCCTGAACATATCCTATGTGAACTATCTCTCGAACTTTATGCACATCTATTTTACAATATATTTATAAAATATGCACATCTATTTTAGAATGTACTTATAAAATATGCACATCTATTTTACAATTTACTTATAAAATATGCACATCTATTTTACAATATACTTATAAAACAAAGGTCATGATTAATATGCACAATATCTTGTAGTCAAAGTCATGCATAATATTTGTTATAATAAACCCCAACAGATAAAAAATAACAAGGTTGTCCAATCAAATGCAGGATTGCCTCATTAATATGCACAAATCCTGATTACTTTTGTAACTGCCTAAGGTCCTGATGACCAAGCCATGTTTCATTTCAATTTTGCTACAACAGCTGTATTACACTTATAAACTGTGTGGAGAAAACCTTGCTCAGATAACTGTGTAATGTACAATTTCTATATCATATCCTCAACAATTGCTTAAGTGCAGAAAGTGAACTGTTTGCCTAACATACAAAGAGAAATGTAAGGAATTCTTTACTTGCAGAGATGGAGCACAGGGCAAAAATACAAGGTTTTACATGACAGATGTTATATTGAAACTGTCACAATGAAGAATGTCTCAAAGGTCATAACATTTTAAGAAATTGCATTTACATGAAAGAAAGGGAGGCAACTAGTTTCTGCTCGTCTCAGCTAAATAATGAATTATAAAGCAAGTAAAGGAAACAAGAGTCCCTCGATGGGACAAAAGAATTTCCAAGAATTCAAGATCAGACCATTGCTTCTTCTGAACTACTGTTTCATCTCTGATATTCTTAAGTGATAACAAACTTTTAAAATGGCCACTGACTATACAGGATATAAGACTGGTAGCTTTTTTAAAATAAAAATCCAACTAGACATTATGAAAAGTCTTTTGGTGAAAACCACATTTTGAGATGACCACCCATTCTAGAGTCTTAGCAAAAACAAGATTTTCACTATGGTTGTAATGGTTGTCATATTGGAAGTAAGATCAGCACTATTTTAATTTGATGCCATGATGAGTCTTTTGGTGAAAATGCCATGTTATAATGACTTTCTCTTTATGTGGTGTAGTGATAAGACAATTTTCATCAGAGCTCCCATGGTGACTATCTTGGATGTCAGATCACCATTTTCATTTAGGACCAACTAGACATCATTAGAATTCATTTGGTGAAAATCCCCATGTGAATATGACAATCCATACTGGCGGAATAGCAATAACATAAGATTGTCTAAATGGCCTCCACAGTGGCCATATTGGAGGCCAAATTAGTTCCATTTTCATTAGGATTTACTGAACATTATAAAAGGACTTCTGAGCAAAATCCTGTGGGATCCAAATTTCCATTCAAGATAATTAAGAATAACAAGATTTTCAAGATGTCTGCTGTGGCATCCATACTGATGTCATATTAGCACAAATTTCAGTTAGGTCCAACTAGACATACAAGGAAGTAATAGCAATAAAATCATGAAATGGCCTCTAAGGTGGCCATATTGGAGATCTGAATATCGTTATTTTCATTGAGGAATAAATTATACACCCTAAATTACAAATGGCTTCCATGGTGGCCATATTGGCTGTCAGATGAGCACTTTTTATTTAGGGCCAAACAGAGATCATAAGAAATCTCCTAGTAGAAATGTCATTGTGATAAGACTTTGCATTCAGGATGGGTAGTGATAACAAGATTTTCAAGATGGTTGCAGTGGTGGACTTATGAAAACCTCATTGTTTATATGACAATCCATTAGTAAGAAGTACTGTTAATATTTTAAAAAGAATTGCTCAGTCAAAGCTGATGTCCAAGCAACACCAATTTCATTTCTAACTTTGGGATGAATGTGTGTGTAATGTGTAGAGGCAATCCTTCACATAGGTTGGGAGGATAACAAACTTGTGATAATGGACGGATGTAGTCAACAGGACATGCCCTAAGATCTTCTGGTCTTTGTCCAGCTGAGATAAATTAGAGTGTCATTAAAAATCTTTGAAGAAGGCACATTTTAGCAAAGAAATTTGCATTTCAAGAAATTACTAGCTGCTACTGAACAAAGGCAGTGTCCTACGTAACTTTCTGACAATAATCTTTTGATAATTTCAAGCTGAAGTAGTTAACACAGATACATACCATTTGTGAAACAAATGGTCCAATGGAATTAGTGTATCTTCTCATGGCCTCTCTGATGTCAGCAGGTGATATGGCTTCCTGTAGTGGCACTTCCATGGCAACAGTCTTAAAAAAAAGAAGAAAAAATTCCCAACAATTATAGCCAAATGGGCCTGAGATTGTTCACTTGTTATTAACATAAAAGCGAATAACAGTTGATAAATTAGCCTCATCAATTTTTTTCCATGTTTTGCAAGAATAGTCATTAGAAATTGAGTTTTTATTCATCAAATGACTGCATCAGGACAAACAGGAAGATCAGATTGGCATTATCATTTTTTACAGTAGAAATCTGAATGACTTTTAGATCTGTTAAATTCCATTCAATAATTTTGAGAAGACATTCAACATTTTTTTTTTATGTAAGGATGGCCATATCTGAAAGCAGATCAACATTTAAGCAGACCTAAAAAGAGCATTATGCCCAACTGATATTTGTCACACTTCATTAATTTAAGTTAGTTTTCCGATGTTTTGAAATTTTTTGTAATTTAGAGTATTAGTGGTTATATCTGATGATAGATCTGTATTATTTATCAAAAGCTGAAAGGTCTTGATCCCAGAATACTTCCTGCAACATTTTAAGAGAGCTGGAGTGATGTTAGAGTTGAAAATAGAAAATGTTGATGTAGAGGTGAGCTAAAATTTACAGGTGCAAAGTGATTTGCTTATGTGCACATCTTCAGGTGAGGACCTTAATATTTACAACATTCAATGTGGCAGTCCATAAAAACCTGCAGGACAGGTGTGCTAATGAGATTGTGTTCTAGTTGGCCTGCTAGATAGACAGAAAAGGTGTGCTAATGAGATTTTGTTCTAGTTGGCCTGCTAGATAGACAGGACAGGTGTGCTAATGAGATTTTGTTCCAGTTGGCCTGCTAGATAGACAGGACAGGTGTGCTAATGAGATTTTGTTCCAGTTGGCCTGCTCATCGGACAGACAGGACATGTGTGCTAATAAGATTGTGTTCCAGTTGGCCTGCTAGATGGACAGACAGGACAGGTGTGCTAATGAGATTGTGTTCCAGTTGGCCTGCTCATTGGACAGATGGACAGACAGGATGATTACTTATAGAACTGGGAGTATAAATGAACCTTAAAAAACAATGTACATGTATAATCAATTCTACTCATGTATTTGTGTGATATTTTGATCCAGACAAGTGAAATATATTATGGTATATATAGACATGATATACAACAGACATGATATATACATGATATACTATGATATAATAAACCAAAATCTTAAGCCATCAAATCCAAATTCTACCTATATACAAAAACTGAGAATATCAGCTTTCAAATGTGTGGGAAGATTTTACTGTTAATGCAAAAGTCATCTGCAATCATGGACTTATTGTCTCATGTTGAATGCCTTAAGTTTACTGACAGTAGTCCCTTGTCAAAAATGGTAGTCAATACATGGAAATTTGATACAATCATCAGGAAATTCACAAACTTAATAAGAAATCATACACTTTGTCACATTTTCTTGAACATGAACACTTTACAAATATCACAATATATGATGAAATATTCATTTATGAAAATGTTGGTAAATGCTTACATTATATGAAATAAAGGTACTAATTTAAAAAGTTTTTGTAAGTGAAATTAAAATTTTTATTTTTTGACTGGGTCTTAGAATAACTATCCTGATTGTGCTATATCCTTATCTTTTCAAAGAGTTACACACAGATTAATACATAACAGACATTTTCACAAGAATCTAATTATGTACTTAGTGGCAAAGCTGGTTTTATTTTGACAGCTTCAGTCAATTAGAGGGGCCCCTAGTGGCCAAGTTTTATAAAGTGCTGTCTGTTACAGATCACTGCCATCTCACCTCTGCATGAGTTCGAGTCTAGGATTCATTGAATGTGGATATGTGAGAAAGCTTGCCAGTAGCTTCTCGTGGGTTGGCGGTTCTTTCCGGTGATTTCCCAGTTTCTACCTCTACCATTAATACTGGCCGCCATGTATAGCCTATCGAGTGCTGAAAAATGGCATTAAACCCTACAACAACAACAATCAGTCAATTAGTTTGTAAGGTTCTGACATCTGAGTAACACCCTGCTATAGATCAGTTAAATCTGTTGCTAAAATCGCATAATATAGTCAGCTCTCAAGGTTTTGTCTTTGGTTAATCTGTGGACTGTTTTTTAAACTTTACAATGTGATACATTTGAAAGTAAACTGCAAGCTCTAATTAAATATACATATTTTGTATTGTTCTTTCTTTTCAGTTTGTATTTTAGAAAAATTTAAATCAAATGTAATTTTCTGGGACAGTACAACTGCAATATGCCACCTGTGTTTATTAATGGAGCTCTATTCAATCAATGCCACATGATATCAATTAAGAATTGGTGACAATTAGAATCACTGTCTTGAGGAATTAACTAGTGCAACCATATTGATGTTTATTTTAAAAACACGATTTGATACTGGGAGGTAACTCAAACTTTACTGCTGCATGAATCACTGAGTACTGTTATGTCCACGGATTTATCTGTTATCAATCTATTCATTTAATTTGACTCATTCAGATCTAGCATTTTTTATTATTAAAATCCATTATACAAAAATTTGTTTAGGACAAAAAAGGTGTTTACAGCAGGATTTCACTGTTTCTGATGCACAATTGATGACTAGGGAGTTACCTGGTACACTTTTACGTTTAAGCAAGAAAAGTGCCAAGCTGAGTTTAAATATACATGGCTCTTCTAAATTCCAACACAAGAAATGCAGTAAGTTTCATGTTTAGTCTTAAATGTATATGGCTTTTCTACATTCTGACACAAGAAATTCAATAAGTTTCAAGTTAAGTTTAAATATACGTGGCTCATCTAAATTCTGACAAAAAAATATGTATATTTAGTAAGTATTATTAGATGGTATTTATTAATGATTATATGTTATATACATTTATATTTTATAGCTGACCTTGTCCAAAATCAAGTTCACTGTGTACCTGACTAGGGATATTGCTTTTGTAAACAATATAATACACAGCTAGTGTTTCTCTATGAATATAGATAAGATATTAGGATCATTATCAATAGAGGTAAACATGTTTATCTTAATCTGAGTCTAGGATATTGGAATTCCCCCATAAGGTAAAACCTGGTGTAATTAATGTTTCCCATGTTCTTTATTAAAATTTTATTAATTTTTAATGTTCTAGAAATTAATGTTTGGTCCTCATCCTGGTTCTATTTTTGTGTCTTAGCTTTTTATATATTGTTCATTACTTGAAAAATTACTCATTCTTGTCTTAACATTTTGAAGCAGAATCAGTTTTATCATTGCTAAGTTTTTCATGTGCATGTAATTGTTTATTCAAATTATTATTGATTTTAAATACAAAGTGCTCATCAATAATATTCTTGAACTGGAACACTAATTTGGTGTTATAGTCAATTCTGAACAAACATTTTTTGGATTATATTATTGTTATCAAAAGACTTACCACATCATCACAATTCAAGCCATTGATATATTACCACATCTAAGACTATAGGCACATAAACACATTCAATATTGGAACTTTTCTGGAATACTATTGGAATTCAGTTGGAACTTTATACATTTGGACTTGTGATAACATTTTTAGGACTATTTGGAATTTCATTCACAATGCAAGTTCTTTTTAAATTTTCACTTTGTACTCAAGGGAAATAAATTATTTGTTGAATTTGACAAACTTGCTGGTTTTTGCTTTTTTCTGTTACTTAAAGATGACAGAATCATAATAGAAAATGCACTAAGTGTCAAAATTAGTTTTATATGTACATGGCTCTTTTACATTCTGCTATTAGTATTATTTGTTGATATTAGAAGAGAAAGACCTACCTTGTGAAGTTAAAGCCAGATATAAACATAAAAAAAATTACAACTTTCTTGTCATATAGGACATTTAATAAAGTTAAAGTGAGGAAAACTCTAATTATCCAACATAAGGTGAAATAATTTCTGAAAGTGTGAAAGACAGCGTCTTAAAACATGAACTGATTCAGCATAATTTCATCATAATTTCTAATCTTACACGCTTTCTCTTCTTAGATTTGACTTTGTTTGTGGAGCTGGCTCCAGTCTGGGTTGGTGTTGGTGGGGCTGAGGTTGAACCCACTAGGCCCAGGCTTGGTGTAGATGGAGTCGATGGTGAACTCTGAAAAGATATAAGGGCACTTACAATATAAAAACAAAGATGTTATTTACTAAGCGAAATTACTCTTGAATATTCAGTCACAAAAGTTTCACCACAAGCTCTGATGCACATCTTTAACAAAAGATACATAAACATACTAAGATTAAAAATAAAAACAAACTCCCTTTGGAAATGCTATCACTTACTAATCTATGAAATAATTCAAATTATTTGCTGGTTTTGATGTGATGCATAAAAACGTTTTAAAGGAAGCATGAGACCCAAGTGGATCTGAGATTGTTGACATAGCCAGATACAAGAGCAGTTGGACAAGAAATCTGGATCAATACGATGCTGTTGCAATTTTTCTCCATGCTGATGATTGTATGTGTTAAGAAAAATATGTCTCAAGATTTATCTAGTTCTGTATCTTTATCTATAGTTGCTTGCACAACAGCATTATTTGTCCAATATTAAAAGGGCCCTATACCAGGATAATTTGTGTCTATGTTGGTCAAATTCTGTCCAGCATTTTATCTTAGATGAAGCTGTGTACACGTTTTTCTATATTTAGCACATCCGCTATATTTCATTACTGCTGTTACATCTTTTGTGCAAATCTAGAAGGTAATGAGCCTGGACACTTTATGTCTAATTTGTCAAAATCTGTTAAACAGTTATTTAGAATTAGTGAAGGTTTTACTATTTTTAGTAACATCAGCTATATCTAATGTCTTACTGGCATTATTTGTATAAACATGAAAAGTCTACATGCCAAGATTATTTCTGTTAATTTTTTTATATTTCTTGATTTTAATGGCACTTTCAACACATTCTTGGCTATAACATACTGAGGAAATGAGAGCTAAGTGCCTTAGCAAGGACATGCAAAGGAAGCCAACTTGGGCTGGGCTGGGTGGGTACTGAACACTTAACTCTTGGCTTACAAGTCTGACACTCTACCAACTGAGCTACTATTGCTCACCTTCTCTATTAAGTTTGGTCAAATTCTATTTTGGTGAAGAAACTGATAAATTTATTTTCTATTTTTAGTAAAAATGGCCATATTGATTGGCAGATCAGCATAATTTGTACAAACTTAAGAGATCTTTTTGCCAGAAACTTTCTATCAACAAAGGTTTCAATAAGAAAAAAAGTTAGCAGCAGCTGGAAAAGTAGCATAGGGCAAGAGGAAAGGTAAAACCCCCTTCTGGGGCTCCACTGGGGATCATTGCCCCTGGTGGGGGTATCTGAGGTGAAGCTCTTAAAAATGAAATGGTGTTGGTGTATTACTGTATATACTGGGACAAATTAAAAAAATAATTTTCTGTTTCAAAATTTATGGTGAAACTTTTTACGGCAAGTTATTGCTGTGTATACTATTTACCAGCAAACATTTATGCCTGTTTGTATTAATTATTACTACAGATGACAAGCAAATAGAAGCCCGGGTGGTGAATAAGCACAATTGGCAGCAAGCAGTAAAATCATTGATTAAACTTAATGACAAGACATCAAAGGCAAAGGTTACTTTTATTATAAAGGAAGCTGACCTCAGAAGCTTACTTTGGATAATTTTAAACTGATTTTGTTTTTAAATGGTTTCAATATAAAGGTTATTTTATTACAGAACAAGCCGACCTCAGAAGCCAACATTGGATTCTTTTAAGTGTGAGGATTGTTTTTTACTTTTGTGAATAGACAAAGTCGGTCAAGATACAGTAGCTAACTTTCGTTCCACCAGTACTCACAGGAATTTTGAAAATAAATTGAAACAATGAAATGTGCATGGACGTTGATGACCAGTGTCACTAAGATGATTTGGAGCAAATAAAATCATTTAATTCATGAATGACAAAAGAGAAGAAGGTGATTTCATTGACAATATGATCATTAACATGGATGATTGATTGATTGATTTAATTTTAATGGCACACCAGCACTTTTAGGCTATTTAGCGCCATACAGTAGGTCATATGTGTAAAAAGAAAAGTTTAATATCAACCAGCGATATAGTAAAAAATCCATAGTAGTTAAATATAAAATGGTAAATGTTGGCAACAGTTAAAGATGTTGGTTCCCAATCAACGGGAAATGTAAATGATGTATCTTGATGAAAAGATGTAAATAATAGTTGGTATTTGCATTAGTTAAAAATTAGTTTGGGTAAGGTCATACAAGTTACAGTTTAAAATAAAGATTTACTTCCTTTAGGAAATCTAAAATACTAGTGATTTGAATAGTAATCAAAAAGTTCCTGCATGTCGTGTACTTTATAATATTTAGCACGCGTAGGTTGCAGGTCGGAACACGTGGTCATAAAGTATTTAACAGTAAATGGTACATTGCAAGGAACGCACTCTGGTGGATCTTCACCTTTTAGTATGTGTGAGTGGTTAATGTATGTATGACCGATTCTAATAACATGGATAAAATTCTAGTGTACTTTGATCTCACTGCTGGACATACTGATGATAAGATGTGGGTTAAAAGTGAGAAATAGCACAACTAGTACAAGTGGGACCCCGAGTGGCAACCCTATGCAACTCAACGGCTTGTTGCTTTCTGTCAACTTGACATAATTCTTAGAAATTCTTTTTCCATAACACAATTATATCTCTGCCATGAGACATACTCAAATTGGAATGTGATGTCCAATAAACATAATTGTGTCCTTTACAGCTTTTATTCACATGAATCTGAATACACCTTTTCATTCTTCTGTGTTAATCAATAACACTTTTCAAGAATTTCCCTTTCGTCTTAGACATGCATTGGTTTCTTGATGTCATTTTTATAAACATTTCTATAATCAAAACTTTGATCATGCAGATGCTTCACAATAATAAAAAGGTGCAGCTATAAAGTTAGTCTGGTTCCCTTACAAATTTCACAAATTCTAATATGAAATCCGGATCCAAATCAAACACAAACTAATTATCTGGATTTTTCAGCAACAATCATTATTCCATAGTTATTGCTTGTATTCCATAAGTCAGATTTTAAGGGGAATTTTTGCAAGACTTACTGCAAAATTATAAGGGTTGACAGGTCTGCTATATGTCTGCCACATGATACACCAGTGCTAGACATGACTATAAACTGTAACACTGTAGGCAGGGTAGTAATATGATTGAACATTTTTAAAAACTATGTTAAAAATCCAAAGAGACACACACACACAATACTGAATCATTAGGTTCAGTGATATTGAACAGATGCAATACTCATCCTTCTCAATGTAGCCAGTAGCTTCTCGTGGGTCGGTGGTTCTTTCCGGTGATTTCCCGGTTTCTTCCTCCACCATTAATACTGGCAACCATGAATAGCCTATCGTGTGCTGAAAAATGGCGTTAAGCCCAACAACAACATACTTCTCAATGAAATGAATATCTTCAAGTTACTTAGCTACTTAAAAATTATTGTTCATAGAATGGAAAGTGAGAAAATGTAAGTTGCCAGTTAAATGAGTAAAAAGGAAAATTAGAATAAGCATGGTTTTATAATAATACATGAAATTAATTCATCACCTTATAAAGTTGTATTGTAATGTTTGCCAAGACCTTGCTTGGAGATGCTTTTGGCATACTTTATATGTGCTGAAAATGTTACAAATTATATATGAATTAGATTCATTTGTAGTAGAATAGATGAAAGTAGAAAAACTTATTTTATTTTATATTCATCATTTGCTTTCATCTCTTGCATTTAGGTCAACCTTAAGCAAATTATTTGACACATCAATTGTCATTGGCACTAATAAAATAGTTTTTTTTCAGTAAACTTCTGCTAGCCTTTCTAATTATTTCATTGTTTCCTCCACACTGCATAATTTATACAACTCTGCAAATAATTTTTAAAAAAAAAACACTTCTTGATTTTATTATTTATTTAAACATCAAATTTGTGCCTTCCACACTTTTTGATAGGCATGAACTCACCACTCCTGATCATGATTGACTGGATGTAAAAGGAAACAGGCTGAACATTTATGTACATTGTTTATGATTCTCTCTGATGTAAATTTTATTTTGTCAGCCAAGCACATAACATAAGCAAGTATCTTCTAGGCTTAGATTCAAAAGGAATGGAAGCATAATCACATGATCAAGAGTTGGAGATGGCCTACATGTCTAATATCACACAAGATAAACATGTTAACATGATTTCGAGTTCTTGATATAGTCTTGTTCAGACCTTAGAATTTTCTTGAAACAAATATTGTTTCCAGTTTTATGGAAATTTCCATTAAGATGACAGAATAGTGGATATATACACGAGATTGTTTATAACTTATATTTTCTGGAAATAAAGTTCCAACCCTTATCCTGGTCCTTAAACTTTGTCTTAGGTTTTTATACCTTTTCATCTGTAATGGAATTGATCTTGTTGCTTGTCTTAAGTTTCAATTGAGAGGATTTATTTTTTTAAATTATTCACTGGAATTACAAATTGATCATTAATACTTCTTGGACCAAATCATTATTTTTGGTTTATCGTGAATTCATTCAAGGACATTTTGGATTATATCAGTGTAATATAACAAGACTTGGCACATTATTACATTTGAGGCTATTGATACATCAGCACTTTCAAAACTGGAATTCTTTTGGATCACCAATGGAATTCATAAGGAACTTACAAAACTTTTGGGATTTAATTCACAATACTCTAAATTCTTTTTGTAAATTTTTATTTTTGTACTCCAGGGAATAAATTACCTGTAAAATTTTATAAAACTTGTTGATTTCTGCTTTTTTTGCTACCTAGTCTAAGACTATTGAGTCGTAGTAAGACTTCCAAGAAAAACAGCCCAAGTAGACCTGATTTTTTTTGCTTACTTAATTTTACTGATGCTAACCTAATTGGATCTCATTATTTTATGCATGCTTATCAGTTATATGTACGGGATATGGGATTTGCACTAAATAATGTGTGGGCAACAAATATCTGCTGGCTGTGGCTGATGAACTTACAAGTTGGCTCAACAAAACCCTTCAATACAGTATTATTCAGTAAAATTCTATAACTGATCTACCTATATATATTATCTGAAAATACAGTCTTAAAAATAATAATAATAATAATAATAATAATAATAATAATAATAATAATAATAATAATAATAATAATGAGGACTTAGTATAGCACCTAATTTTTAGAAACTCTTAGCGCTTTACAACATTTGACAACACTTAAAAACATGTATAATAATATGATTACAAAAAATAAAAGCAAACACTACAAAATTAGCGAACAGAAAAAAATGCTATAAATAGTTAAGGTAAAGAAACATTATGTCTTTAAGTATGTTGTTGCAGTTGAAATAAGAGCCCTCTTGAATGAGATCACTGTGTCTTTGTGTTTAAGTTCAGTGGTCGATTTGTTGGTGTGTACACATGGATGAGGTCGGATAGGTATGTTGAACTGGAGTTAGTGAAATGTCGCACAGAGAATAAATTTTGTGTTTAATTCTGGATCAAATGGATAGCCAGTGTAGGGTACAGAGCAGGGAGGAGGTGTGCTCTGATCATGGTACTCTAAGGATGATCCGAGAAGCTGTGTTTTGAAGTTTCTGGAATAGATGATTGAGACAAACCAGACAGTATTAAGTTATCCAGTCTTGTAAGTACTAAGGAACAAACAAGTATTTTAGTGGTATCAACTGAAATATACTTGCGAGTGGAGCTGACGCATCTCAGCTAAGGATATGCAGCCTTGCATATGTTCATGAGCATTATTGAGAGTAACACCTACGTTTCGTACTGACTGACTGAATTTAATGTTGGTGTTGCTGATATTGATGGTCTGAGGTAAAGGATGCGAATGAGAAAGCCTTTGTGTTGTAATTGGAATGGCTTCAGTTTTATCATCATTCATCTGCAGCTTGTTACATGTCATCCATGATTTCACATCAGAAATGCACCTCTCTAAACCTTGGATGGCAGCTTCAACTTCAGTTGGGTGGTTAGATTTGTATATTTGGGTGTCATCAGCGTACAGTCGGTGATGAACTGTGACACTTTAGAGCAGAAGAGTGTAAAGAATGAAGAGAACTGATCCAAGAACAGACCCCTGTGGAATATCACAACATAGATCAACTGGGCCTTAGTGTTTTCCATTTGCGGACACAATTTGTGTCCTGTTGACTAAGTAAGGTTGTATCGTGAATGCCAAATACATGCTGGAGATGGGGAAGTAATGATATCATGGTCTATTGAGTCAAATGCTGCAGACAAGTCAAGGAGGGTGAGGACTGTAATCTTTCTGCTATCCAAAGCAGAGAGGTCACTACTTTCTGAAGAGTAGTTTCAGTACTGTGGCAAGGGCAGTATGCAGACTGTAAATTGAATTCAAATGCAATGAGAGAGTACTGTTGAGAGTAACACCTAAGTTTCATACTGACAGTCTGAATTCAATGTTAGTGTTGCTGATATGAGTACAATCTGGACTACAGGTCTGAAATCAATAGAATGGTAAAATATTTAATATAATACTTTGGTTCAAATAAAGACATAAAGGTGCTATTTAATACAATTTTATAAAAAATTAACTAAAATATATCAAAACTAAAACTGTTAATCTTCCATTCAAAAATTTGTTGAAATCATAAATTGTCAATAAATAAATCCATTCCAGCTTTTTTTCTGTATGATAGCATATAACATCAGTGATATATGTGCAACTGTTGCAACTAGTTGCCAGTAAAAATTTATGGCAAGAAACCAAAAGTACAGCATATTCTCATTTGCTTGATAAACCATCTGAATTTCTATAAATAATCATGTATTATCATAACTTGAGGATACACTAGTGCAAGGGTTCTCAGCATTTTCAAGAATGAGGACACTGCGAAGACCCCCTCACTGCAGAGCTACAGCTAACATATCTTCCACATAACAAAACTAATAATCCTCACTGCAGAGCTACAACTAATATATCTTCCACATAACAAAACTAATAATCCTCACTGCAGAGCTACAGCTAATATATCTTCCACATAACAGAACTAATAATCCTCACTGCAGAGCTACAGCTAATATATCTTCCACATAACAGAACTAATAATCCTCACTGCAGAGCTGCAACTAATATATCTTCCACATAACAAAACTAATAATCCTCACTGCAGAGCTAAAACTAATATATCTTCCACATAAAACTAATAATCCTCACTGCAGAGCTACAGCTAACATATCTTCCACATAACAAAACTAATAATCCTCACTGCAGAGCTACAACTAATATATCTTCCACATAACAAAACTAAGAATCCTCACTGCAAAGCTACAACTAATATATCTTCCACATAAAACTAATAATCCTCACTGCAGAGCTACAGCTAACATATCTTCCACATAACAAAACTAATAATCCTCACTGCAGAGCTACAGCTAATATATCTTCCACATAACAAAACTAATAATCCTCACTGCAGAGCTACAGCTAACATATCTTCCACATAACAAAACTAATAATCCTCACTGCAGAGCTACAGTTAATATATCTTCCACATAACAAAACTATTAATCCTCACTGCAGAGCTAATGATTCTCATAGCTATTGTTTATTCCCCAGAAGCAGAGCTAAGCAATGATTCATTCATTCTGTAATATTTTTAAACCTTCAAAGCATGCAAACCAAACATTGTCAA
Organism: Potamilus streckersoni; assembly: GCA_016746295.1. Taxonomy (NCBI): domain Eukaryota; kingdom Metazoa; phylum Mollusca; class Bivalvia; order Unionida; family Unionidae; genus Potamilus; species Potamilus streckersoni. Next base: position 1,926,956 of record JAEAOA010001970.1, read on the forward strand.
ATTTTTGCATATGGATATTTTTGTTTAAAGAATATGGTTATTTTATTTTTTTTAACGTCATTAAGGATTATACAAATCAGTTCATACATACCATCTAATTCTTGCCACATTTTTGGTTGGGGTGAGTGATTTTACTGCCATTTTTCAGCACATGATGGGCTAAACATTGTTACATATATATATAATTAAATTGCTTGTATGTTAGTGTTAAAATTCTTTTTTTTAATTATTTTTGTTTCATTAAATTTTATTGCATAGCTGTCAAGATTATCAGTATTATATTATTATAATAGTGACTGACTCTGAAAATGAATGAGTGGAATGAAGCATTTCATTCTGCACCAGGGCGGGCCCTAACCATAACAGGTGTACCAAATGAATGGTTTGGACTAATGGTCTGCAAGTTGCTTATTGATGTCATGTAAAGTCACCAACTCTGTACCATTACCATGAATTTTATTCAATTCCATGCTTTGATAGGGATTGTGCTCTGACCTCGCACCATAAGATAGCTGTCTACAGATCCAATACAGGGTGGGAAAAAGTAGAGGAAACTGTATCATACCTGTGACACAAAATAATAAACTATTATCTGTTTGTGCAAAGAGTTTCCAACTAATTTATATTCCCTTGAAATTCATACTGCACTTGTAGTCAGGTAACACATGTTAAGAATTGCCAGAAAAATACAAAGTTTGGCTCAACTTACAGATCAAGGGGACATAACTTCAGAATACTTACAGCTGAAGGGGAGGTAACTCCTGCTGAGAAAGGTGATTGGGATGTGGTATGATACATAAAGTTGTGGGTGCTACTTGGGTATGATAGGGACAGAGGATCTGCCATATGAGCCCTCTTGTCTTGCTTCACTAGCAGTGCCAGGTCCACTATCTGAAATACATAGAGGCAATACTATACAATTCATAACATGAAACCAGAATGTTAACCTAAATATTATGCAGCTAAGATTGAATACAACACAACCTATTAGCAATGGGTACATAAAAAATATACTCTGTAGAATTTATTCAGCAGTGCCTTAAGCAAAGGAATCAGGCAATCATAGGTCGCAACTCTACAACTCATTCTTCGAGGTCATATCTGCCATACTATGAGGCATCATACTAAAACCACCTAATGATCAGGTTTCAAAAACACACTTTCCACTTATCTTAAATTTTAAAAAAAAAAACATTGAGAGGCAGAGACAGAGATTTTTTTTAGCACCATGATATGTAAATAGTCCTGCTGAGTTCTTATGTAAAACTATTCTCCAGGACATTTCATAAAGCTTATTTCCATAGAGGCAATTAAAATGTATGGTGGTCAGTGACATTCAACCACCATTTCAAAGATTACTTAACTGGATGACAAAAGTTAGGGTGATATTATATTAAAACCTTCTAAAACTGATGCGGGAGAGCCCATTAGGTCAAATTTCATAGGTAAATTGGGGTGTGCATTATGCAGTGGCAAAAATCAGGGGGTTGTGCATTTTACAATGGCAGATCTGAGATGTGCATTATCCAGTGGCAGATATGGGGGGTGTACATTATGCAATGGCAGATCAGGGGAAGAACATCCTCATGCAGTATACTGGTCTGGTCTGGGGGTAAGCATTATGCAATGGCAGATCTGGGGGTGTGCATTATGCAATGGCAGATCTGGGGATTACATTATGCAATAGTGATTTGGGGGTAAGCATTATGCAATGGCAGATCTGGGGTTGAGCATTATGCAATGGCAGATATGGGGGTGTACATTATGCAATGGCAGTTCTGGGGATGTACATTATGCAATAGTGATTTGGGGGTAAGCATTATGCAATGGCAGATATGGGGGGTGTATTATGCAATGGCAGAAATGGGGTGTGTATATTATGCAATGGCAGATCTGTAGATGTGTATTATGCAATAGTGATTTGGGGATAAGCATTATGCAATGGCAGATCTGGGGGTGTGCATTATGCAATGGCAGATCTAGGGGGGTGCATTATGCAATGGCAGATCTGGGGATGTACAATATGCAATAGTGATCTGGGGGTAAGCATTATGCAATGGCAGATCAGGGGCATGCATTATGCAATGGCAGATCTGGGGATGTACATTATGCAACAGTGATTTTGGGGTAAGCATTATGCAATGGCAGATCTGGGGATGTACAATATGCAATAGTGATCTGGGGGTAAGCATTATGCAATGGCAGATCAGGGGGGTGCATTATGCAATTGCAGATCTGGGGATGTACATTATGCAACAGTGATTTGGGGGTAAGCATTATGCAATGGCAGATCTGAGGGTGTATTATGCAATGGCAGATCTGGGGGTGTGCATTATGCAATGGCAGATCTGGGGGGTGTATTATGCAATGGCAGATCTGGGGGTGTGCATTATCCAATGGCAGATCTGGGGATGTACATTATGCAATAGTGATTTGGGGGTAAGCATTATGCAATGGCAGATCTGTGGGTATGCATTATGCAATGGCAGATATGGGGATGTACATTATGCAACAGTGATTTGGGGGTAAGCATTACGCAATGGAAGATCTGGGGGTGTGTATTATGCAATGGCAGATTTGGGGGTGTACATTATGCAATGGCAGATCTGGGGATGTACATTATGCAATAGTGATTTGGGGATAAGCATTATGCAATGGCAGATCTGGGGGTATGCATTATGCAATGGCAGTTCGGGGGGGGTGTATTATGCAATGGCAGATCTGGGGATGTACATTATGCAATAGTGATTTGGGGGTAAGCATTATGCAATGGCAGATTTGGGGGGTGTATTATGCAATGGCAGATATGGGGGTGTACATTATGCAATGGCAGATCTGGGGATGTACATTATGCAATAGTGATTTGGGGGTAAGCATTATGCAATGGCAGTTCTGGGGGGTGCATTATGCAATGGCAGATCTGGGGGTGTTCATTATGCAATGGCATATCTGGGGGTGTGCATTATGCAATGGCAGATCTGGGGGGGGTGGATTATGCAATAACAGATCTGGGGTGTACATTATGCAGTGTACTGGTCTGGTCTGGGGGTAGCATTATGCAATGGCAGATCTGAGGGTGTGCATTATGCAATGGCAGATCTGGAGATGTACATTATGCAATGGCAGATCTGGGGGTGCATTATGCAATGGCAGATCTGGGGGGTGCATTATGCAATGGCAGATCTGGGGATGTACATTATGCAACAGTGATCTGGGGGTAAGCATTATGCAATGGCAGATCTGGGGGTGTGCATTATGCAATGGCAGATCTTGGGGTAAGCATTATGCAATGGCAGATCTGGGGGTGTGCATTATGCAATGGCAGATCTGGGGGTGTGGATTATGCAATGGCAGATCTGGGGGTGTACATTATGCAGTGTACTGGTCTGGTCTGGGGGTAAGCATTATGCAATGGCAGATCTGGGGGTGTGCATTATGCAATGGCAGATCTGGGGATGTACATTATGCAATGGCAGATCTGGGGGTAAGCATTATGCAATGGCAGATCTGGGGGTAAGCATTATGCAATGGCAGATCTGAGATGTGCATTATGCAATGGCAGATCTGGGGTGTACATTATGCAACAGTGATCTGGGGGTAAGCATTATGCAATGGCAGATCTGGGGGTGTGCATTATGCAATGGCAGATCTGGGGGTGTACATTATGCAATGGCAGATCTTTGGATGTACATTATGCAATAGTGATTTTGGGGTAAGCATCATGCAATGGCAGATCTGGGGGGTGTATTATGCAATGGCAGATCTGGTGGTGTGCATTATCCAATAGCAGATCTGGGGATGTACATTATGCAATAGTGATTTGGGGTAAGCATTATGCAATGGCAGATATGGGAGGTGTATTATGCAATGGCAGAAATGGGGATATGCATTATGCAATGGCAAATCTTGGGGTGTGCATTATGCAATGGCAGATCAGGGGATGTACATTATGCAATAGTGATTTGGGGCTAAGCATTATGCAATGGCAGATCTGGGGGTGTATTATGCAATGGCATATCTGGGGATGTACATTATGCAATAGTGATTTGGGGGTAAGCATTATGCAATGGCAGATCTGGGGGGTGTATTATGCAATGGCAGATCTGGGGGTGTATTATGCAATGGCAGATGGGGAGGTGTATTATGCAATGGCAGATCTGGGGATGTACATTATGCAATAGTGATTTGGGGGTAAGCATTATGCAATGGCAGTTCTGGGGGGTGCATTATGCAATGGCAGATCTGGGGGTGTATTATGCAATGACAGATCTGTGGGTGGGTGCATTATGCAATGGCAGATCTGTGGGGTGCATTATGCAATGGCAGATCAGGGGGTGTGCATTATGCAATGGCAGATTGGGGGGGTGCATTATGCAGTTTGACTCATCTTACAAGTATATTTACAGGACAGATTAATACATACATTCATACACAAACTTTGCACCAACCCCAATGTTGTTTGGCTTAAATATGTTAAAAATGTTTTAAAAAATTAAAAATCAGATCACAGTCAACCAGAACCTAATCAGGTCTTGGGACCCATAAAGGTATTTAAATATTCTATTTGGTTTGGTTTTGGTCAATTGTTTCATAATTATCTATCTTACAAGATGGATGGACGTCCCAAAGGTATGTCCTCTTTTTTGAGAAATGTATCATTTCTTGTTTGACAAGAAACTTAAGTCACACTTTAGATTTTTGTACTGTAGACATTCTCATCTGCTTTCATTGCAAGCCTGATCAAAATCATCAACAAACTGCACATATGCCTTACCCATTTAATATAATATTTAAACATCCACATTTTCTTATTTTTTTCTTGCCAACAGTTTTGTCTAAATGGTGGAATAATTTGTAAACAGTAAGTCCCTGACTCAAATGCAACAGTTCCATGTTTTAACAACTCTAAGTGGAATGAATGTCCCTGTCCAAAAATAGAAGTAGTAGTTAAGTGCAAACAGTTCCTGTCTTATTAACTTAATTTTTATTCTGATGGTTGTTATAATGATAGGTATGAGTACATATACTTCTCCTTTGGGAAGGTAGGGCAAATTTAACCTATAAAGTGTTTGGAGTGATTACAAACATTTATTAATCGAAAGTGACAATTTTAGTGAACAGGCATAAGGAGTTATCTTTATCTAATCAATCATCACTAATCCGACACTAAAATGGCAATTTTACTCACCTTTAACAATTTTTATTTCCAAGACACCATCCCATTTGACAGTTTATGACTCAAGATCCTCCATATTTGACCCTTACATCTGGCAGTAGGCCATCTAATTTCAGCATCCCTGATAGTGCCTGATGGTGATTTGACATAACATGACTAAGATATCAACAGACTCACTCGCACTTGATTCTTGTAATCCTTTAGAATGACCAAGTTCTCACTCTATGTACCATTACAAAACTATTAAGGAAAACTAGAGCTTTTCAGTCTGTACAGGTATTTTTTTCAACTAGGTAAAGCTACAATAATTTTTTTCTTACACTGAGTTGAAAACACAGATGGGAAGTGTCTCTTGCATTTTAAATAACTGACATCACTAAAACTTTAATCTGCTATATATATTTTAGCAATTAAATGTGAGGAACAAATTCTAAACAACAATAACATAGCAAAAGAATAATAAAAACAATCAAAGCTAAGTGCACTGAAATCAGTCCTCACTCACTATGGCCTTAAACACAGGAACCTGTGTTGGGAAATAGAGTTTTCGGCCATGACATCCAAACATTACTAGTAAAGTTATGCTACAAAAGCCATGGTCAGGAGGAAGCATAACTCCTATAAATGTTGTGGAACAGTGAGTACCAAACTCAATCAGGGTCTCATTGATATCAACCAAACTATATATGCATAGTGATTAAATGCACATAAGCACAAACCTGGCTATAAATTAAAGCCACACAAATAGATATAAGTACAGTGTGATCCCACTATAGCATGCATGCTGTTATAACATGTGTTTAAATATAACATGATGTGGCATGGCTCCTGAAATTTTTTTATATTTTTGTGCACAAAAAAATATTTTATCGAAAGATGAGAAATAATGTATGAAAAATTTATTATCATTTTGGGAAAGAGATTGCGTATGAATTAGAATATAACATGATCTTGCCATAGCTCCTGAAAATTTGTATATTTGTTCGTGAAAATGTTTTCCTATTTCATAGATTGAAAACAAACATATAAAAAGTAAATTATCATGTTGGGGAAGAGGTCTTGTAAGAATTCAGATAACATGATTGTAGTATGGCTCAGGAGATTTTACAATAATTTCACCAATTTCTTTAAGAAGTGTACAGTTTTGTGCCAAAATAAGCTTTGCTTAGTTTTAAAAGAATGTTGGCAGATTAAAAAGCTAATTAGTGTTAATTTTATTATTATTGAGCTATGAACAATAATGCCAGAAAGTCTTCTCCATTTACCTTAAATGCACTCTGTGAATAATTTCTGCTCAAAAGAAATTATTCCATCTGAATTTATAAATCAAATAATTTCAGTAACTGCTAATCATCAAAGTTAATCTTAATGCACAAGATTCCTCAAATAATCTATGGGGCAACGATGCTGCCAACATACACATGGCTATGCAGTCAATTGACCAGTGAATAGTACTTGGGTATTCTGCATTTCCTATTAAAAAAATTACCCCATCGTTCCTTAACACTTATTCTTGCTGTATTGGATCAAACAAATAGAAGTCAAAGTGTTAATTAGTGGGTACTTACAACAAATAATTGGATAAAGAACAAAGTTTTTACTGTTCAAGTTTGAAGCCCCCTGACAGTTTGGAGTCCAGACTTTATAAAATGCAATTAGCTTTAGAGATTATTGTTGACAAGTCAAGCAAACAATGTGGTGGTCTACAAATACTTCTAACCCAAAATGATGTCAATAAATTTACCTACCATTTTAAGGGAATACGATAGACCAGGGGTTGGCAAACCTATGGCATGCATGCCACATGGTGGCACGTCAAGAGGTTTTGTATGGCACATGAAGGGCAGCCAAAAATCTCGATTTTAAAAGTGTTACTCTCTTACTGGTGGCATGCTCTCATTCATTTTGTAATTAATTGGGGGAAAAAAGAGGCACATTATGTAAAATAGGTTGCTGACCACTGCAACAGACTATCGATGTCTGCTCAATCAAACATCATAAATATCTGCTGAAATAAGTTCATGGACCAAACAATCAGCAATTTTGGTCTTTGTCTCACACATGTACACACACACCCATCACATATACACAGGAAATTGTCCTATCAGTGTTAACACTTATTGGAACAAAACCATTTAAGTTACAGGGGTTGAAGGATTGGTTAATATAATCAAACCTTCTACTGCTTACTTTTTGTTTATAAAACAAATTTTCCAATGAATACTGGGTTTATTTTATTAATTTTTTCCTCTGTTCTTTAGAGAATGACTCAGCACTTTTTAAGGACCAAACTTGCTCTGAACTCGAACAGTCGAATGGTTTACTCCAAAGCTGGAGCAGGCAGTTTACATGTAAAGTGTATATACACCTGCTGAATTCTTATCACAGGAGGTCTATTACATTGCTCTTCCATGTAAATTTTCAGCCAAGTACATACATGTGTTTCTTCACAGCTAAATACAGGTTTTATTTTAGAAACTCTCAATGTCTGACTTGTGCATTTTATTGTTGACCAGAAATAAAACTCTTTGGAGATGTCCAGAAGTATATTAACTGCTGCAGAAAAAAACCCACCAATTTTTGTGAAGTATTATAAAGAAACTAATTATATTGATTCAGATGGACCTAACAAATGATTTTTATTATAGAAATGTTGGGGAGGGGGTTAATGCATCATTCACTTCATCTAATTGACCTGGTTGGTTTTAACATAGTTTTGTACATAGCCCCGTCTCCGTATTTTTGGATTTGAACAATTAAGTTATAGAGAGGTCACAGTATAGTGATCAAATTGTTATATAATGCTGAGTAAATTTTTTTTTCAAAAGAAAAGGGAAAATATATGAGTGAAATCCTTAACATACATGGACCAAGACTTTTTCTTCTGGAACACCGTCTTGGAATGCTTACCAGAAAACATCATCTCAGAATCCATCCCAGGCAACATAATCTTGGAAAGCATCTTGTGGAACATCATCACCCTGGAATACATCCCACAGAACATCATCGTGGAATGCATCCTGTGGAACATCACCTTAGAATACATCACACAGAACATCATCTTGGAATGCATCCTGTGGAACATCATCACCCTGGAATGCATCCCACAGAACATCATCTTGGAATGCATCCTGTGGAACATCACCCTGGAATACATCCCACAGAACATCATCTTGGTAAGCATCCTGTGGAAAATCATCACCCTGGAATACTTCCCACAGAACATCATCTTGGAATGCATCCTGTGGAACATCACATTGGAATACATTCCACAGAACATCATCTTGGAAAGCATCCTGTGGAACATCATCACTCTGGAATACATCCCACAGAACATCATCTTGGAAAGCATCCTGTGGAACATCATCACCCTGGAATACATTCCACAGAACATCATCTTGGAAGTATCCTGTGGAACATCACTCTGGAATACATCCCACAGAACATCATCTTGGAAAGCATCCTGTGGAACATCATCACCCTGGAATACATCCCACAGAACATCATCTTGGAAAGCATCCTGTGGAACATCATCACCCTGGAATACATTCCACAGAACATCATCTTGGAATGCATCCTGTGGAACATCACTCTGGAATACATCCCACAGAACATCATCTTGGAAAGCATCCTGTGGAACATCATCACCCTGGAATACATCCCACAGAACATCATCTTGGAATGCATCCTGTGGAACATCACCCTGGAATACATCCCACAGAACATCATCTTGGAATGCATCCTGTGGAACATCATTATGGAATGCATCCTAGCGCAAAATGGTTGCCTCCATTAGTCACCTCTTATCAGGTGAAATGGTCACACTAGACTTATTCTATATCCCTGAAAACACATTGGGAGCCACAGATACAAAATCTGTTTGAAATCCCAAAAATCACTGGCAAAGTAAAGCTGCAGAAATTGAGGGCAACCTGGGGCCATAACTCACAATGGTGACCAAGTCAGACTGATCTGGATTCAACCCTGTACCCATTTAGTTTTAAATCCAGCATGCAAGCTACCATTTCAGCCAAATGGTAACAAATGAAACTCATCTGGGCATTTATGGACTTAATTTTAATTTGCAGTAGTTGCAAAGCACAGACATTAGATGCATAATAAAGGAGGAGGAAAAATGAGAAAACTCTTCCATAGGTACAGCTACATCTATTAGACAGCTCACATACCATATAGGGGTGGAAGGATTATTAAATAACTGCCATGTCATATTAATATTATGGGAATGGATAGACAAATGAAACAATGATGGACATATGACCATAAATGTAATCATTACTCAGGGCTACCAAGCTTAGTTCTACATTGTGCCTTCTGTATTTACATATTCCACTACTGCGTTGGGCCCTATGTATTTTCTTTCTTGTGCCACTGTTTTACTGTGCTCTATGTGTTTACCTGTGCCACTGTTTCACTGGGCCCTATGTATTTACTGGTGTTACTATTTTATTGGGCCCAATATATTTACCTATGTTACTGTTTTATTGGGCTCTAGGTATTTACCTGTGCCAATCTTTCACTGGGCGCTAAATAATTACCTGTGTCACTTTTTCACCTGGCCCTATATTTACCTGTGCCAGTTTCATTGGGCCCTATATATTTACCTGTTCCACTCTTTCAATGGGCCATATGTAATTACCTGTGCTACTCTTTCACTGGGCCCTATGTAATTACTTGTGCCATTGTTTCACTGTGCAAAATGAAATTACATGTGCCACTCTTTCACTGTTCCCAGTGTACTTACCTGTGCCACTGTTTCATAAGTAAGATAAGACAATATCTCTAATGCCAAGTTGTTGGGTTTCACATCTATGCTGACACCAGAAAGCAGCCAGTCTTTGAATCTCTGAGACGTAAACTTCTTACCTTTAAAAAACAGAAACACTATATATCAAATGGTTTAATAAAACTTGACCATTTATTCCTATGACCTTACAGTTCACTCATTATAATGCTGGTCAGAAAAGTCACATAAACATAGTGATATAAGTGGGGTTGTCTTACCATAGGGTACATTACTTTGAGGAAAAAAAATCATTTGGTAAAAAGGAATCCACTATCATTTATTATACATTAAGATACTTTATAAAAAGGGACCATTGGATTCTAAAATATATTAATTCTGCAATATACTGTGATATCAACAGGAATAACAGTATTATAGTTCTCACTTTTCTTAAAATAGTCAGAATGCAATATTGTCAACCTATCACGATTTCTCTTTCACCAAGCTTCTTCAAACAATTCTAGAAGTAAATGAAATCGGTATCTAAAGTTAAAACAAGATGCCAAAGTGGGAATGATACCACTCACCTGGCTTATATAACAGCTGACCATTTCACTAACAGGACTTATGCAGTGTTATAAGAACAAAACAAAATCTAACTCCCATGCATTAAATAATGTTGATTTTAACTATTCAATAAGGTCTAATAATTTATTTACAAAAAAAGCATAACTAATATGCATTGTATAATGCTTATCATCAAAGTCATCAAAAAGCTTAATGATGTAAATGTTTTACCAAGTTTTATCAGAACTGTGAGAATAACGTCTCAAGGTAACGTGCTCAAATCATAAAATGCTCAGATCTCACAGGACAATGATAATATCAGCTTATTTACCAAGTTGAAACAGGTGGCCTAAGTGGTTAAAGCATCTGCCTCAAATGCAAGGAGGTTATAAGCTCAAACCCCAGCTGAGTCACACCAAATATATATATAAAAATGGTACAAGCAGCTGCCCTGTTTGGTGCTTAGCATTAAGAGGCTAGTGTTAGGACTGGTTGTCCTGGTGTCAGGACAATGTGACTGGGTGGGACATGATGCTACATGTTTCTGGCATGATGACCCAGGGCTTCACATCACTATAAACTGTCACACCGCAGAAAATGTATCAGTATGACTGAAATTTTTTTTAAAGTTATGTAAAAAATTCAAAACACACACACCAAATTGGAGCAAATTCTAATTGACATTCAGCTGGAAGAGATGTAACATGCTTAGCCAGACAGAATATTACCAGTACTACATTATTTTGCATTGATCTGCCTCATACTCAAATTCATCCAACAGCTGGAAAATATAAGATTATGTAACAAGCTGGATCCAAATCTGATCAGATATATTGCCACTAGAGTGCTGGCAAACTCAACCAATCAGATACAAGATCAATTCTTTAAAATGCATGGAGTTAACTCACACTTATACTCAGGTGATACAACAGTTTTCAACAACTTTTATTTCCTTACACATATGTCTGCATGATGCTTAATATTTGAAATGAAAACTACCCTCATGATTCATGATACAATTCTCTATCTAACTTAATTTTTTCTTTAAGTCAGAATTATTTTGCACATATTTCAATGCAACTTGTCAACTGGCAATAATGTTTAAAATATAGATTAATATGTGATCCCCATTCTGACAAAAAAAATGCACCCTATCCTGTTCTAATAAATTTGCCTACAACTACACTTATATGGAGATTATAAGTACCTGAATTTGCCTTTCTCTAAACATAATATGAATAAACTATGATCTGCATAACATTTAAAATTTAATCTCAAAATCTGACATTTTTGCTTTTTTTAAAACTGGACATTCATCCCAAGACCACAGTTTTCTATTTGAACCCTGTGGTAATCATACTGAGCTGGATATCCACAGTATCTGGTACATACATAATTCTAAATCAAAACATTCACACATTTTCAAAATATGACACTGTGGAGTGGAACCTTAAAGACTTTTAAAGGATTCTTATCTTTGACAATTCAACTTTATTCATCATGGAACAAGTTCTAATACGAACACGGTTTCATAATATAAAGATTGTGACAACGTAATGTAATGCCAAATTAATCACACCAATGAAAATCTAAAAGATAAACCATATATTTACATCATTTATGGGATTTGTTTTTACAAATGAGTAATAAAGAAATTGTCCAAAACCATGATTCATTGGGTATACTGGTACAGATTACTGGAAGACAGAACTTCCAATTATATATTATGGTGTTTTAAATATCTCTTTGAAGCCATAAAATATGCTAAACCTACAACCAATAAATTTCAGATTTACAGTATATGTATGACAAAGAGCACCTACTACACACGGCTTCTGAAGATTGTTTTTGGGTTCCAAATTTTCCTTCTGTTACAACCACTGCTTGGAGCTGAAGCTTTCACACGTGTTGCAAACAATGTTTGGGGTCAAAACTTTTCCATGTGTTGTAATCACTATTTGAGTCAATATTCCTATAATTCTTTGACTTTAATTAAAACTGGAAATATAATTGTTATAATTATTTCATATAATCACTACTTAATTAAGCAGAGCAATATTTATGTCAATTTATTAAAGATCAAAAATTAAAACAACTAAAAACAAGCATACTTACTGAAGTTAGCCTGCCTGGATTCACAGAACTCCATGTACTGCTGTGGGTTCAGGCCTCTGGATACCAGATCTGCTCGCTGGAAAATACAACTTAGAATTTATTATATTATAAACTTTGAATACTTTTAAAAGTAAAGTTAAATACCCCTTAAAAGCTATTTAAAAAATCATGACAGGGCATCCACATATTGCATAACGATAAAGACCAAACCTCATTCCCTAGGCAAAGTCGCATCTAATAACGATACAGACCAAACCTCATTCCCTAGGAAAAGTCACATTTAATAACGATACAGACCAAACCTCATTCCCTAGGCAAAGTCGCATTTAATAACGATTCAGACCAAACCTCATTCCCTAGGCAAAGTCGCATTTAATAATGAGAGGTACAAGTCCTGTCACAGTTATCTCATTTTGAGCACGCTACTAAACCTAGAAACCTGAACCTTCTCACATAATTGTGTGTGTGCCATTAAAAATGAATAAAAAATACAATTTGATATTTAACTTTGTACAATTAATCTAAACAAAAATCCCTCAAAGGTACCGACACTCAAAAAGCATTCCACACAAAAGAATTTCCAGGAATCCAATTAAAAAAGGTTTTTTCATTTTAACTTCTGAGTACTGAAGCCATTCTTTGATATTCTTCAGCAATTAAATGAGTCTCAAGACTGGAAATTTGACAACAATACTTATGTTAGATTAGCACCATCTTCATGTAGGATCAAGCAGATATCATAAGCATTCATTCAATTTTTTTAAGATGGCCCTTACAGCACTTAGTTGGTCATTATGGGTTTAATGTGATATTTTAAGCACATGATAGGCTATATATATTTGATGGAAGAAGACCCAAGAATGTGTATGTGTGATTTGGATTTTTATGTAGCTTTAACAATTTTTCAGTCATGTCGCTAAGATGTCTGCAGTGTGGCAGTTTATAGTAATGTCGTGCACTGGAGCATCATGCCTCAGACATGTAACATTATGTCCCATCCAGTCACATTATCCTGACACCAGGATGACCAGTCCTAATATTTAATGCTGAATGCCAAGTGAGGCAGCTGCTAGTACCATTTTATAAGTATTTGGTTTGACTCAGACATGGCTCGAACCCAAGACTTCCTGCAGCTAAGGTAGGCACTTTGACCACTTAGGCTACAAGAGTGGTACGAAGAATCAAGAAAACCTCCAGGAAAAACCACTAACCCACAAGAAGCCACCAGCAAGCTTTCTCATCTGCGCATACCAGCTGAGACTGAGACTCAATCCCACTTATGTCCCTCCCCACAGCAGTCATATTGGATCAAATATCAAAAATGTTTTGAATTGGACCAAGAAAATATCAGACATTTTGTGAAAACCACATGTCTCTATGATCATTGATTCTGGAGGAGTTGTGATAATAAGACTTTCAGGATGGCCACCATGGACACTTTATGGTGAAAATCCCACATCAATACTACTTTTTGTTTGGGAGGAATATTGTCAAGGTTTTCAAGATTACCTCCACAGAAGCTATACTGCAGGCCAGATCAGAATTATTTTAATTTAGGACCAACTAGACATCACAAGAGATCTTTTAGTTAAAAACCCATGCTGATATAACCATCCATTCATGACAAGGAGCAATGACAAAATTTTCAAGATGGCCACTGTGGTGGCCATACCAAATATCAGGCTTACACCATTTTCTTAAAGACCAAATAAAATTAATGATGTTTTTGTAAATTTTCATTGTACTCTGCCAAGTAGTTTTGAAGGAATAGCAATACCAAACTTGTGCTAATATCCTGAAAGATAATGGCCCAATGACAGAAAAGAGGTCATTTCTTGTCTATAGCCTGTAGAGTGTTGATGTACATCACATTATGTGCCACATGAATAGTAGATCCCATCAAACAACTTGGGGAGGGTACAGGGCCCCAGAATTAAGCTTGTGTGTCCATGTGTATATATATTTTGCACCAGAATGTCTTGCTATGCCATTGCATATAAAGATTTATTTTTCATTTAGAACTGATGGGATCAGAATTGCATCTAATTCAAGATTTGGTTGAAGATACAGGATCTGATTTAATGTATATTAATATTGCTATGTAGCCACAACACATGATTGAAATGTTTAACTCAGTGTGGAACATATATGTATATAAATACATGTATATATGAAAATTAATAGTATGACCATGTGTTACTTTATCCACCCAATTATTCATTTTAATTGCTTTTTTATTTATTTATTTATTTTTACAGGAAATTACCTAAACAAATATTTTAACTTTAAAAGTTATATAATATTTCAGTTCAAATGTTTTTGTATTCCCTTAGAAAAATTAGGACTTTCAGAAAAATTTCAAGGATTATTTTATTTTGCTCCAATGTTTTTGTATTCCCTTAGAAAAATTCAGGACTTTCAGAAACATTTCATGGAGTATGTTTTTTAAAAATTCAAACTTTTTCATAATTAACAAAAATTTAAAAGTCGCATTAATCATGTATAAGCTCTCTTGGACATATGGCCAGTCAAACAAAAAGTGAGATGAATTCCATTTACAAGATTTTATCATACACTGCAATTATCTGCCAGTCGACATGAGTACTTGAGTGGCACATTATACACTGCACAGTGTTTAATAGTCCTATATGAAGACAACTTAAATGTTTATGTGAACATAATTCTTCTTTTTTAATCATATTGGCCTTGATTTTTGGCTCCAAAATTAATAGACTTCTTACTTACTCTAAGGACAAGCAATCTATAAAGTTTCTTCCATGTCAGATGTAGAGCTAATGATCTGATGTTAAAAAAAAAACATTTTTCACCATTTCCATTTTGACTCCATTATCAATAGACTTCTTCCTTAACCCATGTACAACCCATCCTTATAGCTTGCTTAAGGTATGTGATGTAGAACCAATGCTCTTGTGTAGAAAAATCTGTTCTTTTTTGCCAATGACCTTGACCTTTGACTATTTGTCTACAAATGTCCAGAGCTTTTTCGGTACACCAAATTCAAGCCATCCACAATGTTTGGTAAGTGTAAATGATGGAAAACTTGAGTTATTGTGCAAGCATTTTTATTCTTCTGAGAGATTAGACTTTTGACAGTCTGATCCCAAAATCGATAGGGTTCTTCCTTAATCCAAGTGCTAGCTATCCAGAAGGCTTGGTAACTGTACCTTGTTTAGTTATGGCACATAAAAGATTTTTCTTTTTTCAGCCAGAGACCTTGACCTTTGACATTTTGATTTTTTCCTTACCCCAAGTGTAAGTGGGATAACAGATACATAGTCTTTTCTAGTTCTGAAAATTGAGGGATATTCCCAATTTTGTACAAAAATGGAGGGAATTTACTGATTACAGCATGGAATTATTGACTAAATAAACACTGCACTTGAAAATATTATGCATGATTTTTGCAATTTGTCAGAAATAATTTGCATACTGCAACTGCACTTCCTAGAAATGGCCTTATATATCACTTGGGAATGGTGATAAAATAGTATTGGTACAGAAATTAATGCTATTAATGCATGAGAATACACAGCTAATTTCCAGTTCTGAATTTCAGCTTGGTACCAAATACCAATAACCACTTGGATAGATCATAGCAGAGGACATTTTACAAGTATGCTCAATTTTCAAGAACCAGGGTCTTCACCTCCTGCTACAACATCATATGCACTTCAGACCAGCATGTATATTTTTGGCTGAGACAGCCAGTGTGTTATGTACAGCTTTGTTAAAATCAATGGGCACCTCAGGGACATTTTAAAGTCGAGATACACACAAAATGTTTATAGAAATACTGCTGATTATAGTTTGCAAATAAATACAAATGTTGAAGAAATTTAATTAAAAACACAAAAAAACATAATGAAGAAAACAGAATCAAGTGAAATGAAGCATTCCAGGCAATGGCTCAAAACTGATCTTATGTCACAAATTACCAGAAAAGACGAAAAGTCTAAAAACACTCTGAAGTTATATGCCAGAAACTGATGATAATTTTCAAATTACCAGAAAAAAAGACTCAAAAGAACCAATTTCACCAAATCTCTTTTTTTTAAAAGTAAAAAGCATGATTTTTTTTCATCATAGCATGATTTGTAAATGGACATTCACATCCTATTTGGGTTGGAAGGCCATTTCTGTGTACCCATTTACCAAATCTGTATAGAAACGAGATGATAAATATCTCCTGAAAATCTAGACAGGCTAACAAGTTCAGTCAACCAGATGCATGGTATCTCATTGATATTCATGGACCTCATTTATTACAAAATATGACAATGATAATGTCAAATCATATTGGAGGAATTGGTGTTACTGACTGTGAGCTGTGCTAGATTTGCTGGTAGAACATCAGTCTCACAATCCAATGTTTGATACTTGCCAAGACCAGCCTGAATCAAATGCCTCAGTGTGTCCTTAAGAAAAGCACTTAGTTCCCATTTCCTCATGATATAGCCAACAATATGCTGATGTGCTGTTTAAACCAACAAAAACCCAAACGGAATTAAGTTTTCAGAAAGGTGAAAAGCTCGGTGAATCTGAAACAAGATTGTCCAGGGCCTGATGGAATAAACATGTATCAAAGTCCGATCAAAACTGGATGACAAAATGGGTTCTTGAGTGGTGACAAGCTCAGCGAATCAGATACATGATTATGTAAAAAAAAATATATCTGGATCTTGCTCATTGATGAATTCATCTGAGATCTTGAAGTTAACAGCTGATATCTAAAGTATGATCAAAATAAGATCAAAAATATGGCTTCCAGAGTGGCCAAAAATTCAGCCAATTAGATGCAAGATCACCTCATTAATATGCATATATATCTTGCCACTTATCTAACTCATCCAAGATCTTGATGATATAAGTGATAGTCCACGCTTTATCAACCTGGATTGAAAACAGCGTCACAACCAGCAACAAGGTCAGCCAATCAGATGTAAGATTACCTCATTAATAAGTGTGGATTATTCTCTTCATCCAACCCATCCAAGATGTTTATGATAAAAGTCCATATTCCAAATCTGATTAAAATCACATCAGAAGTATGGACTCCAATCAATTGTTGATGGACTGATGATGGACAACTCATGACAGATGGACTATGGATGCATGCAGGGCTATACCATAAGCTTATATTGTCTTACAGCCAGTTGAGCTAAATTAAGACTGGACTGTGACTTAAATTTTTAGATGGATATGTGGAGGTGTGGTAATATGTACAAAATGTGTCCAATAATTTTGGTCCAAGTGTGGGAAGATTTCTGTTTTCTTGCCGACTTGGAGTTTTTTCATTACCACACAATATAAATTTAAGTTACAAACAACCACACAAAGATGAAACTCAAATACAAAAAGTATGACATTTTTTAAGCACCAGTCTGACAAAATATTCTATGAGACTACATAACAACCTTTTGTGTGAGATTTCCTTTTTATCAGTCATCAAAGGTTAACTTCTACCAGATGTAAACAACAGACTGTGATGTATATACTATTCATAAAACAGTGTACAAAAATGCTTTTTTGTTATCTGCAATGTACTAAAACATATTCATTATGTTCCAATATTTCTTGCTTGATTATCATCAAATTACTTAAGCATGTTCCTCATGTTCTGAGTAACAGCAGAAATTTTATTGTCATAAGTTTATTTTTCTATGAAGAATGTGACTGAGATTGCCCAAAACTTTGTGACATTTGGCAAAACTCTTTGAGATAGGTATGAAAATCTTCCAAATTCTGTCAAGGTTATTTTTATTTTTTTCTCTCTTATCAACAAATGGTCATGACATGAAAGTATGACTGTTCCAAATCTGGTATTTGATGGTCACAAATTTGCTTGATACATACCAGCAGTCGCTCATTTTTAACGTCATCTGGAGTGTCATCATCAAACAAACTTGTGAGCTCTCCTGTTGATAAAAAATATTTTCGTGGATGAAAAAAGTGGGATAAAATGAAAACAAAGTTTAGTCCTGTATGTAGCCACTAGTGGTGTGGTGAAATCTGGACATTGACCAATGATCTCGGTGTTGTTGACCATTGGTCAAGTATGCAGGGTATCATTACAATTTGCAGCCATTGATTTTATGCTGTATATTTTTAAAAGGAATCAATATCAACATTTCCTGAATTTTGAAGGAAAAAAAATATTAGTGGCATCTTTCATTCCGATACAAATAGGTATAAGCTTAAAGCTTGCTTCTTCAAAAGAAACCTTTAGTCTCTGTCCTCAACCAATATATGATGCATTTAGCTGATTTTCGTCAACTGGTAGCCATTTTATGTCACATCAACACAAAAGGGTTATATGATACCCAGGCAATTGGAGCAATGTTGTATCATGATTACTGCCATAGATGAAATATGTATTTTAAGAGTAGCACACATGTAAAAAACAACACACACACTTAAAAATCAACAGAAAAAGTACAGAAGTTCATATTAGCAAAGAAAACATCTCTTTATTATTGTAGGATTTGCTAATTCTTGGAAACAAAGAAAAAAGTAATTGTTTTTCTTTGTGCCTTTCTTTAAATGATCACTACTCCTTGATTACATAAACTAAAATAATTTTTTTTTACAAACACATTTATTATCATATTTTGCCATATATTTGCACCTGGTACATGACATTAAATGAGGAGGGCCCCAGTCTATTACAGACTCCCACTGCACATGGACTGGATTATCATTTTATCTTTGCAGTTATGTTGTTGACACAGTCCATACCAGACCAAAAAACCCCATCAATTTATGTCTAGAATTAACCACAAGATGTGCCAATCTCATTTTCACATTGAAATATCATGAGAACTGAGCAGAATTTCAAAGGCTAAGTTGGTATGGCACCTGCAAGGTTGCTTTTTGTGTTGAATACTTTTATCTTAAGATTCCTAAAATAACTGAACAAGTAAAGAAGGTAGATTATGCTTTCTTAATGAATTCATGTCCTGGATATATCCAAAACAATATCCTTGCAGGCCAAGGTTCCAATATGTTAACCTTATCTACACCTTGTAGATGGATCAGATATTTCAGTGCTTTGTCCTAGTGACATTTATTGGATTTCATTGTTGTCTCAGTATGTAATGCTAACTAACCAATAGGCACACTAGATAAAAAATTGTAAATGCAATTGACTTCAAAGGATACTTTGTAAATTTAACATGAAACATGACTACATACTAGAGAGAAGCCAGCACAGGTATATTTGAAGGAAAGTATGTATTTGTACAAACATGGACTGGCAGAGGAATATTGCTTATTATGAGTCCATTCCATATGGGTGCTCCTCTTCTCTCAATCATGTAGGAAGTATTCAAATTTAATTTAGTTTATTTTGATTGGATGAGGTTGCTTGCTGTTGAATTCAATGAAATGTACATACCCACAGCACTGAAATATCTGATCAATCCACCAAGGTGTAGATAGGGTTAACATATCAGAACCTTGACAAGTAGTAAGATGGCAAGACAATGGTAAGCATTTGCTTATATTTAAAAGAGAGGCAAGAGGAAATTTTATTCAAGCTGGATATAATATGCCCTTTTAGGGAAGGTAGATTATTATTCAATATATATTAAGAGGTAAGCATATTAATACAACAAATAGTCAGGGGGAACAAGTATTAACAAACTAATCAAAATTGATGTAAATAATTGGGGAATAAAAATAATTTCACATATCAATAACTATTTTTGCAACAAACTAACATTCTAAGAATCTGCCAAAATTAATTGGATAGATATAGTTATTAGAAGGAAACATTATGTAATCTTGTACCTAAACAGTTCAAAAATTTTGATTTTGAATTATTTTGTATGGAGTTTTCTTGGTTACTCTCACTGAAATCAGAGTGTTCAAAAAATATATGTGCAGCTGACCCAGTTAACATTTCAAACTTCAACATTGGTAGGAAAGTCTACAACAGAACTCCAAAAGCTACTGTTTTGATAAATTTTCTTGCAGTTTCAATTTTCAATGTTATTCTTATGTTAATGTCATCTAAATCCTGAAATGAAAAAGCCCTTTAAAAATCATCTATACCATCAATATTTAGAATACAGGCAAAGACTAGTCATGTACTGGATATCAGATATGCACAATTTGTTTTTGAATCAACTAAACACCGCAAGAAGACTTCCAGTGAAACCCAACAGTAGCATTTTCAAGATAGCTGCTATATCTGATGTCAGATAAGCAATATTTTCAATAAAGACAAACAAAACATCATAAGAAGTCTCTTGGTGAAAATCTTATCTTGATACAAACATCCTATTGATGCTGCTGTGGCAGCCATCTGGTATGTCTGAGCAGCATTCTTTTCACTTAGGACAAACTAAACCTTGTGATGAATCTGTGTACTATGTTTCATGGCAATCCTCTATATAGCAGTTCCTGGAGTAGCAATACAAAATTTATGCTAATGGACAGCAGGCCATCCCATCAGAACTATTAGTCAACGAAAGTAATGCTCAAAATGAGTTTTCCACTAAGTTACCAAATGTTGTGTAGGGCATAAGAAAGAAACCTACTGATTTGGGTGTTAAAAAGTCCTATGTTAAGGTCACTATGATTAAAATCTACACATTAGTCCTACATATTCATACCAAAACCTACAGAAAGCTTGTACTTAAGGAAAGTAAGTCTATGAATACTGGGGTCAAAAGGTAAGTGGTCAAGGTCACTGCGACTGAAAGAAGAAAATAGAATTGCTGTGATGGATAAGTCAGACATGGATAAATACTGTAAACCCAATATCAGCAACACAGAATATATTAACCTGATATCTGAAAAAGTAGGATAACAATGGTTGCATTTACAGTGCTGGGTTAGTAACAATTTTTGACTAGTTTGCATTTACAAGTTCCAAGATGCCTGCCTGTCCTACACACACATTAAAACAGACAAACCATTTCAATCGATTTCTTTGCATCAAATTTAATGAAATGATTATCAACAAAACAGCCATACACTGCCTGATACTGCATATCTGAATTGCCAGTCCGGTTGGAGGCTGATGGTCTAAGACGTTTTACCTGAGACTGGAAGATGGCTTGACAACCGACTTGTTGGGTTGATACAATTTGGCTTAAAGCATAAATACTCTGGTGTGACCCTAACTGAAAATGAAATGGTAAGAATCTAGACAGAGATGGTCAGAAGGCAGCCTTTATGACATCATCCAAAGAGAAATGATTTAAATGGGCAAAGATAAGCAATAACCATGATGTCATAAAGATATCTCCCTCAGTTTGTATTTTTAATGTAGCTTTATCAATTTTTTCAGTCATATCACTACGATGTCTACAGTGTTGCATCATGCAACAGACATGTTGCATCATGTCCCACTCAGTCACATTGTCCTGACACCAGGCTGACCAGTCTTAATGCTGAGCACCTTAAATGAGACAGCTGTTAGTACCATTCTGTGCAAGTCTTTGGTATGACTCAGCCGAGGTTCAAAACTGCGACCTTCCACATCTGAGGTGGACACTCTAACCACTAGGCCACTGGAGTGGTCTCATTCAGAATGAGATTCATAAGTTATTATCACAAGACAAACAATCACATCAAGATGGTGGCTGCCAAAATATCAGAAGTACTTTTCAGAAAAGGGTCAAGAAGGTTAAAATTCTTTCTTTTCTTTTTTTATTCCGAAAAATTTTGTAAGGCACTATCTGGGCGAAGGAATCTATCTTGATAATCTCCAGTATGATAGAGACTTAGGATTTCAACAGGAAGAGGACCTACCAAGGGTAACCTATTCATGACCAAAACTCCTGGTTGACTTTAGATTGTTTTATGTGTTGGAGATTAATGTCATTTTGCAGTACAAGATGGTTAATTTGGTGGAAGAAGAAGTGAAGCGAAGAAGACTCTGTGAAGAACCACTGACTCATTTGTAGCTAATGGAAAGCTTTCTAACACATTCACACTTGTTGAGCCAAGACTCAAACCCACACAGACAGCCATAAGATGTAAGTATTTTTCAAAAAGCGATCTGTACGTGATCTGTAATGGGGACTTCCTCAGACAACTCTGACCACCCGAGTTCCTGACCCAAATTGGCAAATACAGTTACCATTGAAACATAACCCAACCACTTTCCAGAATTTCACACAAAACATATGAATTTCACTCCTCCTCACCAGTGCTAGAGAGAGAAAGAAGGCTGTTTAAGATCTAGGTTCTTAAAGGAAACTTCACTCAAAGGTTCATAAGGTGATTTATAAAACAACAACAAAAAACACTCTAGATGTTCTACCTCAGCTTTAGTGAGTAAAAGATTGGTCTCTGTGATTCAAAGTACCTGACAATTTCTGAAAGATATAGGTCTGACCTGAAGGTGGAACATACCTAGAACTAAGGAGTATAAGAGAAGGCTGCTTTACAGTCCTAAATGATGAGTAATGAGCAATTTTCTTCATCAAAAAGAAAATGATGAAAATCTGCAAATGCAGTTAAAGAGGAACAGATAGGACCATTATATTTCTGTTGCACCAATTACAGAAAATTCTCCAGTTGGTATTGTAAACCTTTGAAGTTAGTTGTATTCAGACTTCTATGCATTTGGCTGGAGATGAGCCAGTTGCGAAGGTGGTCAAATTGAGGTGAGTTGTGCAAACAGCTGATACTCTCTCTGCAGTAATTTCAAAGATCCTTGACCACCAGGTTGAAGAGATTACTAAACCACAATCACTGGGGTTAAAATGGAGCTATCAGGGTAAGCCACTTTCTGTCAAGAAAGTGAAACATACACAGTTGATCCGACCTCAAACAGAAGGTGTTCACATCCCATGCCCACTTCTCTGGCATAAGAAAGGCAGTTTATTGGTTTTTTTCCACAGATGAAACAGTGTCACTGCTACTCTTCTCTGAGGACTGCTCAACCACCTGGACAAGTTGTCCACCAAAATATTCCTCTTACCTGGAATGTGGCAGTTTCTGAAACTGTCCAATAGTGGAGGTTGAAGATGTCCATGTAAAGAAAAGGGGCATGAATACCACCTTAATATCCTGAGGTGTGCTAGCTTGTGTTGCTTTAGCAACTATGACATTCTGATGTCTTATGTTGTGGATGCATCTTTAAGTGCTGCAAAAACATTTCCAATATTTGATTGTTGATGTGAAAGGAAAGCTTCCTCCTGAGACCACAGACCCTACAGGATTACCCCCTTTGGGATCCAGGTGAGTTCCTCTGCCTGACTCTGATTAAGGAATCAGTGTAATAGAAGGGGTTAGGTTCTGGGGTGTGAATTGCAATTCCCATCAGAAACCTGTCCTGATTTTTCAATCAGCTCAGATGGTAATGAAACTTGGCATGTGGATAGGAGGTCACTGTGAGGTTTGCTATAAACAAGATCTGGAGAGGCTACATATGAAGTCTACCTAAAGGAACTAAGTCCACTGCCATCTTTAGGAGATAACTGTAGGAACAAGTAGACAACAAAAATCTCAACTAGTCATGCTAAGACAGCAAATATGTGTAAGATTCTTTTAGGTGAAACATGAACTGCTCCTTACTTGGTGAGAAAATTAATCCCCACATAAATGAAATTCATGGTTTGATGGCATTCTTGACTAAATTGGTTATCTCCAACTTGAATCACTCTCCTGAAGGAATTTGCTGAAAAGGTAAAAATGAGCCCCCCCCCCAACTAAGAAAATTTAAGAATAATATTCCGGTTTTTAAGTTCAATACCTTTCTACTGTGCCCTTTGCAAAAGTGCACACTTCTTCTTGTAGAGATACAAGCTGGGATTGGCTGAACTATATGGGGGTTCCAATTAAGTGATGAAGGGTCTCAGAAGTAGAGCCAGCAACAAGTCATGGTGACATGATCAGAAAAGGAGATGTGACTGACTCACCAGCAGGTAGTGCAAGTCCCTAAATTTCATAGAGGTTGAATGGGAACATCTAAAAGGAAGGGGAGTATTCTTTTCAATCCCTTCCTTCAGACCAGTTTACAAACCCAAAGACAATTTCCATAAGGACTGAATGAAAACACAGAAATGGGGTCATCAAATTGATGTCTTATTCTAAAGCAGTGGTCAAAACTCTATACCCAGTCTGAAGCCCAATGTCCATCACATGTTGATCAGTGCTTGGCACAAGGCATGCCATGTTTGCAATTGGTACTCATTGCATCATGATTGGCACAAGGCATGCCATGTTGCCAATTGGTACTCAGAGCATCATGATTGGCACAAGGCATGCCATGTTGCCAATTGGTACTCAGAGCATCATGATTGGCACAAGGCATGCCATGTTGCCAATTGGTACTCAGTGCATCATGATTGGTAATGAAACACTGAAAACAACATTGTAAAGACTGGATGTTGATGATTAGTGCCAAATGCCTCATAATGCCACAAAGTGCTTACTGCCCAGACATAAACTCTGTGACTCATTTGGAATATCACCTGGTGACCTGCCCAGTACCTGGTGACTCATAAGAGACCTTTTATGACCAATGCTAGACTTAGGATAAAATAAGTCAGATCATACAACACATAATACAACATGATAATACAACACAAGTATGTGTATAAATGCACAAGTCCAAAAGAAAAGGAAAGATGATATTATAACCATCAGAAGTGGTATGGGGTGTCAGACTGGGGTGGTGTGTGTTTAATTTCAGGTTGCCTATTTTTGATTGTCTGGAATAATATTCTTGGCCTGAGGACTAGGGCCAGGAAAAGACACATCAATGCAGTAATAACAGGTAATGTATGACTTACTAAAACAGCCAGACTTGTCAATACTTGGGAGTTTGGACCTCAGTAGAAAAGCCACTTGTATCCATTATGAACTGTAACCAATGTACTGGTCCCAAAATTTTCATGACATTTATGTTGCAAATCACTAAAAGTTTGTTTATCATGCTTTGATGCAGTGGCTAAGCGTTTATAAATTTAAAAATTAACAATAACTGCACTTATTTACTTTTTTTGCTGTGCATATTTCTCCTTCCTAATGCCGCAGATTTCATTTTCTTAACTTCCCTGATTCTGAACCCTATTTCTCAAAGTGAAAAACAATAAACAAACATTATTTGCTTTTGCAAATCTAATGTAGTTTCGTGTTTGGGATTTACCAATGCTCCTGAATGTATGCCATGGATGAAAAATATTTTCCTTAAGCAACTAATGTGACAGTATCCAGATTATCACCCTCTGCAGTTTTTTTCCTTTCAGATCATTAGATCTGACAAGAAGTTTACACTTTCATAAAAAAAAATTGTTTTGATTGATGAGTAGTGTTTATTCATCCAGTTAAGACATTCTTTTAGTTCCTCTTCCCAAAAGAAGAAAATATCAATAAACATAAACAGAACAAGAGTCCCTAGAAGGGACTGATTCTCTCCTGGCCAAATCTTTTGTATCAATTCAAGATAAGACTATTGTTTCTATTTTAACAGCTAAGTGTTGAAACCTCTGATATTCTTCAGTTATACCAAGATTTTCAAGATTGCTGCCAGTGTGACTATATTGGATGTAAGATTGGCACCATTTTCATTCAGAACAAACAAGACATAATAAGAAATCTTTAGTAAAAACAAGAGCCCATGTAGGGACTAACACTTTCTTATCCCAAAAAATTTCCATTAATTTCAAGGTAAGAATATTTCTTCCTTTTAACTGCTGAGTGTTAAAGCACTCTTTGATATTACTTAATATTTTCAAATTAGTCACTGTGGCTGCCATACTGGATGTACAATTGACACCATTTTCATTTAGGAGAACAAGACACCATTAGAAGACTTTTGGTGACAAGTCCATGTTTGATATGACCATCCATTCAGGAAGATTAGTGACATGACTTTTAATATGTTCACTCTGCACACAATTTTCATTCTGGACCAACTATATATCATAATTAGTCTTATGGTGATAATCCCATGTCAATATGACTTTTTGAAGTAGTAGCAATAACTAGATTTTCACAATGGTGACTATACTGAAATGTCAGAAGTCATTTTCATTTAGACATCATAAAAAGTCTTCTGAAGAAAACCTGATTTTGACAAGATTTTCGATCCAAGAGAAGTGATAAAATGTGCAAGATGGTGGCTGTAGCTGGCATATATGATTGTAGATTAGCACCATTTTCCAGTGAAAACCCAATGCTGATATTACTTTCTGTACAGAAGGCACAGCAACAACAATAATTTCAAGATGGCTGCCATCATTGCCATGGATTCAGGTCAGTGCCATATTCTTTTCACTTAGGACCAACAAGACATCTATTATGACTTGGGTCTTAAACCAAGTTAATAGAAAAGAGTGAAAACCAACTTGTTTTCTAAAATTTAACTGATAAATTTTTTTCCAAGAAAATAAAGTGAAAATTTAAAATGAACTTACAATATTATCAATTAAATCCCAAATAGTCCACAAAATTTTATCACCAGTCCTAATGAGCAAAGTTCTGAGTAAATTCCAGTTTTGTTAAAATTAAGATCTACTGCTGAAGGCATTGATGTGCATCTAGTTTTGAATGTACTAATGTACCAGTAGCCTGAAGTGTGATGATGTACTGAGTCTTCCAAATAATCATATATAATCCAAGATGTTTACTCCAGATTAATGTTTCTGTCCAATAATACTATTTAAGAGCATTTTGTATTTCCAGTGCATAAATAACTTGAATAAATTCCACCCAAATAAAATAATGAACACAACAATAAGATTGATTGCTGCTTCAGATATTATTGCAGGTATAAGTAATTTAACAAGATTATAAAAACCTCTACCTGACTTAGGTCATAATTTAGCACTTTCTGGAAATACTTTGTCTATTTTTAGTGAAATTATCCATTCTAAAACACTCTTGATTGTTTACAAGATAGAATCTGTTACTAAAATTAAACTCAAGAATATGGTAAACATAATGTGTTTGACTCATACCAAGGTTACGATCCTAATATTTAACTCACCTTCATAGGGAAATATTAACTAAGTATTATTATCAAAATAAAAGGTACTGGTCAGTTAGACAATAAACCTGATTTTGGACAAGGTCAAGTCCAAATTACCACCTGTTCTGGAGATAAATTCCTTGAATCATACTTTGAATGCATTCTGATAGATGCCATTCAGACTCCATCTGCTATTTATGAAACAATGAGTGATGTAGAAGTTGTGACTTCGTCAAACTGGTTTTTTTTATCATTCACAACTTTGTAGTCAATTCAACTGTATAAATAGCTGAGGCAGTCTGAATAGATTGTGGATTCTCGTTTGTGAACAAATTTTCCTACAACCAAAAAATATGATTTGTCTGTAAATTACTGTGCAAACATATATCTAAGGTATAATTCTGACATGCAGAATGAGTGAGACTATAACAAGATTTCAAGGTACTGGATATGCAAGCAGAAGTAGTTTCATTTAGGACCTATTGGTCTTTGAAATGATACTCTTAGTAAATTTTCATGTCAATTCTCCACATAAATTGGAAAGTGAAGTAATAACATTCTGGTGCAAATATATGGAAGTTAAAATGGCAGCTGATAGACAAGATGGCATCCCATTAACTTGTGTGGTCCAACTGAAATGAATTGGTTCATTTCTTTATCCCAATCTTCTGTTTCCATTAGCTAGAGCAAACTTCTCAATTTATATACCTTGGTGACAATTTTTTGGATTAAATGCATGTATCCATCCACCCAACCACCCACAAATCAATCCATCCATCTCTATTTCTTGTATTCCATGTTTATTTGTAATTCAAAACTGATGAGTTCATCATGCATGTCATCTCATTATTTTGTCTTTTAAATTTCAGTCATGAACTATAATGGCTGTTACCTGTTTGGTCAATGGAAGACAAAAAGTCCATACACATTTTCTTCCTCTTCTTTACTGGCAAAACTTTGTCTAAATAAATAAAAAAATATTTTTTAAAAATTTTATGTGACATCCTCATAATTTTATGTTATCTGACCAAAAACATTAACTATATATTTTTCAAAAGTTAAATTTATCATCATTAGTCTGGATGACAGTATAAAAAAGCTACATTATGAACAAGTTTCAATGAAAATTGTATAATTATCTATTTTAACACAATCAACTATTGTCCATAACTTGGTATATTTTCATGGAAAATGGTAATCTCTTCATTGTTGTTATTTTCATTATTGAAATCAACTCTATTGTTTCAATTGTTTTAATTTTGTAAACAAATAATACATAGTTTGTATTTATCACTGAGTATGGATTAAATATTAGGATCAGTAGCAACATGTGTCTGACTCTAGGATACTGGAATTTCCCCATTAAGAACCTGTTGTACCTAATGTTTCCTTGTGTTCTAATTATAATTTCAGTAGCAGATTTTATCTGTCTGCAACTTATAATTTTCTAGAAATGAACTTTTATCCTACATCTTGGCTTTTGTGCTTTAGCTTTCAAACAATCTTATTCATTTTAAAAATTATTCAGTCTTGTGATAACATCAGAAGCAGAATCATTTGTATTGCCATGTTCAGTTCTTGATTTGGCTGGAGTTATTGATTTAGATTATTATTTCTCTGTAATTACAAAGTGCTCAATAATATTTTTTGACACAAACGTTATTTTGGAATTATAGTGAATTCAGACAAGGAATACTTGGATTATATTACTGTGGAAGAAAATGGGAGCACAAATCTGAAAAGACAAAACCTTCATTTACCAATAGTTTTTTTGTTGATGGGAAGTGCAACTAGTACAAGTCTGTGCTAGTCATAAAAGGTTAAACAACACATAGCAGACTAGCACTAGTCTGTGCTGGTAATGAAAGGTAAAACAAGACATACTAGACTAGTACTGTACTGGTAATGCAAGGCTACACAACACATAGCAGAATATGCTGAATCTGTGATCTTACATCCAGTCTCTTAAAATGAATTTTGCTAAATGACAAACAAATTTGATGCTTGTCCACCTGTACATTATCATTCAACATCAGCACAATTATGTTATGGCAGACAATGTCTCGATACTTTTTTTTGAAAGAATACTTTTTTAACAACTACTTGGCTGTCCAAAGTCACACTACTTTGAAAGATTACTGTTCTTAACAACACTTTGCTGGACAAAGCATTTGCTTTGAAACATTGAAACTGTTCTGTGCTAGAAGGATAAATGTACTTTTTAACTTAATGTCAGTTTTTCAGTTTATTCGAATAAAAACAGTTCTTGCTAACACTTGGCTCTCAAAAATCAGACACTTTGGGAACCCAACATTCACTTATGCTGATTAGTACTGAACTGTGCTCAAAGGACAGGCTGTTCATATTCTCTTTTGCATGTGTAAACATGATGGACTTAATAGGAACAGCTAGGTTTTAAATGGTTTCTGGAAGAAATATTTTCTGTAATCATATATGAGGAAAGCATGTTTTATAAACAGAGAAACCATTTTTTATCCGTTTGTTTGCTAGATGATACAAATGTTGAATATTATCAAATCATGGAAGCTGCCTTGATGTTTCTATGAACAATAACTGTAGTGAAAGTTTACCAATTACCTGCAGACAAATCACTAGCATCTTCTTCATCGACAGAAGTTCCTTGTAATGCAACTGACTTGGTGTCCTTCAGCTGCAGTAACCTCAATAACCTTCGTAGCTTGATCTACAATGATAAGTCAGTCACAACTACATCATTAACGGAATTCTGCTTGATCACATACTGCCAAACTAAAGCTTTACATTGATAAAATATAAATAATAAATTAAACCTTATGATCTAATTTATCTATGCTTGATACCAAAAAGAATTATGTGCATGCATGGTTTCATACCAAATCAGATGTCTTTCTCATTGGTGCCTTAATATGTAGTTTTGGGGGATGGGTAACATTAATTTTAATTATGTAATACTTACCTATTATTGCATTGCTGTATCTTTTTCTGGTCTTACTCACCAGACCAAGATCATAATTGCCTCCTCCAATGAGTAATTGGTAGTCTAGAATTAAAACAACATCAATGAAGAAGGATACCAAAGTCACATTCTGCCCATCAATACATCTTTTGTCTCCGACTGAAGACTAAAGGATGCCAAAGCATGGACGGAATGAAATGAGCAATAATAGTAGTTAGGTATTTGATAATTAAAATTAGTTTTATGCCCTGAAAAATTACATTTTAATTGCAGTAATAAAGAATACCTGATGTTATGACAGTGCTGATTTGCCAGACAGGTGGGAGGAGGATGGTCTGAGAAAAGCTGTCCAAATGAGCTTGACATTCTTGTAAGCATGACTTTCTATGGCAGACTGGACAATGGCTTGACTGCCTGTTGGACTTTTACAAAAAGTCCCAAAGTATAAATACCCTCACTTTAGTGCACATTTGAATGAAGTCAAAATAACAAGAAAATGGAGTGTGATAGCCAGAAGTTGGCTTGACAATTGAAGTGTTAGCAAAACCAGTCCAAATTTCTAGATTTTGTATGTGAAGGAAAGCTTCTTCATAAGACTACAGACCCTGCAAAATTATTCCCTTGGGGTTTACATGAGCACCAAGCCTGAATCTGTTACATCAGTATAAAGGAAGGGTTGAGGATCTGGAGTGTGAATCTGAACTCTGGTCAGAAACCTGTCCTGACTTTCCCAACAACTCAGGCAGTCATAAAACTTTTATCCTAACGGGATTCAGGCAGACAGGAGATCCTTGTGATGGTTTCAGTTTACAAGAAGAACTGGAATGACTGTATATAAAACTTTTCTAAAGGAACAAAGTCTGCTGCTCCTTTCCAAGTCACCATGAGACAGTGAACAAATAGCAAAATTTTGTGAAGAAACATGGCCTGTCCTTTGAAAAGTGAGAATTATCATCTTCATATGAACTTAATTCTGAAAAGAAATAACCTTCTACTGACTGGGGAGTAGGACTATACCCTGACACATTTCCCACAGAAAGAATGCTTTCATGAATATTTGTGTGGTGCACCACCTCTCTTGAGGAAGGAAGCAACATGCTGTCATGGATATGAAATGCATCACCTCCCTCATGAGAGATCAACATGCTGTCATGGATATAAAATGCATCACCTCCCTCATGAGAGATCAACATTCTGTCATGGATTTGAAATGCATCACCTCCCCCATGAGAGATTACAACATGCTGTCATGGATATGAAATGCATCACCTCCCTCATGAGATATCAACATGCTGTCACAGATATGAAATGCATCACCTCCCTCATGAAAGATCAACATTCTGTCATGGATATGAAATGCATCACCTCCCTCATGAGAGATCAACATTCTGTCATGGATATGAAATGCATCACCTCCCCCATGAGAGATTACAACATGCTGTCATGGATATGAAATGCATCACTTCCCTCATGAGAGATCAACATGCAGTCACAGATATGAAATGCATCACTTCCCTCATGATAGATCAACATGCTGTCACAGATATGAAATGCATCACCTCCCTCATGAGAGAGCAACATGCTGTCATGGATATGAAATGCATCACCTCCCTAATGAGAGATCAACATGCTGTCACAGATATGAAATGCATCACCTCCTCATGAGAGATCAACATGCTGTCATGGATATGAAATGCATCACCTCCCTCATGAGAGATCAACATTCTGTCACGGATATGAAATGCATCACCACCCTCATGAGAGATCAACATGCTGACATGGACATGAAATGCATCACCTCCCTCATGAGAGATCAACATGCTGTCACAGATATGAAATGCATCACCTCCCTCATGAGAGATCAACCTACTGTCATGGATATGAAATGCACCACCTCCCTCATGAGAGATCAACATGCTGTCACAGATATGAAATGCATCACCTCCCTCATGAGAGATCAACATGCTGTCACAGATATGAAATGCATCACCTCCCTCATTAGAGAGCATCATGCTGTCACAGATATGAAATATATCACCTCCCTCATGAGAGAGCAACAATCTGTCATGGATATGAAATGCATCACCTCCCTCATGAGAGATCAACATGCTGTCACCGATATGAAATGCATCATCTTTTTTATGAGAGAGCAACATGCTGTCACTGATATGAAATGCATCACCTCCCTCATGAGAGATCAACATGCTGTCACAGATATGAAATGCATCACTTCCCTCATGAGAGATCAACATGCAGTCACGGATATGAAATGCATCACCTCCCTCATGAGAGATTACAACATGCTGTCATGGATATGAAATGCATCACCTCCCTCATGAGAGATTAACATTCTGTCACGGATATGAAATTCATCACCTCCCTCATGAGAG
Source organism: Potamilus streckersoni (assembly GCA_016746295.1). Lineage (NCBI taxonomy): Eukaryota > Metazoa > Mollusca > Bivalvia > Unionida > Unionidae > Potamilus > Potamilus streckersoni. The sequence goes on from JAEAOA010001970.1 coordinate 1,959,857, forward strand.
ATCAACATGCTGTCACGGATATGAAATGCATGATGTTTTTTATGAGAGCAACATGCTGTCACTGATATGAAATGCATGACCTCCCTCATGAGAGATCAACATGCTGTCACAGATATGAAATGCATCACTTCCCTCATGAGAGATCAACATGCAGTCACGGATATGAAATGCATCACCTCCGTCATGAGAGAGCAACATGCTGTCATGGATATGAAATGCATCACCTCCCTCATGAGAGATCAACATGCTGTCACAGATATGAAATGCATCACCTCCCTCATGAGAGAGCAACATGCTGTCATGGATATGAAATGCATCACCTCCCTCATGAGAGATCAACATGCTGTCACAGATATGAAATGCATCACCTCCTCATGAGAGATCAACATGCTGTCATGGATATGAAATGCATCACCTCCCTCATGAGAGATCAACATTCTGTCATGGATATGAAATGCATCATCTCCCTCATGAGAGATCAACATGCTGTCACAGATATGAAATGCATCACCTCCCTCATGAGAGAGCATCATGCTGTCACAGATATGAAATACATCACCTCCCTCATGAGAGAGCAACATTCTGTCATGGATATGAAATGCATCACCTCCCTCATGAGAGATCAACATGCTGTCACAGATATGAAATGCATCACTTCTCTCATGAGAGATCAACATGCAGTCACGGATATGAAATGCATCACCTCCCTCATGAGAGATTACAACATGCTGTCATGGATATGAAATGCATCACCTCCCTCATGAGAGATCAACATGCTGTCACAGATATGAAATGCATCACCTCCCTCATGAGAGATCAACCTACTGTCATGGATATGAAATGCATCACTTCCCTCATGAGAGATCAACATGCTGTCATGGATATGAAATGCATCACCTCCCTCATGAGAGATCAACATTCTGTCATGGACATGAAATACATCATCTCCCTAACACGAGAGCAACATTGTAATTAGAGAACAGGTGAGTGGTGCACCACATCTCTCTTGGGAGGAAATAACATGCTGCCAAAAATGTGCAGTGTGACCAGCATTATCCATTTCATGAGGTGGAGGGTGTAGATAGACTCCTTGTACATTCAGTCCCTCCTACCTCATAAGCTACTAAAGAAGTTGGTCATATAAACTCAAGACCCTGAAATGCTCTTCTGAGCTAATGAGCTAGATCTCTCACTGAACCTAGGGGATGGGGGGTACTGCAAGAGAAAATTCCAATGATATGGGGAAGGGATGTTTTCTAGATATTCTATTTTCATAGTTATGGATATTCAATTCTAATAGTCATGGATATTTAATTATAATAGTTGTGGATATTCAATTTTCATAGTTATGAAAATTCAGTTTTCATAGTTATGGATATTCATTTCTAACAGTCATGGATATTCAATTCTAATACTTATGGATATTCAATTTTCAGTTATGGATAATCAATTCTAATAGATATGGATATTCAATTCTCATAGTTATGTATATTCAATTTTCATAATTATGAATATTCAATTTTCATAGTTACGGATATTCAATTTTCATAGTTATGAATATTCAATTTTCATAGTTATGAATATTCAGTTTTAATAGTTATAGATATTCAATTTTAATACTTATGGATATTCAATTTTAATAGTTATGGATATTCAATTTTCACAGCCATGGATTTTTAATTTTCAAAGTTAAGGATCTTCAATGTGAATTCAATTAAAGTAAAGAAATTGATAACAAACTTGTTATCAAGATAACGTGTAGTTCTCACAAAATCACGCAAAAATAAGATATGGATGCCATAGTCACGATATCAAATACCTTGAAAGTTATTCAGCATGATGATTTATAAACTATCTGGAAAAATTCAAACAAAAGCAACCAACAGTTATCAAGATATTTAGTTTAGGTGTACAACTTTGGCAGTTTCCTTGATCAGAGCCCATAAGATGCCACTGTACACCTGTGCTCAGTGTGTGTATGTGTGTGCTCAGTGTGTGTGCTCAGTGTGTATGCAAGAATCTCCCTAGTCAAAAGTTAAACACACAAAATTAACAAACTATTAAAATATGAACTTCTTTTTTTGTAAGTGTGTGGTACTAACAGAGAAGCATACACATATCTATTTTGATGATTCTGGCATGAACAGTTCTCAAGACTGAGGCATAAATATGGATCACAGTAACATACTTTTCTGACTTGTATGCAGCACACATCAAGATGCATCAACTCACCAAGTTTCATATATCTATATAAAACTATATATGTACTGAATGCAGAAAACCTAACATACATTAGCTAAATGCAGAAAGTTAAACTAAACCAGTAAAATATTAAATGTAAATCATTGTGACCTTATTTCATAAGGATGTGATGCTCACATAAATGTATACAATCATTTAAGTACATGAGTCTAGCATGAACAGAGCTTGGGTGAAAAAAAACTTGAAACAATTTAACAAGTCGATAAAGCATGAAATATGAGCCACAGTGACCTCCTTTTATGATGAGGGTGTAGTGTACTTAAAGATACCAAGCTTCATGACTCCAGATATAGTAATATTTATAGTGTGAAAAAAAATGAGCAAAAGGCAACAACATAATCAAGTATTTAAAAGAAATGTGCATTCAAATTTAGCCCACTTCATAGTGAGTAGGTGTGTAGGTGTGATGAAATCCACTCCAAAAATTATTGCCTATGATTATTTGCCATTAATTTAAGAAGGCAAAATGGTTGAAATTCAGTTAGGCTTTTCCATATGTACACTGATGACCATAAAGTTGAAGTGAGCTAAAAAGAACCAAAATTCCATCTAATGTTGAGGTGAACTAATAAGGTCCATAACTCCATCTAATGTTGCAGTGAGACAAAAAGGACCAAAACTCCATCTAAAGTTCAGGTGAGCTAAAAAGAACCATAACTCCATCTAATGTTGAGGTGAACTAAAAAGGTCCTAACTCCATCTAATGTTGAGGTGAGATGAAAAGGACCATAAATTTGTCTAATAATGACAGAAGTGGCTATCAAACTTATTGGAGGTTTTGCAGAGATTTTAATTTGACTGAATTCAAGTACAAACATGGATTTTACTGACAAACACTTACGTACATTGCACATTTATAAAAATATCTGTGAAAATTGCAAGTAATTTCTCCATACAGGTAAATGTTCGGATATAACATTATCTAAAGTTTGGTTCAAATCCAAAAGGAGATGTGGATTCTGTAACATCTATAAACAAAAACTGATGGATTTCATATGAAACAACGACTGTAAGGACTGTAGTCAAGAGAAGTGACTGCTTATTCAACTCCATAAAGATCTGGTTAGGAAATCCTTTCTTTACAAATATGGCCAAAATCTAAGAAATGTGGACCTAAGCATTAACAAGGAAGCCTTGGTTCCTTTAATCAAACCAAAATTTGAGTAGCAGCTTGGTCAATAATACATATTTAATAAACAGATGATGTATGAAGAGATGAAGGCGTTTACCTTGTCTTTCCGCATAAGAAAGAGAATATCTTCAAGTCCAATGAATCGGCTGTTCCTAGCCACAGCAATTTCTGCTACCTTGTACAGCTGTTCAATACAAATAAAACTAATACACTGTAGAAATGCAAAAATAGTAATAAAAAAATTAGTTGAAATTTTACTAATGCATAGATAACAACATTATCTGTAACCGAACATTGTAATAATATTGTCATCAAATCATGATGCATCATCGATAACTATAGCAACAAAAACAGATATTAATGTGGCGTAGAAATATCCAATCCGAGGGTCAAAATTAATGGGCAGATTTCTGCCCATACGCTGGAGGGTGGGATTTCCCATCACTTATCAAACGAATCATTGATCATTTTCTCTCATTGCTAGTTCAAATGTGTCCCTTGACGGGACCGATTCTCAACTGTTCAAAATTTTTTCCAGTAATTGAAGATAAGATTATTTCTTCATTTTAACAAATGAGATCTGAAACTATCTTTGATAGTCGTGAGTGATAAGATTTTCAAATTAGTCACTGTCACAGCTATGTTGGATGTAAGACTGACACTATTTTTACTAAGGCCAACTATATAGACACTATTAGAATATTGGTGAAATCCTATACCAATATTAACATCCATTCAAGAGAATTAGGGATGAGATTTTCAATACCTTCAGTGTTAGCATCATTGGATGTTTGCAGGTCACCCACTGTTATTAAACAACCAACTAAATATCATTAGGTGGAAACCCAATGCTGATGTGATTTTCTACATCATAAAGCAGAGTATCTGTGACAAAATTTTCAAAAGTGCCATTGTGGTGGCTGAAATGAATATTTGATTTGGAGAATTTTCATTTAAGACTAATTACACACTGTAAAAATTCTTTTGGTCAAAATCCCATGTTGATGTTACTTTCTGTTCAGAAGGATAAGCAATAAAAAAAATTCAAGATGGCAGGCATGGATGTTTTCATATGACCAGCAAATCAGGAGGCTGACGGGTAACAAGACTTCCAAGCCTAGGCACTGTGATGGCAATATTGGAAACCAAGCAACATTGATTCACTAAGCAACAACTGGACAAGGTGAAGAACTCAGACTGACATGACCATCTATTCTGGAAATGTAGTGATAAAAAAACATTCAAGATGGTTTTTATGACAGTCATACTGGATGTTCAAGTGAATGTAACATTTTGTCTGCAATTAAAAAACAGTGTTTCTAATAATATCCACCATAATTTGAAACCTTATCCAAAAATATTTATACTTCCTGTATTTCACAAAATATTTAATAAGAAACTAATGAGTCGTTTATTTTACAAAAGGCCAGAACAGTCTGCCTGTCTTTCACCATCAAGGAAACAGATGTGTTTACCTAAAAATTTGTAAACATCATCATTTCAACAATTTTCAAATCAGGAAATTAGTTTTCAACTATTCTTGCTATAATAACATGATTCCAAAATTAATGATAGATGGATGGATGGACAGACAGATAGTATTTAACCTCAGTGCAGTCACAAATGGCTATATAGTGAAATTTAACGTTAAGTTCTAAACATGATGAAACCATGAAACCACACAAAAAACAAAAGAAGGCACAACCTTACAAACAATGTAAACATGAAGAGGGAAATGGATTTCTAACATAATTAAAAAATTAATGAAATGATATGTACAACACTATGTATGTGTAGTATCACTTAATGTCACCTGGGCACAAAGACAGCTATATGGTCCTAAATAAAAATAAAGTTCATAATATATATATATATATATATATATATATATATATATATATATATATATATATATATATATATATATATATATAATGATTGGCTGATGACCTTCAACTGCCGCTCTTAAGAAAGCGATATGCCACACTAGTCAGCGCAGCGCCTACACCCCAACACTGACAAATCCCAATGAGATCAAGGACAAGTTCTACGAGGAACTGAGATCCACTATTGCTGCCATGCCCAGAACAGATAAACTCATCATCCTTGGTGACATCAACACCCAGGTTGGTGCAGATCACACCTCATGGGAAGTAGTACTGGGGAAAAATGACAGATGAGCAATGGCCTCCTTTTGCTGGAAACTTGTGCAGCACACGAACTGCTCATCACCAACTCTGTCTTCCACCTACCACTTCGCAACAAGACATCATGGATGCACCCATGATCCAAGCACTGGCATCTACTCGACTACGTCATAGTGCAACAGAAAGATAGGCAGGACATCAGAGTGACAAAGGCTGTGTGTGGAGCTGAGTGCTGGACTGACCACAGGCTGATCATCTCCAAACTTAACATCAAGATAGTGTCTCCTAGACATCCTCAAGGAAGCAAGACACTGAATTGACTGAATGTCTCCAAGCTAAAAAACAACTCAGTGAAGCAGTCCTTTGCAGACGAACTAGACAAAAAGCTGGAAGCCATCACTATAGGCTCGCATGATATAGAGTCTGATTGGGCGTCCCTTTGGGATATTGTCTACTCCACTGCCGCAGATGTGGTAGGCCCTACCACATGAAAGCAACAGGACTGGTTTTTACAATAATGAGGACTGCATTCCATAACTGCTCAAAGAAAAACACAGTACACACAGAGCGTTCCTAAATGACCTGCTCTCCACATCTAAGAAATCTGCATTCGTCAATATCAGAAGAACAGCACAGAGAGAGCGACAGATGCAGGAAACATGGATGAGCAAGAAGGCTGATGAGATACAGTCATATGCAGACCGCAATGACATGAAGCGGTTCTACGAGGCACTCAAAACAATCTACGGTCCCATTAAATCAGGATCTTCCCCCCTCTTCAGTGCAGATGGGAACATGCTGCTCACTGATAAGGAAGAGATTCTTAAACACTGGGCAGAACACTTCAACAGAGTCCTCAACAATTTTTCCTCCATAAACGCTGAATCCATTGCTCACCTGCCCCAGGTCCCAACCAACGGTTCCCTCTCAGATTTGCCAAGTCTCACAGAAGTAAAGAAGGCAATTAAAAGCCTCTTCAGTGGCAAAGCCCCAGACTCTGACTCCATCCCAGCGAAAGTCTATGCAGCTGGTGGTCCCCTACTGATGCAGAAGCTTACTGACCTCTCTGAGTCTATGTGGAACCAGGAGAGGATTCTGCAGGAGTTCAAATATGCCTCTATTGTCCACCTCTACAAGTGGAAGCGGAAACGGCAAGCATGCGACAACCACCATGGCATCTCCCTATTATCCATAGCAGAGAAGATTCTAGCCAGAATTAAGGTAAACCAACTAACCGTCCATCTGAAGCACGGCTTGCTACCGGAGAGTCAGTGCTGCTTTAGGCAGGATCGAGGCACCATGGATATGATTTTTGCAGCCAGTCAACTCCAGGAATAATGCCAAGAGCAGAACGTCAGCCTCTACACCACTTTTGTAGACCTCACCAAGGCTTTTGACACTGTGAGTCATGAAGGTCTATGAGGATTATGGCAAAGTTCGGAGAAGTTCATCACCATGGTCAGACTATTCCACAATGGCATGCTCGCTAGAGTACAGGATGAAGGAAAGTTATCCCTGCCCTTCCCAATAACAAATAGTGTCAAACTGGGCTGTGTTCTTGCTCTGACCCTGTTCAGCATGATGTTTACATCGATGCTGACCGATGCTTTTGGTGAGGCTGACATTGGCATTGATATCCAGTTTAGGACAGATGAAAACATCTTCAACCTGAGAAGACTGCGGGCTAAGACCAAAGTCCAGGAAGACACCATCTGTAACCTCTTTGCTGATGACTGTGCTTTAAATGCTTGTACTCAATCTGACATGCAAAAAGGTATGGATGACTTCCCCAAAGCCTGCATAGACTTTGGACTCACAACAAGTATGATGCAGACGGAAATCATGTACCAGCCTGCACCCTCAATCCCCTACACTAAACCAAGAATTACTGTCAATGGCCAGAAGCTCGCTGTTGCTGACATGTTCATCCACCTTGGCAGCACCTTGTCACGCAGTCTCCATCGATGAAGAGATCACCCACAGAATTGCTCGTGCAAGTGCAGCCTTCGGCAGAATTCACAACTTTGAGTGGAATAGAAGAGGAAACAGCCTGAAAACCAAGATCAAGGTGTACCACTCAGTAGTACTACCCTCCCTCTTGTACACCTGTGAGACATGGACAGTGCACAGTCATCATGAAAGACCGCTAAACTCCTTCCACATGTGATACCTCAGAAAATTGCTCCACATCAAATGGTGTGACAAAATTCCTGGCACAGAAGTCCGTCAGAGAGCTGAGATGACAAGCATCCATGCCATGCTCAGAAGATCACAGCTCTACTGGGCTGGCTATGTCTGCCATATGCCTGATGAGTGCATCCTGAAGAGACTGTTCTATCGGGAAGGCAAGCATTCCAGAGGAGGCCAAAAGAAGCGGTACAAGGACACACTCAAAGCCTCAATGAAGTCCTGTGGCATTGATCCAGACAGTTGGGAGCAGCTTGCCGAAGACCGCAATGACTGGCGCCAACAGATCAATTCATGAGCTGCTGCTTTTGAAGAGCAATGGATCATTGAGGCCAAACATAAATGCTGGCAGAGGAAGAGGAGAGACAGCGCCAACCCTCAATCGATCCAGGTTCTGGCAATTCCATGCCTTCATTGCCCTAGACACTTCAGAGCACGGATTGGCCTCATCAGCCATCTGCGCACTCACAGACTAGCCCAGATGTGAAGTCATAGTTGTCTTCGAGAACGAAGGATGAACAACAACAACTATATATATATATATATATATATATATATATATATATATATATATATATATATATATAAAATTATGGTTTTTACCACAACTTTACAAGTCCACATAAAAGGGGTACAAAAAAGTTTAAAGAATTCATTCAGAATTTATAAAATTAGACATTTAAAAATAAAATGCAGAAGGTTCAATTTTCTCAAAGATCTTAAACACTTATCAATTCTTCCATGTATTGAGAAAAGTGGCATTGATACACAGTTCAACCTGTCTTAAGCAGCCGCTCAAAGGACATTGTATACAGACGGCCTCTAAATGCAGGTTCACCTTTCAAACTTTCTATTCTTGAACAAATGGAACTACTATGCACTGAATACCATTATTATTATTATTATTATTATTATTATTATTATTATTATTATTATTATTACAATCATATTGCTCCTAATGGTCACCTATTCATAATGGCCATTCTAATCTCCCTCTCCAATTTTTTATATAAATGTCCTGTAATGATCACTTTTTTCTGTGGTCAGTAGGTAGGTGTTTACTTACCAATGGTTTCTCTCAATTTCTTTATCTACTAGCGGAAAGCATTGTTGAAGTCAAGGAATGTCATGTGAATTGATGTGCAAATATTTATCATCTTTTTATCTCCAGTGTCATCTTGACAGTGCAACTCAAATGTGCCAATATGTGAAATTCAACAGCGAGGTAGTTTTTATTGTCCGGGCAGTAGGTTGAAGAAACTCATTTGCTGGTGGGTGGGAGAAGTAGTTGCATTACCAGAGCAGAAAAACTGATGTCACCTTCTATGCCAGTGTCAAAGTAATAGTTTGAAATCTTTATCTATTTACCTGTGCAATAAAGCTATTTCCAAGGGGGGAAAAAATCATCTTCGAGAAGAGATACAAGTTGAATCCCTTTTCATTATGATTAGGGGAAACAGGTCTGTAAAGGTAGATGAAGTCTCCACTCATGGGTTACAATGAATTTTCAGTTCATCATGGTCTTCTCATGTAAGCAGACTGACTTACAACTTGCTGAGTTGAGAAACTGACTAATCCAAATATTTTTATAGCATGAATAAAACTAAAATTGGTGTGTATTTTGAGTCAGTGGTATTTTCATTTTTAGAATAGACTAAAGAAAGCAGGATTCAGTAATTTTGTGTGGAAAAATAAATCTGGGAAAGAACTATACTCAATTATGATTTTTTTATACAGTGCATATATGACAATCTTGATAATGTAACTCAGTTATGTAAATTTAATTTAATTTATTTTTTGTTAGTTTTTAATTTTTTTTTCATTAAATGTTATTATAATGTAACAGTCTTTGCTAGACCTTGTTCAAAACTGAGTTCACTTCTGCTTGACCTCTTTGACGTTTTTATTTTTTTTTATTTCAGTGATGTAAACAATAATTATTCTGTATGGGTACGAGTTCATTGACCAAATTATTATTCAGGTAAATATGTTGATTTGGATCAGAGTTTTGGGGATTCAAAAGTGAATTTTATAGGGTATAAAATAAACAATGCTCATCGGATCATTGAAGAAAATTATTTTCCATTAGGTCATTGTTGTTTTTAGAAAATGCTAATTGTGACCTTGAGGCCAAGCAGAGAACTATATTATCTTGTGCCTGAGGATTTTACTAGATGTGCTTTAACATCTAGCACACTGGGTTGTATTATGTTGTATCCAGTTTGGGCTAAATTTTATTTTCTTCAAATTATTGAATTTAAGTGATTATTTTCTTTAGAAATACAAAAGTGCTCTGATTAAATTCTTGGATAAAGACAATTTTATTTCTGTGATTCAACAAAAGACTGTTGACACATCATTTACAATGCAGGCCATAACAGATATGTCATTGCCTTAAATTTTTTTATCTCTTTGGGACTTGAATTGAGTTTTATTCAGGACTTTTTATCACTAGGACTTATGTATTTAATTCTTGGATTTTGTTTGGATTTAATTCGCAAGACCATCAGTTCTTTTTTCTTATTTTTCACTTTGTATTCTATGGAAATTTTTGTTGTCTTCACTCTTTTCTGTTTCTTATTTTAAGAGCACAGACTTGTAACATTATGATGATGATGATGATGATGATGATGATGATGATGATGATGATGATGATGATGATGATGATGATGATGATGATGATGATGATGATGATGATAATGATGATGATGATGATGGTGATGATGATGATATTCAGGGTCTGTTAAAACAACAATTTTAAAAGAAGGACCTGTATACAGCGATCACCCATGTGCAATGCTATATTTTGCCTTTTGTACTGATGCAATCACTACTTACCAATGCTGTCATCTGCTGGTGGACAATCTCTTCTATCAGAACTGCGGATTCATGCAATGGTTTATGACAGTCCCCAAGACCATGCCTGAAAGATTTTAAGCAGTCTTAACTAATCACACTATGAATACCACCACATTGTCTTAACTAATAACCCTCCAAATACCACATTGTCTTAAGTAATCACCCTCGAAATACCACATAGTCTTAACTAATCACACTACAAACACCACAATGCAGGAGTATCAAGAACTTTTGTATTGTTTTATTTTTAATACACCACAGAGTGTTTATGAAGCACATATAGCAAATTAGATTCTTTGGTCATACACCATCAATCTGTATGAATAAAGACCAATGTCAGCTGCATATCAGAAATTGATCTTTTTATGTCTAGTAATTATACACACACAAACAAGCATACACTTATGTGATTGTGTTTAATGGATATCAAGGAATCAAGTCAGGAACCTCATACCAATAATTAGCATAATAATTAACATCAAGTCAGGAACCTCATACCAATAATTAGCATAATAATTAACATCAAGTCAGGAACCTCATACCAATAATTAGCATAATAATTAACATCAAGTCAGGAACCTCATACCAATAATTAGCATAATAATTAACGAGCTTCAGGGCAATAGGCGTTATTAATAAGAAAATCCTCAGTGATTTATCCACCTATAATTATTTTCTTATTAGTACATAAGAAAATATATAAAAAATTAAACTAAGTGAAATTGACAAGTCACCATTTTTGAACATTAGAAATGGTGGGAAAGGTAAGTGAAGAAGAATCTGGCTAAATGACAGGAACATATGAGCTTTTAACATGTACACAAAATCTACTGTACATTTCAAGTGTATTTTAGTCAATCTGTATCTCTTGAAATAACACAGCTCCATTTCCTCTTTAGTGAAGACATACTCCCACAGCCCACTGCAGTAGCGGATTTAGTCATTTTGAGGCCTAAGGCAAACACAAGCATGAGGCCTTCCACAACACTTGTTCTCCCCCTTTTTTGTCATTTATCTAAGAAAGATGTACTTGTAACTTGTCACCAATCTTTGCACAGCGTATCATTATTTAAATATATAATTAATTGGTGGAAAGTAAGACAACAAATCGTAACCATAAGTTTATGAGGCGTTTTACGGGGCCTTTGGCAGTTTTGGGGCCTAAGGCAACTGCCTACCTTTGCCTAATGGTAAGTCCGCAGCTGAGTTTCAATTCTTTTGGTGAAGATGTACACTGATATTGCCATTTGCAAGAAGAAAAAAAAAACAACAGAATTTATAGCCAGTAACTGATTTCCATTCTCTGCCAGACGAGCTGATGGTCACATTTGTGGCTGTTTCACTTGTGGTAGGCTGGAGGACAGATGATAATACAAGTACATTGGGAAAAATATTTGAAATATATCTACTGTGCTCAGGTTTTAAGTTGCTATAGTCATTAGATGAGCTGATGCTGGTATTTGAACAGTTTTATTTCAGGGAATTCCTTCATCATTTAGCTTGTGGATGAGGTGCTTCCAAACACTATAAATAGAAACTAAATATTAAACATACATACATGTCTGTAGTATGTACATGTAGGTGTTTATACACACACTAGTTTTACATTTTTCTTTACTTTCTTAGTTTCACCAAATGTATGTACCTGCTCTGATATAGGTTTGATGCATTATTTCTTTATTTGTTTTACTGGAAATGCATTGCTTTATATTTTGCTAATGTTGTTATGAAAATTTCAGACTAAGTTATCTTTGATATTTTAATTGAAAAGAAGTTTCTTTGATGAGATTGCTTCTGTTTAAATGTTATGAGAATTAGTTGTTGTTGTTGTTGTTGGGCTTAACGCCATTTTTTAGCACACAATAGGCTATTCATGGCGGCCAGTATTAATGGTGGGGGAAGAAACCGGGAAATCACCGGAAAGAACCACCGACCCACCGACCCACGAGAAGCTACTGGCAAGCTTTCTCACATATCCACATTCCCTGAATCCTAGACGCACACGCAGACAGAAGTGAGATGGCAGTGATCCGCAGACAGAAGTGAGATGGCAGTGATCCGTAAGCTTTAGACCACTCGGCCTGGGGCCCCTACATGAGAATTAGTATAATCAGTAAGTAATTAGAATTCATCTGTAAAGAGCTGAAAGCCAATCAGTGAGAGAAATGCACTGGCAACAATTTCACTCATGATCCCATAATGCTTATTGATGTATTTTTGTACCAGCAGTGTCCTTGTTTGAGGTTTGCCACAATTAATGGGGGGGGGAAATGGACACTGATTCATCCCCTCAGGTCACTTGGTGAAAATGTACATGAACATCATCGTGAATGATTTCAATTAATTGTTGGGATTTTTGTGGGATATAAAATTTGCAAAGACCTACAAGATTTATCTGAAGAATTTCTGGTATGGCATAAGCTCTAGGTTTTGTTCAAGTTTGAGACATAGAATTAAATACTTTATCTGATTACATTCAACTGCTCTGATGGCCTAAGTGGTTTGAGTATCTGCCTGAATGCAAGAGGTCAGGCTAAGTCATACCAAATGGCACTAACAGCTGCGTTCATTGGTTCATTGGGGTTCAGCATTAAGATTAAGAGGTTAGTGCTAGGACTGGTAGGTTTGATGTCAGGATAATGCGACTGGATGGGACATGATGCTAAATGTCTGCAGCATAATGCCACAGTGCTAGACATCACTACAAACTGCCACACTGCAGACATCGTAGCAAAATGACTGAACAATTGTTAAAGCTACATTACAAATATTTTAAAAAAATTCACAGAAATACAATTCTATCGATTTATACACAGGCATCCTAATGACCACTTATAAACATATTAATATTTCTTTATAAAGATTATGATAGCAGATGCATAATTTTTATTTCTTTCTGTGTTGTATGTCTTTTACAAGGATATGAAACTGAAACCTGTGCTTGCTAACTTGAGTTTATTGTGCTACTTTGCAATCTGATTTTAAGTAAACCAAGAACTCAATAGCCAGCATTGTATTTAATGTGTAACACCAAAGATGAGTAAACTAGAAAAAAAGAAAATCAAATTTGTTTTTTTTTCAAGAAGGTACAACTTCTTTAAAAACTTTCTTACTTTCCACACAAAAAGTCCAGAAATGTATAACATTTTGTTTTCTGTCATACATTTGTTATCACTGACTCTACATTTTAAATGACTGTTCTAAAGGTCTAGTGGTTACATTGTCTGCCTCAGATACAGGAGGTCATGGGTTTTAACCACAGCTGAGTCATGCCAAAGACTTATAAAAATGGTACTAACAGCTGCCTCGCTAGGCACTCAGCATTAAGAGGTTAGTGTTAGGACTGGTTGGCCTGGTGTCAGGATATCATGCTAAATGTCTGCTGTATGATACCCCAGACATCACTATAAACTGCCACACTGCAGATATTGTAGCAAATCTACTGAAAAATTGTTAAAGCAACATTAAAAATCCAAATCACACATGCATATACATTTTAAATATTTCAACATAATTCAAAGTATTTTCAATGATCCAGCTCATTCATTACCTTTTGTAGTGTAAAACTAAAAGTTGGGATCAAAATTGTTTCAGTTTTAAGAGTGTAGCAGTTTTGATTTAGTAGGGAAAAAATGAAGATATAACAAAAGGAAATATTTATGATCCCCACCTCAATAAAATCTGTCTTCAGGGGATTCTGATAACAGTTTACAGAAGGTTAGATTTTGAGTAACCTAGCTGAAATGATGCAACTGTTTAAAACAAAAATATAATAAATGCCTACCTTTCCTTTGCATTCTACAAGGAACCAACTGAATGTAAGGCTGCCTCTTGCTTTCTTTCTGCCTCCAACTACATACTCTGCATCGTAGTGATGGGGTAAAAGGTCACTTAGCCAATATTGCTATGCAATTTCTTAACAAAGTGTGCATTATATTCCTATATTGCTGCAAGATGCTAACACATACTGTACTAAAACTGATTGCTGAGGCTAAATCCCCTAAAATTAAAACTGTTCTCTGGAAACAAAAATAAAATAACTACCAGAAAGATATATCTTACTGTTTAATTACCCTATTACCCTACATTTAAATTAAAATAACTTCATTAATGAAATTTAGAGTTTTTATGGCAATAATTTTTTTTAAAAACAAAATATGATACTAGAAAACTGAATATGTGAATTTTTGTTATATTATTTTATGTTCAAAATTATATATATAGCTGTTGTTTATCTTTCTGTCTACACCACACTTTAAAAATTTAGAATTTTGTTGTCATCTCTTTAGGAGAATATTATGCATAGACAGATTGTTGTAATCCGGAGCACCATATTCTTTCATGCATCGCTATATGTATGACAAAGATATGTGTCATTGCCTTCCCATGTAGAAATATTGTATCCCAATAATCTCTACAACACAATAATATCTACTACACAATGCTTTCTGACACATTCTAGTGCAAGCTTTATAATGACTTTTTATAAATTCTCTTTTTTGAAATTTCGTTGTTCAGAAATGTTGCAGTAATACATCCCCAGTGTACATGTAATTAATTTTTGTAGGGGAAACATAATATAGCCAGAATACATGAAGAAAATGTAAAGCAATCAATGGAGATTAGGTTTCTATACATGGACAAGCATGTCTAATGTGTATAATGATAATCAAAAGTATAAATAGAGTATATCACAACAATTTACTACAGTACTAGTATAAATAGAGTATATCAATACTTTACTAGAGTATAAGTATAAATAGAGTATATCACAACACTTTACTAGAGTACAAGTATAAATAGAGTATATCACAACACTTTACTACAGTACTAGTATAAATAGAGTATATCACAACACTTTACTAGAGTACAAGTATAAATAGAGTATATCACAACACTTTACTACAGTACTAGTATAAATAGAGTATATCACAACACTACTCTTGTGGCATTTTTTCTGATGCCATTTTATATTGCATATCTTAATAATCAGTCCATCTGCAAAAATAAATATTCCCAGAGAAGTCTGAAAAAATTCTGTAATTAAATGACATATTAAGATAAAAAAGTAATTAGGAAAAGGATTTCAAAGAAAAATGAGTTAGTGTAATTTCAAAGAAGATAAATTACAGTGTAAACTCTATTAGAACACATAAATTCAAAATCCAGCAATTTGTACTGTGGAAATAAAATTAAAATTTGCGATTTTGGAAACAAAATGGTTTAAAAATCTGCAGTGTGGCAGTTTATAGTGATGACTAGCATTGAGGCATTATGTCCACCCAGTCACATTATCCTGACATCAGGCCAACCAGTCCTAACACTCAGTTCTTAATGCCGAGCACCTGGTGAAGCACCTGCTAATAGTTTCTGTAAGTCTTTGGTATGACACCGAAGGAGTTCAATCCCATGACCTCTCACATCCAAGGAAATGCTCTAACCACTTAGGTCAACTGAGTGGTGAGATGTTAGGTTATATTCTGTTTAGAATTAAAAGGTGCCACCCCTTAATTCAGTCAATGAAGTCATTGGTAATTCTGATCTTTCTCCATAGTGCTCCAAGAGTAGTGATGTGCTACATTCAAAAAAAGTCTGTTAATGACTAATCTATTAACAGGGCCGAGTGGTCTAAAGCTCTGACCATTACGGATCACTGCCATCTCACCATTGTCTGCGTGAGTTCAAGTCCAGACTCGACTAACGTGGGTAAGTGAGAAAGCATGCCAGTAGCTTCTCGTGGGTCGGTGGTTCTTCCCTGGGTTTTCCAGGGTTCTTCCTCCAACATTAATACATGTTTAGCCTATCTTGTGCTGAAAAATGGCATTAAACCATACAACAACTACAACAACAAAGACTAATCTATTAACAACCTTTGCACATGGTACACAAATCGATTTGAGTGGGAATAAAAAGAGGCAGGTCTACCCTTTTAAGTGACCCTGAGAAGAAAAGGCATGCATTAGATAAAAATAAGATTTAGGTGAATAATGGTGATCAGCTGGGGCAGTTGAATATACAATGAATGAAGATGACCTGACATAGTGTAATGTTTGCTCCTTATGTTCATAACGGTGATATAATCAAATCCTGTGCATCAGCTTTCCAATGAAATCGGTTGACCCACAGATGTTGCCAACCAACAATGGATTAATTCATACACATATGATGTTGTTGTTGTTGGGCTTAACACCATTTTTCAGCACATGATAGGCTATTCATGGCGGCCAGTAATAATGGTGGAGGAAGAAACTGGGAAATCACCGGAAAGAACAACAACCAACAAGAAGCTACTTGCAAAGCTACTTGCAAACTTTCTCACATATCCACATTCGATGAATCCTAGAGTCGAACCCATGCAGACAGAGGTGAGATGGCAGTGATCCGTAACGGGCATCGATTTAGACCACGAGGCCACTCGGGGGCCCTCATACACGTATGAATAGCAGGGCATTTGAGTTTGAGGGAGAAATTTAATAGCTCATAATGTGATGAAATATCTGATTTTAATAGAACCCAATGATGTTTAAGGCCAATATCTTTCCAGATTTAGTTTTTCTCAGATGATTCAGCAAATATGACTGTGTGTGTGTGTCTGTCTGTTTGTGTGTGTGTGCTAAAATGTATGCAGTGTGGCAGTTTATAGTGAAGACTAGCACAGGGGCATCATGCCACAGACATGTATTATCAAGTCCCATCCAGTCACATTATCCTGACACCAGGAGCAGCAGAGACCTTAGTTTTGAAAACTAAAGGTTCCCATGATGCTGAAAAATACTGTCAATGATGTTTAAGCCAAAAAAATTCTCTAATTGGTGAGATTATTTTTCGACCTTTTCATTTCAATTCGGATCTATGCAATAAATAATTTATATTTCTTTTGGTCCTAGACTCCCATATCTAACGCATTGCATATGATAAAAAGCAGAACTCGTTTATGCAATTTTTGCTACACAGAGACGTATAACCAATCTTAAGCCAGTGGCAATGATGATTTGGTTGAATTATATATATATGATTAAAACTCCAATTTAAATATATATTTGCCTTAAATATAATATGCAGGAATTATCCACAATTGAACCTGCCACTGCTAGATTTGATCTCGACAGACTACCAAAACATAAATTTAGTTTCTCCATGCAAAATCTAGCTTTAACGAATGCGGATATAACTAAATGTATCCGTGAAGCCATGAAGGAATTTTGTGATGATGGTGCGACTCATGTATGACCAACATTCAGAATTGGAAATACCGTCTATGTGATGACTGACAAACAAGGAGGAGAGATTGTTGTCTAACTTGATATTCTGAAATATATTATATTAGTAAAATTATTGTAAAGACCGACAATGATGTTTGGATCATCCAAGACAAGCGTGAATCTGTCCAAAGGTCAGGGTATAATATTGTCCTTGGTGAAAAATCCAAACCAAGAAATACTGACAGAATAGACAAGCCATATAATGAGCGATCCTATCCAGTAACTGCGGTAGTGTATCCTAATGTTGGGGATCTCAAGCCTATGAAATTGTCATGGATAAATTGTGTAGCTGAGTGATTTATAGAATACTTCACAAACGCGATATGGGGTAAAGGTTTTAATGGATTTAAGACGTAAAAAAAGATATGGGCTGAAAAAGTTAAAGATAATGGAGCATCTATCCACAACAATGCTGAGCTAAAAAGGAAACTAAAATTTCAAATAACTGTGAAGACGTCGACAGGAGAGATTTTTTACAAACTGAAATATAAATCCAGAGGAGCTTCCATAGATATAATTGATGATAACGCACATGCATGGACTAATGCAGTAACAATATTTCAAGGAAATAGAATGGTTAAATTTTATTATGGTGATGTATTTGAAGCTATTAGTGATATCAGCAAAAGTGACCTTGTATCTGTATGGCTGTTTCAGAGCTGGGAATATCATCAATATGATCAGTTTATATGATCCAATGGCGATATTTATCGTGCAGAATCTCTCTATGAGGAAATGAAAAATCTTGCCCATCACGTTTGGTCTGATGAATTTGAACAATTAAAACAAAATTGCTTTACCATTCCATCAGTCGCTGCACAGGAAAAAAAATTCATGGAAACCGACATGATTGGAATTTCTTGAAGATGTCGTGAGAAGTTGTATCGAATACAGGCATTGTGGATTGTGGAATACTAAATATGATTACAACGACATCATCTTGGTTGATATGGTAGCATGTTACCCTGGAAGTTTTCTTGGATACCAAGAATGTTCTGAATATTTTAAGAGATTTGGACATCCTACGCATGAGATGACTAGGGTTGCGATAAACAGACCCTTACCAGATTTTGACTTAACTGGATTCGCCAGCATAGAGTCATTCGAGTTATACTTGGATCTCCATCCGATTGTTTATGCGTGGTTTAGAAGACATTTTTCAGAAAAATGTTGGGCTTCAATAGCATTATTGATGTACATGATTGATGCTGGAGTTTTAATATCATTGAAAGTAACTGAAACAATTATATCATACCACGTGCAGAAATAACCTGATGCATTTGATGCTAATCATGATCTTGTTAAACAAGATGAGAAACTTGCAGAGAAAACTGCAAATGACACCATGAGAAAATTGCAAAGGATCTCAGCAGAAAAATAATCAGTAAATTTACACGAACATCATATGATCATAAACGAGCATGTACAAAATATGGATGATGCTGAACTGGATTTTATAATCGCTGATACAACGGAAAAAAATAAATTTATATGCTGATGTAATGCTTATTTATCAGACGAAACAAAACTAGGTAACACTGTGAGATATACTGATGACAATTAACCATAGTTTACTCATTTAAGATCTTTGATGCTAGCGTACATTTCGATAAATCTATTATCAATGATAAATAGATTTTCTTGTTACGCTGTCAGAGTTTCTACGGATTCATTTTATATACACAAAAAATATAAGGATTTATTAAAATTGCTACTCAGTGATGGTGAATGGGGAACATAGGGGATAAAACATGAAGATATACTTAGTTATTCTGAATCTGCCGATGTTGAAATTGCAGAAGCATATTACAAAAATAATCAAGTATCAAAATCATCGGCAACTTCCCTGTATGATCCTGTGGCTAGACATAAGACTGTTTATCTTAATGGGTATTAACTTATTTTGTAATAGTTCAGATATGATTGTTTTAACACCAACGCACAAACTCACCTGGAAAATAAAAGAATGAGGTGTAAAATCATGTATATATCATAATTTCTTCAGATGGTGCGGAGATTTTGCCATGGATATTAGGATGCACTATAATGATTCATTCGTCACAGGGATTAATTATCACTGATACTAGTATTTGGATTGTTGATGATCGTATTGAGTGGTCAAATTTATCTTGCAGTATCTTGTGTTAAAAGAATATCTCAACTGAAGCGGGTAATCATGGATTGTGTAATAACCGAAGAAATCACTAACAAAGTCAATATCAATAAAAAAAATAGCCAGCTGTAAGGAATGTGACAAAAAAAATAATCGTGATTTTGATATAGATACTGAATTTATTATAATGCTAAAATGACAAAATAATCATTGTGCAAGTTGTAACGCAATAATGTTGTGGCAGTATTGGAGCAATAACCCAAGACAATTTTACGTTGATAGAATTAATAGTAGTCTTGGTCACACATGCGAAAATGTGATGCTGACCTGTCTTGAATGTAACAGATGTCAGGTGCAAGTTTATAAAAGTGCGCTTGTTGGTAATTGCATATCCACAGGAATTTTTTGTAATTGTTCACGTACAAATCCATGCTGAGCAGTTGAATCTAATCTGTTGATTGCAGGTCTACCTGTGGACCTTACAATGCTGAAAATTTTGTGTGTGGTCACACTCCAAATAAGATCAGTTGCTCTTTTTCTAACTCCTTCAAGTTCACCAGGTTCATAAAAACATCTTACGATAACATTGCCCAGAACTTGTTGAGAAAAAGATTCATGTTTTATCATTATATATTTTTTTGTGATCACACTAGACGGTTTCATAGAAGTTGCATGAGTAATTTCCTTATTCAGCACAGCTATCACACTTGGTAACCTCGCAACTCATTCACAAGATCTTGTATCTATGGATATTTCCTTTGCAAATTGATACCCGAATAACCGCTCAGCATGTGTTCGATTAAATCGTTCAATGATTGAATGATCACCATTAATTTCTGTGTGTCCTCGTCTGATTTTAACATTGTGCTTGTTTATCAATGATGATACTGCACCAATAAATTCTTTGCCAGGATCAACCTGTAGTAGTTATGGCCATCATAAGGGTCCTCGATGATAAATTTGTTCAAACGTAGATGCAACTTCAGTTGCTGTCTTTGTTGATATTGACTCCACTTCTTTATATCTACTCACAATGTCAATGACAGTTAACGTGTATCTGAATGTGTATTCACGTCTGCCAATTTTAATGGTATCGTGTGGTAAAAATAGTACATCCGCTTGATGAACATCATTAGGGATTCTGACATCGAAATGTACGTGTTGAATTTTTTTAGGTGGACTTGCCATATTGCCTATCATGCTAACCATGTTGCTGCAACATCACATGAAACTTTTGCTGAAGCAGCAAGTTAGCTAATCGCTGCTTTACCTCTCCAATACCCTCTCGGGGAATAATAAACACATTCCATTATAATAATCAGTTGATTAATTACCAGCCTCTGACACTATTCTACCTTTCATGGTAAATTTTACTAGGAAGCTAGCGAGTTTTTCTCTGAGAGATTTATTAGGTATAGAATTTAACATATGAATCAACTTTACATCTGCTAGGTGCTGATGTTGCAAATCTGGACTTTTATATGTGACAACATGAAAGTGACACGCTTTATCAATCTTATTTACTGGAATCTCTCTCTCCAGGTTCTGGTTGATCTTGGTTATCAAGTCGGATATTGAGACGAGTTTCAGGACCAGAGTAATTATATCCCGGAAGGTGTTTCTCATCGGGGTATTTAGCCCATGGAGTTCCTGGCAATTTCCCTAATGAAGCAGTATATTACCACCACGTGCTATCTGCAACACAGATACAAATTTATATTTTTTGTAACACATTTTGCACACTTGTCTGAAGGTGCGGATCACTTATTTTTTGTTGTTCTCGTCAATTCAACGGTGGTGGTTGATGCTCTACATTGAACACAATATAAACTCATATCATTATTATATGGATATAATTGACTTTTCAGTGACATGAAAACAAGAGCCAGTAAGGCACCATCCAGCGTTACCAAATTCTATCAGAATTATTATAATAGGCCCCTCTGGGTCTGGTATGACACAATTATTGCTTAATCTTATAAAGTGATGACTCAAGTGTAATAAGTTATATTTAGTAGCGCCATCTGTCGAAGATCAATAATGTTATGAAGTACTTAAAGATTTTAATCAAAATGCGAAATTACTGGACGAAGACGAAAATTATATCATTGATTTTATTACCGATATTGATGAAGCTCCGTTCATAGATGACTTAGATGGATTCATTAATAACCTCGTAGTATATGATGATGTGATGCTGAAATAACAATCCAATCCAGTTAGAATATTTTCTCGAGGTAGACATAAAAATACTGATGTGATTTATGTTAGAGATACATGCAGATACCTAAGGTGATCAGAGAAAACTGTAGTAATTTGGTTTTGTTTAATGGTGTAGATAATTATAATTTGCAAAATATTTTTTATACTTGGTGTTCAGCGGACATGGATATGATTAAATTAAAAATGTCTTTTCTAAAGCACAAGCAGTTCAGTTTGGATTTATAATGATAAACTTAAATGATTCAAGATTAAGGTATTGTGTAGGTTTAGATAAAATCTTTGGTCCTTGATTTTTAATTCATAGCAGCAGAGAGGGTGAAAGACATACGCATGTGACCAGCACGTGAAGATGAAAAGGTCAAAAAATAATCTCACCAATCATAGATTTTTTTTTGCCTAAACATCATCAACGGTCTCTAAGGTCTCTAGCAAAGTGTTATGTTCACCCTCTATGCTGCTCCTGGCCAACCAGTCCTAACACAAACCTCTTAAAGTCAAGTGACATGTGAGGCAGCTGTTAGTACCATTTTGTAAGTCTTTGATAAAGGCATGGCAAGGATTCAAACTCATAACCTCTGGCATCCAAGGCAGATATTCTAACCACTTAGGCCAGCAGAGTGGTAACAAATTTTTGTAGTGATGGTAGGGCTTTAAAATCCAATTTCCTTGGTTACGAATATTTTACAGAAACCACAGTCTAGAGAACAGACAATCAGACCAATAAACTTAGTTAAATGATTTCGTGTTCAAGCAATGAAAATCTAACTCATTCCATATTCCATCAATATAAAGCTACATAGCTCATTTGCCTGAAATCCAAGAAACTTCGGTAAACTTTTCCTGCATAAACCAAAAACCAGGGGTCATAATTCTTTTAAATGATGTTATGGAATGTTGAAAATCCAAATCACTTAAGATCTCATCAATGCAAAACCATATACCAAATTTGGCTGAAATCATGGTAAAGTTATGTTGTGAAACTAAAGTCAGGAGAATATGTGAATAGGAGACATAAATCAAACAAATGATGTCATGAAACACTTGAAATGAACTTATTCAATCAAGGTCTCACTGATATTAGACTGCATACGAATTTGGTAAAAAAAACGGTACCTATGCTCTCCATTTAATAGTCCTCTAAGAAGGTACTACTAGTTGAGTATGGTTGATGACCAATGGGTCTCAAAGGCCTGCCTACTGACCAAAGTATGCAGACTTCAATAAACTTAATGTGCAGAAACTATCATCATCTTATTTGGACTTACCATGGCCATGACCTTTATTCCCCAAAAGCTATACATTTCTTTATTACCCTCAATTTATGATATCCACAAAGGTTTCCCAAGGAAGTATTCTAGAACAAAAGTTAATCTGTAAATCCATTTTTCACTGAGTAACAAATACACAGACTGTTTTGACCTTTTCAATCCAGAATCTATTGGCTTATTCATACATCAAGTGCAAACACTTTACAAATACAAAGTATGTGGTGTAGGACTAAAGTTATTACGCAAAACTATTTTCCTCTAACACATTATGTTAATGTTGATATTGCTTCGTGGTCAGTAACTAAATTTTGTGCAGAAAAGATTTTTCTAATTTTTCAGTCAGTGACTTTGATCTTTTCCTTTTTTAACCAAAAATTAATAGTATTCTTTCTTACTCAAAATGCAGTCTATCCACAAAAATTGACCTAAGTCTGTGATGTAGAACAAATGTTAATGTGTGGAAACCATTTTATTCTTTAGTCAGTCACCATGAAATTTCACATTTGATCCCAAAATCAATCTACTTAAGTGCAAGCATTACATAATGTTTGGTCTAGATGTGTAATGAATAGCCAACCATAATGTTATTTTATTATGTGGAAACCATTTTTAATTTAATTTTCAGTCACAATGAACTTAACTTTTGACCTTGAAATCAACAGGGTTCTTCTATAATGAAAGTGCAAGCCATCCACAAAGTCTACCAGCTGGAGATCGTGGTAAATTCAAGTTACTGTCAATAAATTCAAGTTACTGTCAATAAACTATTTATTTTTCTTTTATCGAGAGTGACCTTGAACTTTAATCTTTCGACCCAAAATTAATTGGCTTCTTCATTACTTCAAGCAGATGCCATCTACAAAATTTGACTCAGCTATGAGAAGCAGAATATTACTGAACAGAAACAATACTTCTTTCAACCACATAGACCTTGCCATTTGACCTTTTGATCAAGTGCAAACCATCCACAAAGTTTGGAAACTAGTGTACATAGTGAATAAATCAAATTATTGTGCAGAACCCATTTTTCTTAAGTCACATTTACCCCTGACCTTCAACCTTTCAATCCCAAAATTATTATGGTTCTACCTTACACCTAGTACAAACTATCAACAATGAATGGTAGGTGAAAATAATGGAAAATTATTATTATTATTATTATTATTATTATTATTATTATTATTATTATTATTACTATTATTATTATTATTATTATTATTATTATTATTATTATTATTATTATTATTATTACTATTATTGTTGTTATTATTATTATTATTATTATTATTATTATTATTATTATTATTATTATTATTATTATTATTATTATTATTATTATTATTATTATTATTATTATTCTTGTTGTTGATGATGTAAAGAAATGTAACTGCTAACAGACAGCTGCACAGACACCCAATGAATGGCTGGACAACATTATTATGTTTCACATTACAGCATGACCTGTAAATGTCCAGTAAAGTTGTTGACAGACATTTGCACAAACAGAGTACATGCTCACTATTGCAATCCATCAACTTTTTTGAGTAGGGCTCCTTAAGGAGAACAAAATTTTGACAAAATACATGTAATGTCAATTTTGTTTAATATAATCCACTCTTTCAAAATGTCCATGACTTTCTCCACTAGATCACCACATGACACATTCAATTCTTACCTGCACCCCACCCCCACCCAATATACTGAGGGGTAAATCAGGTCCCCTTCCATCCCTCAGCTTAAAGAGAGATACAGTAATGTAGCTATGCCAGTCCATTACAGATACAAGAAAACCACAAATATGCCAAACCACAATACAGATTATCAGGATACATTCCCATGATTCTCATGCACAAAGAAATTATTTCTTCCAAATGTGACAAGGTCAATTTTAGTGATGAAAATATGGTGAGATGACAAAGTCTGTGTACTTTTAGTGTGAAATTAATTTGATTACAAATATAGTTTTGCTGATATCACAGTAACTTAGCAGCTTATGAAAGGGATGGGCAATTTTATGTTGTACTAAAATGAGGGAGTATACTACAAGCATAAGATGGGATGGGCAATTTTATGTTCTATTAAACTGTAGAGTACACAATGCAAGCAAATTACAAATGTCATTTTAAATGGATAATATTTGTGTGCTCTTCTTTGATACAGTTATATACTGTCATTATGGATGGATCCAGCCAATGCACCACACTGTCTTAAATTCATTTATGTCTGAACTTGTGCACTAATTATTTCATTAGGAATTCAATAGTGTTAAAAAATTAACCTCATTTTGGCATGACTGTGTTGGTCTCATTCCAATGGCAGATGCTTCAATTGGAGTTACTATTATTGAAGGTAAGATTTTAATCTAATAATCATGTCTGATTGATAGACTGAAATGTACATTTCTTGCAACTACTGTACTTGTAAATACTGACACATACTAGTAATTGAGCTGATAATTTTCTCCATCATGTCTAGAACAAATTTTGTGTTTCTATGACAACTTATATACATGTATTGCAGTGATGTTTCATAACAGTCTCCAATCAATAGTGAATTCCCAATTTTTACAGGTCTAGAACAAAAAAAAAATAGCTGTTTAAATTACCATACTAAATATGTTGTCTGTTACATAATATGTAAACAAATGCATAGGCAGCTTTAGAACATCCTGAAATTCCTAAAAGAAAATTTGCAATTTGTGGTAAAATAAAAAATTAGTGGATACAAAACACAAACTTTGACTAGATTTGTGCTTGTGTGACATATACAATATCTACTGCAGACCAAAAATTGTACTTAGAAATAGTTTTTAAATGTCAAAAATTTTCTAAACAGTGCTGAAAAAAGTGATAATATGAAAGATTTCAGGTGATACTAATTTACATTGGAAAAGCATTAACTCCAAGATACTGTTCATCATTGTCCTCATGACAATGGTAAACATGGTCTTTTTTACAATGGTAAAGCATGGTCCTTTTTACAATGGTTAACATGATCCATTACAAAATCTTAAATATGGAAATTTTTACAAATTGAAATATAGTCTTTATTACAATTGTAAACATAGTCTTTATAATAATATTAAACAGGGTCCTTGTTACAATAGTAAACATGGACCTTATTACAATGGTAAAACATGGTCCTTTTGATGGTTAGCATGATCCATCAAAAAATCTTAAATATGGCAATTTTTACAAATTGAAATATAGTCTTTATCACAATGGTAAACATAGTCTTTATAATAATATTAAACAGGGTCCTTGTTACAATGGTAAACATGGTCCTTGTTGCAATTGTAAAACATGGTCCTTTTTATGGTTAACATGTTCTATTATAAAATCATAAATATGGCAATTTTTACAAATTGAAATATAGTCTTTATTACAATTGTAGACATAGTCTTTGTAATAATATTAAACATGGTCCTCATTACAATGGTAAACATGGTCATTGTTACAATTGTAAAACATGGTCCTTTTTATGGTTAACATGTTCTATTATAAAATCATAAATATGGCAATTTTTACAAATTGAAATATAGTCTTTATCACAATGGTAAACATAGTCTTTGTAATAATATTAAACATAGTCCTTATTACAATGGTAAAACATGGTCCTTTTTACAATGGTAAACATGGTCCTTTTTACAATGGTAAAACATGGTTTTTATTACAATGGTAAAACATGGTCCTTATTACAATGGTAAAATATGGTCCTTTTTACAATGGTAAACATGGTCCTTTTTACAGTGGTAGACATGGTCCTTTGTACAATGGTAAACATGGTCCTTGTTACAATGGTAAAGATGGTCCTTTTTTCAATGGTAAACATGATCCATGTTAAATTGGTAAATATGGCTATTGTTACAATGTTAAATTGTCTTTGTTACAATCATAAACATGGTCCATGTTACAATTGTAAACATGATCCATGTTTACAATTGTAAACATGATCCATGTTACAATGGTAAATATAGTCCTTGTTACAATGGTAAACAAATTGCTTTAAATAATCTTTATAACATTTTCAAATTTTCTTGTCTTTATATTACATTACATGAAAGTATATTAGCAAATGAAACATTTTTTTGAGAGCATATTGTTGTGGTTTCCTTTTAAATCAGTGGTGGGCAAAATAGACCTCCAGACCACATCCAGCTCTTGACTTGGTTTAATCTGTTAATTCACAGCACAGTGTGTAGTTTTAAAAATCACTTATCTGGTCAGTGCCCTGGAGGAAGTTGCCCATGCCTGTTTTAAACACATTATCTTTTTCAAGTATTAGTGGAACAACAAGTGAGATAACTATTGGAGGAGTTGCCTCCCTTGTCATATAAATCTGAAGCCAGTGGATATATACATTGTTACAATGTATTAAGTCCATGCAGTTTGTTATTATTCATAATACAAACTATATCTAGTAGAAGAGACTCAACACCATGCCAATGGCATACAAACTATATCTAGTAGAAGAGACTGGACACCATACCAATGGCATACAAACTATATCTAGTAAAAGAGACTGGACACCATGCCAATGGCATACAAACTATATCTAGTAGAAGAGACTGGACACCATGCCATGGCATACAAACTATATCTAGTAAATGAGACTGGATACCATGCCAATGGCATACAAACTATATCTAGTAGAAGAGACTGGACACCATGCCAATGGCATACAAACTATATCTAGTAAAAGAGACTGGACACCATGCCAATGGCATACAAACTATATCTAGTAAAAGAGACTGGACACCATGCCAATGGCATACAAACTATATCTAGTAAAAGAGACTGGACACCATGCCAATGGCATACAAACTATATCTAGTAAAAGAGACTGGACACCATGCCAATGGCATACAAACTATATCTAGTAGAAGAGACTGGACACCATGCCAATGACATACAAACTATATCTAGTAAAAGAGACTGGACACCATGCCAGGCATACAAACTATATCTAGTAGAAGAGACTGGACACCATGCCAATGGCATACAAACTATATCTAGTAGAAGAGACTGGACACCATGCCAATGGCATACAAACTATATTTAGTAAAAGAGACTGGACACCATGCCAATGGCATACAAACTATATCTAGTAGAAAAGACTAGACACCATGCCAATGGCATACAAACTATATCTAGTAGAAGAGACTGGATATCATGCCAGTGGCTACAGACTATATATAGTGAAAAAGATTAAATACCATGTCAATGGTATACAAACTATATCTAAGGAAGAGAATGGATATATTTTCAGTGCAGTGCCAGATTTAGGAGAAATGAGGTTCTGTACTAGTTAAGTTATGAGGCCCTTTACAATGAAAAATTCATCGTAAATATTTTTGGGCCAAGAAGATGGGTTCCCTGGCCAACAGGGGACTGTGCTTATGCACACCTAAGCACAATGGTAAATCCTGTACTGTGCTAGTGGCATACATACTATATCTAGTGAAAGAGACAAATAACATGTCATTGGCATAAAAACTATATCTAGTAGAAGAGAATGGATATCATGCCAGTGGCATATGTACTATATCTAGTGAAAGAGACTCAATACATGTCAGTGACATACATACTATATCTAGTGACTGAGACTAATATCATGTCAATGGCATACATACAATATCTAGTTAGACTAATAGCATGTCAATGGCATATATACTATATCTACTGAAAGATACTAATAGCATGTAAATGGCATACATACTATATCTAGTGAGACTAATAGCATGTCAATGACATACATACTATATCTAGTGAAAGAGACTAATAGCATGTCAATGTCATACATACTATAGCTAATGAAAGAGACTATTAGCATGTCAATGACATACATATCTAGTTAGACTAATAGCATATCAATGGAATAGATACTATATCTAGTGAAAGAGACTAATATCATGTCAATGGCATACATACTATATCTAGTGAAAGAGACTAACAGCATGTCAATGGCATAGTATCTAGTGAAAGAGACTAATATCTTGTCAATAGCATACATTCTATATCTAGTGAAAGAGACTAATAGCATGTCAATGGCATACTATATTTAGTGAAACTAATATCATGTCAATGGCATACATACTATATCTTGTGAAAACAATTGGATACTACACAAATGGCATACAAGTTACATCTAGTGATTGAGACTGAGTACGAAGCCAATGGCACTGGGTGAAAATCTTTCTAATCAGTACATCTACAAACAATGAAATTTGGTTTACCTGTCTCAAGTTGATTTTGTTTAAATGTGCTCATAAAATTTGTATAAAATGAGCAAAGTTTGGAAAATTAAAAATTATCTTAAATATTTTTAAAAATTGCTTGAACAGCCTGAAAATCTAATCATAACAATTCTACATGTAGAAATAAATATGCCAGCTATATAACATTTGTCCATGTTTAATTGTTTTTTTGTGTAAAGTTGCTAACAAGTTTCTTGGGTTTGATGGATAGATGCACTGATGGACTGAATTACAAAATTTTGCATTACATCATGCAATAAAACAACTACAGTCCCATATTTCAGTGAATGTAAACTTTTATTAATTGGTATTTTCTGTATTCAACGTAACAATTAAACTATGAACTTAAGAAAATATTATGTGGATAAATTTCATAAGGTAAAAGGTCATTATAATAAGTGTTTCAGTGGCCGGAGATTTCTGTAAACTGGCCTCTGGCAAATTTCTTAACTTAAGGCTATGATGTGACTTTGTAACAGCATTTCCATAATTTTATTCATACAAGTAGTTTGCTCCCTTTATTTTGTGTCCCATTTTATATATATATATATATATATATATATATATATATATATATATATATATATATATATATATATATATATATAGATATAGATATATATATACATATACACACACACACATGCATATATACATACACAAAGTTATGGGGAAAATCTGCTTAAATTAAAGGTGTTCACACATGAGCTATTAGGTGACTATTGTATGTTACTGTGGGTCTGTTGTGCTTCAATCCAGTATTTGATTTAAG
Source organism: Potamilus streckersoni (assembly GCA_016746295.1). NCBI lineage: Eukaryota > Metazoa > Mollusca > Bivalvia > Unionida > Unionidae > Potamilus > Potamilus streckersoni. The sequence continues at coordinate 1,990,338 of JAEAOA010001970.1, forward strand.
AGTTGTATTTTCAATATGGGACAATTGTACACTGCTTAAGAGCATTCTCAAACCAGTATACAGGGCATTCAACAATCACAGAGTTCCTCTCTATTTTGACCATATGCCACTGTAAATATTAATTATCAAGCAGAAACTAAGTTCACACTAAACTCATCTGGAAATTAAATACTGTGTTTCCTTTCCTAATTCAAGTATTTTGGATTTTTTTCTTCTGTTTTACATTTTTATTTCAAATGTCTTCAGTCTGTGACATTTCAAACTATTGGTGGCATTATATAGCTTGTACTGTGATGACACATATAATCCACCTATCCACCCAGCCATAGTTACCTACCCATCCACTTAACTACCTACCTACCAATCTACAATACCTACCTACCCTGACTGGGCATAAAAGACAAATGACAATAAATCAGTACATTTTGTCAAAATATACTGAAGAAGAGGTACTGTAATAACTTGATAAAAAGCAGAGATTCAAAGTTGTTTTTTTTTCAAATCATTGTTCTTAAAACTTTACTTCAGAAATTACTGTCACTGTCCACCCCAGGGAACTAGATTTTTTTACCAGTGGAGGAGTGGTCTGAAGTGCATGACTGTACCAATCACTTCTTCCCTTAGGTTTTATTCTTGGACTTTGCCAATGTGGGTTTATTAGAAAGCTTGCCAGTGGCTTCCCATAGGTGGTTTTTCCTATTAGGGGGTTGTGGGTTGGTTCATATTCCAACTGTTCTACTGGCTGCCATGTATAGCCTATCTTGCAAAGAGAAATGGCCTTAAACCCCAAAACAAAAACTATCAACATGCACCCCCACCCACTAACTTTCATGATTCATGGCAGGATAGTATGCATATCACATGCCATAAACTCATGTACTCATGGGCTAAATACAAAGTCTGAACTGGAGCATGTACAAGTTTACATGCTGGTCAAAATGAGCTTGGGTTAGTTCTGCAGGATTTGAGGCCTTTTTAGCACATGATATTCTATGCATGGTTGCCATGGAGAAGGAAGAACCAGTACAAGCCAGGGAGGAACAACCCAACTAAAGTTGTTGCAATTCAATTTCATTATTCTAACATGAAAGGTGCTAAGAAATAAATATCAAACAAAAGTTAAATCAGTGAAGAAGTCTAAAATATGTGCTGTAATAATCTACTAATGACATGAAATAGTGCTCTTCAAAATGAATATCCCCTCATCAGTGTCTGTCTGTGTGATTGAGATTTTTAACATAGCTTTAACAATTTTTCAGTCATATTACCATGATGTCTGCAGTGTGACAGTTTATAGTTATGTCCAGCACTGGAGCTTCATGCCAAAGACATTTAGCATTATGTTCCACCCAGTCACATTATCCTGACACTAGGCTGACCAGTCCTTACACTAACCTCTTAATGCTGAGTGACAGACAAAGCAGCTGCATGTACTATTTTTATCAGTCTTTGGTATGACTGAGCTGGGGTTCAAACCTATGACCTCCCATATCCTAGCCAGATGCTCTAGCCACTTAGGCCACAGGAGTGGTCCATCCCCTCATTAAGTTTCAAGTTTCATGAAGGAAGAGTATGTTGATAAATTGCAAGGAAATATACATGGCAGTAATCAAAATGCAAAAACATTAAGTCATTGAAATGTAGGTCATAGTTTAAGGGTGTGGTACTATGAGAGAAGACTACAATTACCTCAAAGTTCTGTGTTTCCTTCCATATATATATATATATATATATATATATATATATATATATATATATATATATATATATATATATATATATATATATATTGCCATACAGGAGTTTTTTTTAAAAAAACCTTGAGATAATGAACTAAACATAAAACATAATCAATTTTAAAAATAGGTCACATTTACTTTCTTTATTTAAGTGTGTGGTACTAATAGAGACATATAATCATCACTGGTATACCAATTGTGTACTTATAAAACACTGTACCTCTAATGTACAACATACAAAAACTTTACCAGGTCAAAAGCTAAATGCAAACACCTTTAACACAAGCCAGTTAAATGTGAAATCAAACTCATCATGAACTTTAATTACAAGGAGGCAGTAGTAACAGACATTGATGATTCTAGCAAGAATAGAGCTGAAATATAAACACATTGAACAAAATGTAACCCAAGTCTATGAAGCATAAAATATGGGTCACACTGATCTACTTTTGGTGTAGGATTCATCATGATGTATAACTTCACCAGATTTTAATTTACAACAAATGAAATTGTAAACATCTCTTAACACACAAAGTTAATGGACCAGTGCTTGTAACACATAGCATCAGTGCTTACAGTACTACATTTTACCCAACAGTAAGTAACACTGCACACCAATAGCTAAGTAACACATAGCATCAGTGCTTACAGTATTACATTTTACCCAAAAGTAACACTGCACTCCAATAACTAAGTAACACATAGCATCAGTGCTTACAGTATTACATTTTATCCAAAAGTAACACTGCACTCCAATAACTAAGTAACATATAGCATCAGTGCTTACAGTATTACATTTTACCCAACAGTAAGTAACACTGCACTCCAATAACTAAGTAACACATAGCATCAGTGCTTACAGTGTTACATTTTACCCAACAGTAAGTAACACTGCATACCAATAACTAAGGCCACAAAATTACCTTTCCTTATCTAAATTTAAACTGATGAATTACTTTACGTTTATTAAAAAATTTTCATAGACAAGCCAAGTACAGATATCAATGCTGTCCCTGCCTGTCCTAAATTCCTTATCTTGCAGATTACACTTCTGTGTGCTACTTGAATTTATTTTAAACACTTTCGTAATGAACTGAGATTTTTGCTAAGTTTTGGTACCACAAGCAGTGGTTAACTTTCATCTATCTTTTATCCCTTTTACCAGAGTGAGAATAATGGCTGGTTCTCCATGCCCATCATTGCTATAAATTATAATGGAGTAAAGTCTACACATCTTAGTTTTCTGGGGGTATTTTTTAGAGATAGTGACACATTGTTAACAATTGTATAACTCCTGTACATGATTCTTGTGTTCAAGCAAGAACTCATAGTTGACACCATGCAGTCATGTGAACCTAAGTGGAAAACAAGACGTTTATTCTTCATGACAGATATTTTTAAACTTTTTAAAAAGCAAATGTTTGCTTATTGTAAGATTAAAAAAGTTTTAATGTAAATATTTTTGTATTTAACTATTACACAGCAGTGTTTATGTGATACATGTAATTATGTACATATCATAAACCTAAGAAAAGCATTTCAAATCAATCACTGTAAAATATGAAGTAACTAGCACAATATAGTGTAACCAGTCTTACTACTTCAACACAAGTCAAGTTCTCAGGTTATTCATAATAATCGAGGCATCAGGCATCGGCAAAGATAAATTTAATGCAAAGCATAATGAGAAGATGAATTCACAATGAGTAAGATCAAGTCATGATAAATATGCAAACAATTATTTTCACATCAGCCATGGATATGCATCTTTCATATTCAACCAACTTGTAACAATTGTTTATTACACCATTGGTGCAAAAATAAAGCCTAGATTAACATGACTGTTGTAAAAGATAGGCCTAAACTTTTATGTCATTACTGTAACTGTCAATCTGTCAAACAGAAATCCATGAAGAGTCAGACACAAATCTACACTTGATCATATAGACTAGACTTAATTAACTTCCTACATATAATGAGACAGGAAAGTCAGTAGGTAGAACAGTATTTCTGGGAAATTAATATTTATTACCAGGAAATTTCTATCTGAGTCAGAAATGAAAAATTCCATTATAAAGATATATTTTACAATCTAGCTAATTTATTACCATAATATTTTGTCAGATCTCAAATATTTCATTGTAAATCATGTATTAGTGATGATAGTCAACAACTAATAAGACTTAGTAACATCAACTGCCCTCAATCATAACTTATAATTTCACAAATCAAGGTAGTCCTGGTGATATATTTCTATAAACTCCTTTTGAGAAATTGTCATAACAAATACTTAAATGTGGTCCCTAAAGTTTCCCTCCAATCTATTAATGTTGATCCTAAAGTCAGGGCTTATAATATGCCTTAAATCCAATCCTTTGTTCTTTGGTCCTAATGCCTGGACTAAATATATATATCAATCCCTTTCTTATTCAGCCATAAAGTCTTTGCATAAATCATTTATTGTTTGGTCCTAAAGTCAGGACTAATAGTTTGCCTCAATCCCTTTCTTGTTTGGCCCTAATGCAGGGGTTATATTTTGCCTCAATCCATTTCTTGTTTGGTCCTAATGCAGGGGTTATATTTTGCCTTAATCCCTTTCTTGTTTGGCCCTAATGCAGGGGTTATATTTTGTCTCAATCCCTTTCTTGTTTGGTCCTAATGCAGGGGTTATATTTTGTCTCAATTCCTTTCTTGTTTGGTCCTAATGCAGGGGTTATATTTTGCCTCAATCCCTTTCTTGTTTGGTCCTAAAGACAGGGTTAATAGTTGCTTCAGTCCTTTTTTGTTTGATTATAATGCTGGGGTTATAGAAGACAGGGTTAATAGTTGCTTCAGTCCTTTTTTGTTTGATTATAATGCTGGGGTTATAGAAGACAGGGTTAATAGTTGCTTCAGTCCTTTTTTGTTTGATTATAATGCTGGGGTTATAGAAGACAGGGTTAATAGTTGCTTCAGTCCTTTTTTGTTTGATTATAATGCTGGGGTTATAGAAGACAGGGTTAATAGTTGCTTCAGTCCTTTTTTGTTTGATTATAATGCTGGGGTTATAGAAGACAGGGTTAATAGTTGCTTCAGTCCTTTTTTGTTTGATTATAATGCTGGGGTTATAGAAGACAGGGTTAATAGTTGTTTCAGTCCTTTTTTGTTTGATTATAATGCTGGGGTTATAGAAGACAGGGTTAATAGTTGCTTCAGTCCTTTTTTGTTTGATTATAATGCTGGGGTTATAGAAGACAGGGTAATTAGTTTGCCTCATGACATGTTGCAATTAAAACCTCATGATAATTAGTACTCCACAATTTAACAGAAACATAAACAAGAGACAACAGGAAAATGGGTTCTCCATCCACACCTTTCTTTTACATAAACATCAATAATTATTATTGGTTTCATCCCTTAATATATTATTAATTTAAGAATCTCTCTCTCTCTCTCTCTCTCTCTCTCTCACACACACACACACACACACACACACACACACATACATACATACATACATACATACATACATACATACATACATACATACATACATACATACATACATACATACATACATACATACATATACACACATACAATGATACATACATACATACATACATACATACATACATACATACATACATACATACATACATACATACATACATACATACATACATACATACATACATACATACATACATACATACATACATAATTACATACATACATACATAGAAGTGGGGCGGACAGGGGTAGAAAGAGGTTTTCAGTTTACTGAGGTTTCTGCAAATGTGAGAAAATTTCTTTTTCTTTTTCCTTTTAAGAGATAGAGAGAAAGAAAGAGATTATACATTACTGGGCCTAAGATTGGAATGTTTATGGTCCCAGCTTTGCTAAACCATTGCCACACAAGGTCATTCAATTTGTCAAATTTGAAGTCATCACTTAAAGGGTTGTTTACATTATTGTTGTTTTTATATTTATCCTGTAAGGTTAGTTCATTCCTATGGACTCTTTGCTGACCATTCTGACACCCTGACATGTGAGTGAAAAGGACAGTCATGGCCTCTTAAATACATTACTGTAATGAATTTCTCCACTGAAAATGAACTGAGTGAATCTGGCCTTTAGAAGTTTATTTTATTCAGTCGACATTTTGCAAAACATCAAAGGCTAAGACAAAATGCCTGGATAATTATGCCATGATAGTTAATATAAAAAACAAACAAAATATGTTCTATTGATTTTGTATATCAATAAATAGCATCATTCACAAATAGATAATAAGCAAACATGTTCTTTAAACATGTTCTTTTTACCTGCAATCATTTAATTATGAGCAATTCACCTTGAAAGCTGACTGTTTTAATGGTGAAAAGACTTTAGATTAACAGTTTGTCAGCCCTATAATGTCTGCACATTAGACCACTGGTACTATTGTTTCAGCCTCATGCATCCTTGGGTCTCACAGATAAGCCTACTATAGTACTTGCTAACCATAATTAATCTTTTGTGTACTGTCAAGAAAATTTAACAGTTTAAATACATTTCCAAGTTTGAATCGAATTTTGTTTTCATGGCTTTTATTATCATAATATTGAAGTTGAAGATCAGCCATATTTTTTTTGTTGATATGAAGGTGAAGAGTTTTAGCTTACTGACATTAAAGAAGGAAAAATTCATGACTCAAAACAGATTTCATTCCTGAGGAGATTCCAGTATGCTGAGGTTTTGGTTTTGAGGAGTTTCAGTCTGTGTAGGTGTGTGCTTGTCTTTCAAGAAGGGAAATTATTGGTAAATACTTTTTATACCTTCTTCATTCCTATTTTTTAACTTGTGGAAATTCAAGAATTTCCATTCATGTGACACTAGATCGAATGTGCCTACAGAAGTTATAATTGCAGCAAATAAAACGAGGACTTTGTGAATCACAGAAATAAATAGAACATGTTGAAAGTACTGCTAAGCCTTGCCACCCATCCAAACCCTAAGTTGGATATGTTTGTTATTAGACAAATTCAAAATTGTTAAGCTGTTTCAACATACTAGGTCATCCCATTCTCTTTCTGAAAGTTTTATGACTGACCAATGAAAACAGTTCAAACCAAAGTGAACTTGCAATGGAGGTGGTTATGGCAGAAAAGTAAATTTAATCTTCTAAGCTTCGATTCAGAAATTTACTTAATAAAAAGTTTTGTTTTTGTGCATAAACACATATACATTTCATATTGTGGTACAAAATATTATATTTTAACTTGAGGTTTTTGGGATGCAATGTCAAATTATTCCATATAATAATCAGATGATCACTGGTCACATGAGGAAATATACATCATGTGACAATGGTCACATGAGGAGATATACATCATGTGACAATCACATGTTAAATCAACAAAACAAACATGTTAGATAAGTCAATTTATTTTATTGGTTCTTTATTAAACTCTGGATTTATTTGTCACATTGTAGCTTTATGATTAAAAAAGATGACAGAAGGTGGGGTTGCCTTATTCCATGTGTTACATGTCTAGGCTCATTCAAAAGTAACAAAGAAAAGAGTGAATCCAACAATGTTTGTAAATTTAATAAAAACAATTTATTTCCCTAGAAAACAAGGTAAAAATATGAAAAAGTTTGTGAATCTAATCCAAAATTAATCCTATAATGAATAACATAATTCCTATTACTAAAATGTTCTAAATTAATCAAAGTTCAAATCATGATGAAATTACAAGATGGAAGGCGATGACATCTACTATATCCTGTTTAGTGCTGTTGTGTCAAAAACAGCATTTTCTTGAACTTTATGAATCAAGAATAATATTCCGGCTTTAGAATTCCAAATAATTTCCAATAAATGTCTTTGTCTAATAATTTTGATGAAGCGCACTTATATGTAAGTTTTCCAGAGAAATTAATTACAAATTCTGAAAACTAGAAAAACTTAACTCAAACTGGTCACAACACAAAATACCTTTGAACTCCAAAGGCATTAATTTACAACAGAAATAAATCACTATAAGTATTAGCTTTAAATGCAATTTTAGATCATGTGATGGGGTCACATGGTCACTTAATTTGTATGGCGTAGTAAAATCATAGGCCAACTGACATGTATGTCATGGATTGAATTTGATTCTACTTAACAAATCTTACTATAAGATTCAATAATAAATTTTTTTTAAAGCCAAGTATGACCATGATTACAAACAATGATTTTCACTTTAAAATAGAAATTTAAAAAAAAGTTATTTACTAATTCTGAATCAAGGTCAGGAACTACTTCAGCTAAAAATACAATGTAGCAATATTGGTTATTTACCAGAACTGAACTGAATTTTAAATGTCAATTCCAGTGAATAAAGTTTAAAGTTATCATTACATAAACATGTAATGAAATATAAATAAATTAAAAAATTTAAATCTAACACACAAGTAATTAAATTACATATACGTAACACTTGTAGATTTACAAGTTGTCAAAAACATCAGATCTGATACAGAAATATGATGTACACATCAGCAAGAAGCCTCTTTCAACTCAAAAGCCACAAGAAATACCACTAAACATTTAACAATGATCAAGCTGAACCATTTTTATTTAGGACCAACTAGACATCAAAAGAAGTCTTCTGGTGAAAACCTCACGGCAGTCATACTGGACACCATATTGGCACCTTTTTCATTTAGGATGAACTAGACATTGTAATCAGTGAAAATCCAATGATGATTTTGCCAATGCTTCATTAGCAGCAGCAACAAGATTTTCAAGACCTGAGCAGCACCATTTTTATAACCAACCAAACTCGGCACCATTTTTATAACCAACCAAACTCAGCACCATTTTTATAACCAACCAAACTCGGTACCATTTTTATAACCAACCAAACTCGGCACCATTTTTATAACCAACCAAACTCAGTACCATTTTTATAACCAACCAAACTCGGTACCATTTTTATAACCAACCAAACTCGGCACCATTTTTATAACCAACCAAACTCGGTACCATTTTTATAACCAACCAAACTCGGTACCATTTTTATAACCAACCAAACTCGGCACCATTTTTATAACCAACCAAACTCGGTGATGACCGTATCAGTACAGTTAGATGGCAAATCCAATAAATAGTTTAGGAGTAGTGAAAACAAATTGTGATAACTCTCTGACTGATGGACACAAGACAAGGGACACTGGATGATGGACAACAGGCCATCCCATAAGGTCTTTAAGCCAATGACCATTAGAACTAATACAAAAATGAGCAAATCTTACATCATAAATGACACAAAGTATTGACAATTATTTTTGTTTGCAGCAAATTTATGTTTACATATATAATTCTTACTAAGTTCATGTAAGTGAAAGAATTTTGGAAGATAATTAGGTACCTATTCATGATTAATTAAAGTGAACTTACTCCAAGTTTAATTATAGGCAAATACACTGAGATTTACTTGAAAATCAGACATCTGATCTCCTAATACTGTGTGCCAAATAAAGGTTCTGCAATAACTCAGCTGGTATTGTGTTGGACTTGTGATCCAAGACTTGCAGGTTGGAGGCCCAACCAGGCCAGCTCAAAACAGCTGCAATGGTATGTTTTCGAAAATGGCACTCACCTCCTGTTTCTTCAGCATTGCCAATATTGTTTTTTAATGGTGCTGTTAAAATCAGTAACAAATAAACTGTCCCAAAACTTATGTTCTGGAAAAAAATTAATGTAAAAACATTGTCTGAAAACTGTAGGACATTAAAAACTAATAATTTTTGGTGTCCAAAACTATCTGGGTCTAAAATCATTGTGTAGAGAATATACAGTACAGATTGCAGATTATACTGTATGTAATAACTGATCCTCAAAGGTTAAAATATCTGTACAGTTCTCGCACAATATAATGCAGTTCATGGATGCCATCAAATTGGACTGCATTATGGGAGTTATGATTTCATGGATGTCATCAAAAATTGGACTGCATTATAGGTGTTACACCGTTCATGGATGCTATCAAACTGGACTACATTATGGGTGTTACACTGTTCATGGATGCCATCACATTGGACTGCATTATGGGTGTTATGCTGTTCAAGGATGTCATCAAATTGGACTGCATTATGGGTGTTATGGTGTTCATGGATGCCAACAAACTGGACTGCATTATAGATGTTACACCGTTCATGGATGCCATCAAACTAGACTGCATTATAGGTGTTATGCTGTTCATGGATGCCATGAATTGGACTGCATTATGTGTGTTACACTGTTCATTCATGACATGAATTGGACTGCATTATCGGTGTTATGGTGTTCATGGATGCCATCACAATTTGGACTGCATTATAGGTGTTATGTTGTTGTTGTTGTTGTTGGGGTTAACGCCATTTTTCAGCACACGATAGGCTATTTATGGTGGCCAGTATTAATGGTGGAGGAAGAAACCGAAAATCTGCGGAAAGAACCACTGACCCACGAGAAGCTACTGGCAAGCTTTCTCACATATCCACATTCAGACAGAGGTGAGATGGCAGTGATCCCTAACGGACAGCGCTTTAGACCACTCGGCCACTCGGGCCCCAGGTGTTATGTTGTTCAAGGGTACCATCAATTGGACTGCATTATGGGTGTTATGGTGTTCAAATTGGACTGCATTATTGGTGTTATGCTGTTCATGGATGCCATCAATTGGACTGCATTATGGGTGTTATGGTGTTCATGGATGCCATCACAATTTGGACTGCATTATAGGTGTTATGTTGTTCAAGGGTACCATCAATTGGACTGCATTATGGGTGTTATGGTATTCAAATTGGACTGCATTATTGGTGTTATGCCATCAATTGGACTGCATTATGGGTGTTATGGTGTTCATGGATGCCATCACAATTTGGACTGCATTATAGGTGTTATGTTGTTCAAGGGTACCATCAATTGGACTGCATTATGGGTGTTATGGTATTCAAATTGGACTGCATTATGGGTGTTATGCTGTTCATGGATGCCATCAATTGGACTGCATGACTGATGTCATCTTATATTACCATATTTTACACATAATATTACAATTAAATTATGAAATTCTGTTCATGACCATTCCCACCTTAAGAAAGTGTCTTGTATTGACCTTGTTCATGCCTCCTTGTGAGACATTCAATACTAGGCTAATATACATACACTGATAACACTGTTCATTACTCATCAATCAAGATTTTGTCAAACACTTGCCTTGGGGTTCCATACATGCTGATCCGAACTATTACTTCATCATAGTGAATTAAATGCTTCAGGGGAAAAGTTTTATTGTCAGAGACAACCCAAAAAAATTAAAGCAAACATTTGCCAAGTCAAAGTTTTACTTCAGTGAAACAGAGATCTACAGTGTAAAATGTGTTCAGATATAACAGAAGAGAACTCAGTTAAATTTAACCTATTTAAAATTACATTATACATAAATTGTATTTTAATATTGTGGTTTATATATAGATATGCATATTATGTGAAATTTTAACTATAGGTCTAAGGAAAGATGAACTGAAAATGAAAATGACAAGATGTTTTTAAGAGTTACATTTTTGTAAGATACCTGTTAGAAATAGATGTCATTTAAAAGATTCCACTAAAACCTATTTCTTCAAAAATTAATTTGGAACTAAATCACTTAACACCAACCCTATAATTTCAACTAATTAGACACTGTTGTAATTTTTTATAATTTGTATGGCATACTTCATACTTTATATCAATTAACAAAGCCTAACTGAATAATTCTTTAAAATAATTCTTAAGGATGACATTAAAACACTGTGAATAAATTTATAGACTTTCATAACATTTTACAGGCATATTGGATTTTGAATTACTAATGATTCTTTTAAAGACTGCTTTTGCTAATCAGTTTATTTACTATGATCTCTGAGACTGCAAAGTTCGTGTTCATCTCTATGGATGTAGATGTGTGTGTATGTGTCTGTATATGTGTGTGTATGTATATGTATGTATAAATATGTATAAATATATATATATATATATATATATATATATATATATATATATATATATATATATATATATATAGAGAGAGAGAGAGAGAGAGAGAGAGAGAGAGAGAGAGAGAGAACTGAATTACAAGCTTGCACCAAACAGAATGTAAAGTGTTATCCATGAATTCTATAAAAGAATGCATGATAATACATGTACTAGGCAGAGTTAATATTTAATACAAATAGCACTATCATACAGGTTTGAGAATTTTTTATTTATATTCTATGGAGATTTGAACCCAGGTCTGCAGCTAAACAGCACCTATTGCCTTGCCTGCACACATCAGTCCATATACCAACACGATTCAGCCTACATGACTAAAAAACTGATGCTACAAAGTTGGTGTTATATGTAGTCATGTGTTGAAGACACACTCCCATGTCAACCTAATAATTAATTCTTTATCTAACTGCAGTCATTCTGGATTCCTACCACAGAAATCTAGCTATGAAAATTTAATTATAGAGAACTACAAATAGACACCAAACAGAATGGAATGTTTCATCCCTCGATTCTACAGGAGAATGCTTGATAATCCTAGGCGATATGATATTGAATAAAGATAATACTATCCTACAAGTTAGAGAATTTTTAATTCATGCATATACCACAGACTTTGTAGCATCAATTGTTGGTGCTGTGTGCTTAGTAATTAAAAAAATAAATGATGATGCCATGTTTGAGGAAACAAGGGTTGTATCTGGTAGTAATGGTTCTCTTGCTTTACAGTTTATAAGGTCCTGAAGACAAGATAGTAATTTGTAGACATGTCTCATGAAATTATCCAAATATTCTGATTTCCTTTCTGTGGGATGCCCATTATCAGAGATTATAGGTCTGCCTGGCTTTCCTTGGCAGATTTTAGGCAGAAGGTGAAATCTTCCTGCTCTAGGGTTATCTGGGCTTTAAAATAGTCTTTTCCTTCCTGGTCTGATAGGAGAAGAAACACAACATAGCTAACAAACATCAAACCACAATGACCTCTAAAATATAGAGAGAAAAGGTCAATTATAAACTGCTTATTCTGACCTACCATTCTGACAGCAACAAAGTAATTAAAATCATTCAGAAACACTGCCCCATTGTGGACTCATGTGACATATTTAAGTTAATCCTCCCAAACAAACCACAGATCAAAATAATCCCCTCAAAAACATCCTAGTCAATGCAAAGCTAATGTGAATCACAAGACAACCCTAGCAAATCTGGTCCCCGTGGTGATAAAAGATGCCAAGCCTGTCAATGCATAATAATGTGGTCATATGTTGTAGCCTCAACTTGTTTTGTTGTGGTCATGTGGTAGGACTATGGGTACTAATAGACATTCTCTGGCAGAGCAATGAGTAAAAACTGAATTTACATGGTCCAAACAGAATGTGCAAAACATAGAATGCAATATATCTCATCACTGGTATCTGAGAAACAGAAAAGTAACAAAATAGGATCTGTCTTCACAGATCTGACTGGATGACGAAGTTGGACAGAAGTCCTGTTGCAGAAGACTTCTCTTCCCATGACCACAATGTTATAAATGTAACACTAATCACAATTGCTCACAACCTCAACTCAAGTTCCAAAACTAGGAACAAAATGGAATCTTAATGGATACACTACCTTAAAACACTGAAACCTAACCACCTAAATCAAAAAGACTAAAGAAAGACATCCAAAGCACAAATAAAATAATCTTTTACAAGCAACACATTTAAATTTAAAAAATTTTCTCATTTTGCTCATTAGCCACTCACTTGCATATAATTACTATTAAAACATCTGAATATATTGAAATATCTGGGATATAATTTACAGTTACAAGAATTTACATAAGAAACATGGTGATATGACTTGTCCATTTTTAGGTCAATATAAATAGCATCATCAATCAACCTGATGCCAACTAGTTGAAACATAAAACATTTATAAGTTTCATTTCCAGTAGAAATATTTATGTAAACTTTTTTAATTTCAATACATTTTTCTGCTAATTGTTTTTCTAGTCTGTGCTTTGTGTTTTACTTTGAAGAAGACTTAGGAATCTGAAATTGCTCAGTACATGTATATTGAGAAATTAGTTTTGCACAGTTCATTGTCAGTTTATTGCATTTATTTTAATCTATTCCCTGCACACATGATCCCTTGCAAAATCCATGTGCACTTGAAAGTACTGTTATTTGCTGTATGATCTGTAGTGTGTGTTCTTGTGTGTGTGTGTGTGTGTGTGTGTGTGTGTGTATATATATATATATATATATATATATATATATATATATATATATATATATATATATATATATATATATACACATACTACACACCCAGTATATATACTTATTTAGAAGATGCTATAAAGACAATTTCTTTGATATATCTTGATTCATTTGTGCACATCTATACCCAACAGTGTTAAACTGCTAATGTCATTTGTTTGCCTTAGTCACCTTGTTTAAAATCAACAAGACCAACCCATGAATTTGGAGAGCTGCATCAAGGAGAGAAAATACTGTATTATCCTTTTTTGGACCATTGAGTATATCTTGCTGAAAGGAAGCATGACTCTTCAAGGTGCCAAAAGCAGAGCAACTATTATACAGAAATTCATTATAAAACATCCTGGAAAATAATTTACTTAATAAAAGAAAATGAAATGAAATAACAAGTGACAAAATAGGTAAATATAATTCATTTCCAATTGACAGCAAACATTTGGATATCAGACTTAACTAACAAGTCATGCTTTCAATTCATTTTATGTTATTTAACATCTCCTGCCATACCAATATTTTAGCACTCACAGGGGTGAATAAAAATATATTCATAAGTCATTAATTTAAGCCATCCAATGAAAAATATTCATTCACATTTACCAACCAATCAAGTGTAAGAAATGGTTTGATTGATGGTTTATTCCAAATAAACCTGAATAGGCTGCAGTTGTGGAATGAAGGCTTTATTAGCTCTTGCTGGATTTATCCTGTTAACTCCCTTGCTACAATTAAATACAAGCTGTTGACCATCTGTTCAAGCAATAACAAATCAGTTCTCAACTCTGACCCCATTGTAACCTCAGATGACCTCTGATAAACTGCATCATGTCAACTGCCCTAGCACAAAAGAAGATAAAGGTCAACAGATTTAGTTGTCACACCTTAAATTATTTAGACTGATTCAATATAAACTGGAAATAAAAATGTTTGCCAAAAAATTATTTCTCTATTAGGAACAGGAAAATAAATTAGAAAATAACAAGTTTGTTCAAGGGAATCATTTTTCTAGCTAAAATTTGAACAAAGAAGTGTCAGCATTTTTTGGTAAAATACAAATACCTTTATCCACATAATTATTTCCTGTCATTAATATAGGACTCACTTTAGTAAAATTAATGATGAATCAATTATAGGTTATTTATTTATTAAAAAATTAATTACATATTTATTAAGTTAATAATCAATACAGTTCTGTCAACTGAGCTGCAAAGTTAATGAAATTACTATTTCAGTTTTTTCATTGAATATATACAAATGTGTATAATTAACTCATTTTCTTTCTACAGAACTAGCTCTTTAATGTATGTTGCACATGTGTAAAAATTTTCTTTATGGTGTAAACAAAAAAAAAGTGTTCACTTGTAAATATGAATCTCCTCAACAACGAAGTACATTTACAGTAGCCATAAAAAATACAAAACCAAACAACAAAATTTACATGAACATAAAAATCATGTCTGGGTGACTGTTTTTGCACGGTTGTGTTATTAAATAAGGATCAGGATGCAGAGAACTTAAATACAAAGATATTCCATGCATGAAAATAAGGTCACGATGACCTGACTTTTGCAAGGTAGAATTACCTTG
Source organism: Potamilus streckersoni (assembly GCA_016746295.1). Taxonomy (NCBI): domain Eukaryota; kingdom Metazoa; phylum Mollusca; class Bivalvia; order Unionida; family Unionidae; genus Potamilus; species Potamilus streckersoni. The sequence goes on from JAEAOA010001970.1 coordinate 2,005,958, forward strand.
ATATGCATCAACACAGCATGTTTCATAAGTGTAGGTAAAATGGAGTCTATGAAATTCACGATGATGTTATTGGGTTTAATGCCATTTTTCAGCACAAGATAGGCTATACATGGTGGCCAGTATTGATGAAGGAATAACTCAGGAAAACCTTGGAAAGAACCACAATAAGCTAATGGCAAGTTTTCTCACATATCCACATTGGCTGAGCCTGAGACTCAGTCCACACAGAGGTAAGATAGCAGTGCTCCACAACTGAGAGCACTTTAGACCAAGCCGTCACTTGGGACCACAATTCAGGATGTAATGATCAAATAGTTAAAAACTACAGCATGATTATATGGCCACACTGACAGTTTTAGTCTCATGAATGTAGTCAACATAAGGTCCAAGATATTGCATGATGGAAAAAAACAATAGCTTAATATACAAAAGTCTCTCAAACTTTAAAAGTATGCCACAATGACCTAGTTTTCACGTGGTTCAACTACTTTCACAGAAACAAAAACACATAACAAATTTTTGTGACATAGTCTCAGAGATACTGAGGATAAAACAAAAGGAAAATTGAAAATACAAATGTCAATAAAGTGTGAATAATGTATCACAGTGACCAAGTTTTGGCATGGTTGAATATTTTCAAGATGAATCTACATATCCTTTTTCACCTGTTTATGTGAAATTGGATCCAAGATAAGGAAGGTGTAATGAAAAATAGCCAAAAATACAAAAGTTACTCAAGCATGTAAATTAGATGACAGTGACCTAGTTCTGATATGGTTAAATTACTCTTTCTGAAATTATTCTGCATACTGATTTTCATAAGTGTAAGTAAAATGATGGAGTAATTAATCATACATCAAGGATCCTGAAATTCTAATTGATCTTGCCAGGCATTTTTCCCCCCAAAATTACATGAAAGCCAGTTATTTGTGAAATTTATTTTAAAAACATTTATACGAGATAAAAATTGTGACAATAAAACACAGAAATACTTAATTAGTAAATGTAGTAGAAATTGTGTCATATTTAGCTAAGGAGTTACAGCTGTTATATGGAACAGCCACTTAACTGGGGGAGGGGGGCTATAATTGTCTTTCTAACCAGGATCTATTTTTCTATTACATAAAGAATCAAGATATAATTTTTGTCAACTATTACAAAAAATATTTTTAGCTCTTTTTTAACAAATCAGAGAAAGAATATTTTCCAATGGGATAGTAGCATAATTGTTTGCTAAATCTCAGACTCCACACATCCCTTATGTACCTTTATTTTTCAGTACTCCCATGCACACATCCCTTAAGTACCTTTATTTTTCAGTACTCCCATGCACACATCCCTTAAGTACCTTTATTTTTCAGTACTCCCATGCACACATCCCTTAAGTACCTTTATTTTTCAGTACTCCCATGCACACATCCCTTAAGTACCTTTATTTTTCAGTACTCCCATGCACACATCCCTTAAGTACCTTTATTTTTCAGTACTCCCATGCACACATCCCTTAAGTACCTTTATTTTTCAGTACTCCCATGCACACATCCCTTAAGTACCTTTATTTTTCAGTACTCCCATGCACACATCCCTTAAGTACCTTTATTTTTCAGTACTCACCTTCCATGATTAACTGGTTTTCTCTCCATATAATTGTTTATTTTCAAAAAAAAAATTAAAAAAAAAAAATACAACAGAATTTCACCCAACAACAGTATTTTACTTCACTATACTCGTCTTTAATATTATTAACTGATGAGAAGCTGGTTTACTACCATAAAAATACACAACACCTACTTGACAGTGATTTACAGAAAGTATGGACAGTGAATGTCAGTCATCAGATAAGTATTCTGAAGATAATGTTCTGCTTTTTTATACATCCATGCAACTTCCATGTAAACTCAACTTCCATGACTGGCAAATGGGCATACTTATTCATTTTATCTCCTTTAAGGGAACTCAATACACAATGAAAAATGACTTAAATCCATTAGTACAAAATGATAAATACAAATGACCTTTATCAATTATGTCCATTAGTATGTCGTTAGATTTGTCTAACATCAGCCCATACAAAATTGTTAGGATGAATTTGCATCAAAGGTAAACAATAAAATGCATGTCAGTGGCAGAGTACAGACATTGAAAAAAAAAGCAAGACTATACTGTTAAAAAAAGGATAGAACAAAATTGATTACTAAAACGAATGCCATGATAGAATTGTTTAATTTCTCATGTATCTCAATGGCTTTCAATTACTATGAGATCAGAAATGTGTCTACTTGTGCTGCCACCAAAAGCATTACAACTAAAGGGCAAAACTATGAATCAGACAAAACATCTTCATACAAAAATGGCCACCACCTTGACCAGTCTCCTTAATATAAAATGTTGCACTATATTTGATTTCAATCCATACAAGTTTCATTTAAAAAATAAATGTTCAAAAATATAGTGGGATTACTGAGAAAACTAAAATCTACAATCACTTTTTTCAAGATAGACCCTGGTAAAGTCACACAAATAAAATATTTCTAAAATATATATAACAAAACTGAAGTGATGTGATGTGATCATGATTTTTAACATAGCTTTTAACAATTTTTCAGTCATGTCACTAAAATGTCTGCAGTGTGGCAGTTTATAGTGATGTCTAGCACTGGGGCATCATGCCACAGAGAGGTAGCATGATGCCCCACCCAGTAACATTATCCTGACACCAGGCCGACTAGTCCTAACACTAACCTCTTAATGCTGAGCATCAAGCAAGGCAGCTGTTAGTACCATTTTTGTAAGTTAACTTGTAAGTGCTAACTTATGACTTGATGGGGGATCGAACCCACGACCTCCCACATCCGAGGCGGACGCTGTAACCACTAGGCCACTGGAGCAGTTCATAACAAAACTAAAAAGGAATAAAGGTGATGCTAATCTATGGATAACAAAACTCACTGGATGCAACTTTGTTTTGTTTATGTTCACAAGTTTAAATGTACAAATACAGCTGTCATAAACAATGTTCAGTACAGTAGATAGTGAAGAATACTGATGTCATCCGGCAATGCTAACTTTAGACTACACACACTGCATGGCTGTCATGTTTTATGCTGACTTGTCCATGGCTTTGTAAATCACCTCACCTGCTTGCCAAAGGGTAAATATCTTTATAACAAAAAAAACTAAAATGTTCAAAAGCATTAGGATGAGATGGATAAATTTAAATTCTTATAAAAGCTCAGCTACAGTAAAACAAATAAGATATTTTCAAAAAAAAACAACAAAAAAAATCAGGAATGCAAATAAATTATTAATTTTGACTCCAGATGAAACATTCTTTGTTTTGGAAGTTTAATTTAATTTCTGCATCCCTTCAACATTAAAGTCTATCTTATTTTTTTTTTATTTAAATATTTTGGCAAAATGTTTTCTAATCAATCAACAATATCATATTTCTCTGATATGTTTGTAAGTATGCTGAATCATCACTCTAAATACACAGGAGAGAGTCTCCTAAAAAAAAGTCGACCTTGCACCACCCACATGTGAACCAGGGAGAATAAAATTGTCTGCAAACATTTTTAAGTGTTATAAATGAGTCAACCATTATTTCCACCATGTTTTATAGTACTTGTGGCATGAAAACCATAATTCATTTAATAAACAATGTTAAAAAGTGGTCATTTTTTTCTTAATGTGATGTTTGACTTCTCAATTTAAAACAATAATTAACAAAATTTAATTTCAAAAACTAATCACTGTCAAGAATTTCTAAAATAAAAATGAAACAGTACTCCCTTCAAATGGTGTAGCATAAAACAGTACTCTCTTAAAATGCTGTAGCATAGAACAGTACTTCCTTGATATGTTTTAGCACAGAATTGTATTCCTTCAAAATGTCTTAGGACAAAATAGTATTACTTTAGCAGAGAATGGTACTACCATAACTCTTTGTTTTAGCATTGAAAAGTGCTCCATTAACATGTTTTAGCACAGAAATGTGCTCCATTAACATGTTTTAGCACAAAAATGTGCTCCGTTAACAGTTTTTAGCACAGAAAAGTGCTCTGTTAACAGGTTTTATCAGAAATGTGCTCCGTTAACATGTTTTGGCACAGAAATGTGCTCCATTAACATGTTAAAGCATATAAATGTACTCCGTTAACATGTTTAGAGCATAGAAATATAATTTGTTAACATGTTTTAGCATAGAAATGTGCTCCATTAACATGTTTTAGCATGAAAATAGTACTTCCTTAACATGTTGCTTTACCAATGAACAGAAATTTATCCATGTGATCATGCATTATTTTGTATCTGTTGATTGCTGGCAGTATACAATTTGTTTATCAGTTCTGGCAATTATATCATCTAAGCTTTTTTGAAACAATGGTAAAAGATGGCCTTTCTTCAGGTCTAGAATATCTAATTGCTAACTACAGTCAAACCCACTATCTCGACCTCTGATATTTCAACAACCTGCATATGTCGATTGTTTTTGTCCTGGCTCCGAAAAAGATCCTTCTTTATTATGTTATTTTTTGCCCACTTATCTCTACCTCTGTTAAGTCGATAACCTGGTTATGCTGAGAATAAGTTTTGGTCAGAAGTGACATGTGGACCCACTTAATTTCACCAAATGTAACTTTTTAACATCAATCTCACAGAAATTATACAAGAAATGGTCGGCAAAAGTGATTGATTTTCACACACAATTTTGGTACGCTATGGCAGTAGTCACATGTTTTTTTAGTATTCTTTGAATTGATAATTCCTAGAAGTAGCTTAATCGATTAGTTTATCAAGAATATATCATCTTCACTACATAAAATATTCAAGGGTTTACAAAGACAGAGTGTGCACAAATTACAAGTAACTTTATTTTTTGAGAATACAGAATCATTGATGTCAGCTACATGTGTATTTTATCATTTCCCTTTTGTTTCTTAAGGTACATTTCAGATTTTTAATTATGTTTGGAAATATGTGTATAAAAGAAACAACAATCTAGGAGATGCAAGTAATTAAATTAATAATCAATGTGCAGATGGAAAATTGCTGATTGGCTGAATATTCAAAAGTTATGAAATTGTTCCAAATGAACATAATATCATGGCGATTTATTTTATTGCATTTTATGACAAAATAGCCAAACAAATAGCAATATTTTAAACATATCTAGGAATTATAAACAGATCATAATCTACACTGCATTTTTTAGTAAATATGAAGTAATATCAGTCTGCTTTTGTTTAATTTGTTGTTGTTGTTGTTGATGTTGATTTTTAATGAATAATCAAAAGCACGTATGTTTTCTTACATATGCTAGGCACCAGTGACACTTCCCACACAAACAATTTCATTTTTTTAAAATCCATTCAGCCATTTCAAACAGCATATACATATACCAGTCAACAGAAGAAAAAAAACAGAAGAAATTTATTACTAGGCAGAATAGAACTATATATATATATATATATATATATATATATATATATATATATATATATATATATATATATATATATATATCTATATATATATAGATGCAATAAACTGACGACGAACAGTACGAAACTAGTAACTAACTAGCCTAAGCGCTTTCGACTCTTAATGAGTCTTTTTCAAAGGCAAATACAAAACATAGTTACGACAAACAAATAAACACAAAAACGTTGCGTTTGTAAACCTCTACATTTCTATCTTCACATGTGTTAAAACTATAAATACAACCAGCTTGTGTAGACTAGTTGCGGAAACTGAAAACGTTGTATAATTCCCTAAAAGTCTACAAGCCAAAGCGACATCTATTTTTATTTTGTGTACATATGTAACGCAGATTATATCCCGGATATTTGGTTCTATACCGGTTATTCTTATAGTAAAAATTGAAGGATAAGAAGATTTAGAAAATGTTAAATTCTACTAGTGCATAGTTTTCATTTTCTAGTCTTCTTGGTTTAGACCGCTTGGTTTCAATGTTCTAAGGCGGCGTATCCAGTATGATTCCTTTTCCTTCCTGGTTTCGGAACTCCAGCTGTGGTTGTTGGCAATAGCGATAAGTATTATATCACTGAAAGTGTGGCCAGGGGAGGAGAAGTGTTCTGCGACCGGGCTTCTGTACAGCTTTTTTGTCATCCAATCAGATCTATGAAGGTTTATCCTTATGTGTAGCTTTTCAGTTTCTCCCACGTACTGAAGGCCACAGATCTTACATGTGATGAGATAAATCACATTCTCTGTTTTGCACGTTTTGTTTGGACCATGTATGTTTAGTTTTTCTTTAGTCACTGTGCTAGTGAATGTCTTGGTCTCTATCATATGTTGACAGGTTTTGCATCTTTTATCGCCACAGGGTCCAGATTGACTAGGTTGGTTTTGACTAGCGATTGTTGTTAGCTTGGCCCTGACTAGGATGTCCTTTAGGTTTTTTGGTCTCCGGTAAGCTACTACAGGTTTGTTCGGAGGAAGTATTAGGTTTAGTATGTCTGACGATTGCACGGTTGGCCAGTGGTTTGCGATGATTTTACCTACTTTGGGATTGTCTGGGTGATAGGTCAGAATAAATGGTATCCTATCAACCTTTTCTTTCTGTCCATATCTGAGTAGGTCATCACGGTTTGTTTGTTTGGCCCTTTGGATTGCCTCCGCAATCAGGTCTTTGTCGTAGCCTCGGTAAATTAAATGTTTAGCCAGCTCTTCAGACCTTTCTAGGAATCTTTCATCGTCGGAGCAAATTCTGCGTATCCTCAGTGCCTGGCTATATGGAATGTTCTTAATGCAGTGTTTTGGATGACAGCTGGTTGGGAGAAGATACTGGTGTTTGTCGGTTGGTTTCGAGTAGATGTCTGTGTGTAATTTGTTTTCCACCAGTCTGGTTGTTGTGTCCAGGAAAACATGGTTTGAGTTGGAAATTTCTGCCGTGAATTTTATTGAAGGATGGAAGTTGTTTGCCTTTGAAATGAAGTCATCCAGACTTTCTCTTCCATACTGCCACTTCATTTCTATATCATCGATAAAGCGTACCCACTGGTATGGTGTACGCTCAACCGATGCTAAGAGCTTTCCCTCAAGTTTTCCCATGAAAATGTTAGCATACGAAGGGGCCATTTTAGTACCCATTGCAGTTCCATTGATTTGTAGGTAGTTTTCTTCATTAAATTCAAAGTTGTTGAGTTTTAGGACAAGCTCCAGGAGTTGGATTAAGAAGTGTGTGGGTGGATTGTTTACAGTTCTTGTTTCCCATGCTTCGCTGCATGCCTGTAACCCTTCGTTGTGCGGTATGTTGGTGTACAAAGATGTGACGTCTAAGGAAGCAAGTAATGTATCTGGCAGTAATGGTTCACTAGCTTTGCTTTTTATGAGATAATCTGTCGTGTCTTGAAGATATGATGGTAATTTGTGGACATGTGGTCTCATAAAATGATCTAAATATTCTGATATCCTTTCTGTGGGGTGCCCGTTACCTGAGATTATAGGTCTGCCAGGGTTTCCTTGTTTGTGGATTTTGGGTAGAAGATAAAATCTACCTGCTCTTGGGTTTTCTGGGCTTAAGTAGTTTTTGGTTTGCTGGTCTATGTGTCCGCTTTGGTACGCCTCGTCAATAACATTAGTGATGATTTTTGCATATTCCAATATATATATATATGCATGCAGGGGAATGGATATTCTCAGGCACTTGGCTTGTATGCAATGGCAGTCAAGGCCCCATAATTTAGTTTTCAGGCTTTAGCTTTTCTTAATGTTGTTTTGTTTTCTTATTTGCTATATCTTCTTTCTGTCTTGCAGACAAATTAGCTTGCATTGTTTTAATTTTTTTTCAAAATTCCTGTGAATACCTGTAAAAGGAACCACAGTTGGCTGGATGGGAAAAAAATTCCAGGGCTTCTTTGCTTTGCAATAACCTTGGTAATTTCAAAGAATTCAAAGAAGGAGTTAAAAAGTTAAAATCTCTCTCTCTCTCCCCTCCCTGATCCATTTTCCAGTCATGATTACATTCAAACCTCCGAATAAGTGATGCACGCTACAGTATGAATGCATACGCTACATGTGATATGGAGAGTTCAAATATTTTTTTAAAAATAAATTGCACATGAAAAAAAAAAGAATAAATAAATACACCAGGTTAATTTCTTTTATTTTATTTTTAATTAAGCATTTTTTGTATTTTATTCTAACATGCAGTGCGATGGGATTCCAGTTAAAAACAAGAGCAAGAAACGAATGTGATGGTCGAGGACAGCTTAAAATTTATGTTACCATTTTTTATGAACCCGGATATCTTGGGACCCGGTTATATCAATGATTTTTTTACACCCCATGTAATCGAGATAACCGGGTTTGACTGTAAAATCCCTACAGTACTGGCATTAAAAATGCATTCTGTAGCTAATATGCCATCCTGTTCCAATGGACATTAAATCTTCATAATTCATAACAGAAGAAATTAATCAATCCTGGTTTGTGACATTTAGTAGTTAAAACTTCATCAAACAAATAAATATTTACATGTCAATCTTCATAAATTCTAAATAATATAAACATGTGGTACACATGAACATGAGTGTATGTTAGTTATTATTTAAAATTTAAAATATTCTCAAGTGAAATTGATTGCTGTCATCAGCTAAATGTCAAACAAAAATGCAATGTATCAAAGAATTCTTTTGCAAGAGAGAGAGACAGGAGGAGGAGAAAAAGAAAGAGGCAATGTAAGACTTTACTCATGATTGCTAAAGATTGCACTCATAATTTCAAAATACATGCAACTATATTCCAAAAATACTAAATATTGGATGACTAAGTTCCTGTCAGATCTGGCTGGCAGTCTAGCCCCCAAACTTTGAAATCACTGACAATTTCAGATCTTGGGGAACTCCCAGACACTGGACTATGAGTGAGGTTAGTCCTGGAATCATGACAATTTCCCCACATTATTTTCATCTCAGCAAAAAGTTTAATTCAGGTTTTACAGACAATTATCAAATCATGATGAAACTCCAATGCTGGGCTACAAGTGGGGCTGTTAAACTTGTTCCAAGTTTGATGTGTCATGTAATATAAATGACACCTTTCACCCATGTAGGATCTAAAGTTATCAATTATCAACTGTAACCAATTATCAAATTCAAGCCGTTAATTAACTCTTGGGATACAATGGTGCTATAAATACTACATTCTATGTCTGATGACTTCATGAAATATAAATAAGAATAAAAAACATGAATTAAATTTACTCGGATCTTTTGAAATGATTTTATTTGTTGTCCAAATATTTAATCAACATAAAGACAGTTCATTCTTTATTTGGTATCTGGCTATTACTAATAAACAAAAGAGCTTGCACATCTTTTCTACAAAGAAAATAATTAAGAATCACAAAAACTCTCCATTTTGTGGCAATTTTGGCAAGATTTTTATATGCAAGACAGAACCAAACTTAAATATAAGAGAACTTTTTCAAAGAAAATGAAAACAACAACAGATTTCAGAGGTGCATGTAGTCAATCATACTCAATGGAAAAACATATGTAAACACTATTTACAAAATAAAAAGCAACTAATATGCATAGTGTAGTCTCCCATAACATCTAAATGGTATATAACAACCTAATGATATTATATCTAAATGGGAAATAACAGCCTAATGATATTACATCTAAATGGGAAATAACAGCCTAATGATATTACATCTAAATGGGAAATAACAGCCTAACAATATTACATCTAAATGGGAAATAACAGCCTAATAATATTAAATCTAAATGGGAAAAAACAGCCTAATGATATTACATATAAATGGGAAAAAACAGCCTAATGATATTACATATAAATGGGAAATAACAGCCTAATGATATAACATCTAAATGGTGTGTAAAAGCCTAGTGAGATTATATTTAAATAATATAAAACAACTTAATGATATCACATTTCAGTGGTAAATAACAGCCTAATGATATTACATCTAAATGGCAAATAACAGCCTAATGATATTACATCTAAATGGGAAATAACAGCCTAATGATATTACATCTAAATGGGAAATAACAGCCTAATGATATTACATCTAAATGGGAAATAACAGCCTAATGATATTACATCTAAATGGGAAATAACAACCTAATGATATTACATCTAAATGGGAAATAACAGCCTAATGATATTACATCTAAATGGGAAATAACAGCCTAATGATATCACATCTAAATGGTGTGTAAAAGCCTAGTGAGATTACATTTAAATAATATATAACAACTTAATGATATCACATTTCAGTGGTAAATAACAGCCCAATGATATTACATCTAAATGGTAAATAAAAGCCTAATGTATAGTGAAGTGATGTGGACACAATCTGTTACAATCTGACTTAAAGATGCAGTGTCATATCAATAATAACCCCATCTTGCAAGTTGTGAAATTATATTAACTGGCTCCTAGGTCATCTCACTGGAGAAACACTGTAACCTAAAATAGCTGTCCTAAAACTATGCAGATTGTAATGTTATAAGAATAATTATAAAAATAATATTAATAATTAAAATTTGCAATGAAGCTGATTTAGTCATGCTTTGTCACCACAGGAGGTAATAAAATTCAGGTGCAAATTAACCATCAAAGTGAATTATAATTACTGCACAGTTGCAAAGCTTTTGGATCTTTTATAAGTTGCTACCAGCACCTGCACAGAACTGCACTGCTTTTTCTTTGATAAAATATGAAAGAGTTTAATAGTTATGAATTTTTGACAATGACAATGACAAATTTTATAAACAGAATTCAATGCCAACATTATATTATTATTTATATAACAAAAAAATCCTCAGAAAGTATGAGCATATTCAGCGCTAAATTAAATTACAATACCTAAAATGTTCTTTAATTAAAGGCAGAAAGTGATAGAAAAAGAAAAATATATATATATATGTAAACTATACACTAATATTTATATTACAATTAGAATTTTAAAAATTTCATGTTTGGAGAGCTTCTTTTCTCTTTTGAACTGCATAGTAAAATTAGGTAAGATTAATTTTAATGCTTGGCATTTTGTCAATGTTAGGAATTTTTACCCCCACTTGAATCAGCAGAGCATTGGAATCATAGTCCAAGGGTCGAGTGTCTGCTACCCACCTAGACCAGGCTGTCAGCTTGCCTTGGTGTTCACTAGAAAGGCATGTAACATTCATTTATTCAGTAAGAAATAGCCAATGAAGTATTAAAAATGATATTATTAAACCCCACCCCCAAAATGATTCCAATGAAACTGGCCTGCAAAACTACTGTTTACTTATTAGACATCATGACCTTCGCCTTTCACCTTTATGACCCAAAATCTTCTTTTTTTGCACTGAATATAAGTGGTCAGAATTTTTTTAACATATTTCCAAACATTTTAAGCTTTCTTGTTACCCTAAGTTCAAGCCACCCATAAAGTTTGGTTGGGACTCCAAGTGGTCTAAAGCGCTGACCGTTACAGATCACTGCCATCTCACCTTTGTTTGTTCAAGTCCAGACTTAGCTAACATGGGTAAGTGAGAAAGCCTGCCAGTTGCTTCTTGTGGGTCGGCGGTTCTACCCAGGGTTTTCCAGGGTTCTTCCTCCACCATTAATACTGGCCGCCATGTATAGCTATCTTGTGCTGAAAAATGACATTAAACCCTATAACAACAACAAAGTTTGGTCAAGGCTCTGGAATACAAATTATTGTGAAAAATAAATTTGTGTCAGTCATGATGACACTGACATTCTTGGTCATTGAAATCAATAAGCCTCTTCATTATCTTAAGTTCAGACCCTCAAAATAACTTTGATCAAGGCACATGGTATTAAAGTTGTTTTCTGACAAAAAAGTTTTTATTCTTTTAGTCACAACAACTTTGGCCTCTCATCGTATTACAACAAAATCAATAGGCTTCTTTCTTACCCAAAGTGTAAGTCATTCATAGAACTGAATGTTTAAAACAAAAACCATCTTTTATAGCTAGTATCCTTGACCTTTGACCACAAAATCAATAGGATTCCAAATGTTGAAAAGCTCACTCATTCAGACTGTTACTTTAAAATTATTTTACTCAACCAGAATAGTTTTATTCAACCAGCTTTTACAGAAATATACAAGCAAGAAGTTGCCAATCTGAACCTAAATTTGATTGCATGAAAATATTATATGGGCCTTCTAAAACTAGTTTTAAGTAATTACAGATTAAGACCAGTCTGCTCTCCATTTGGTACTTGTTTATTAGTACTAAAAAGAGTGAAGCGCTTCTCTGAGTTTGATCAAAACAAATTGGAAACAGATTTCCAGTAAAAAGTAGCATTTTGAATGAACTAAGTCATCAATATTCTCAGCAGAACATTCATTTATTAAAGAGAAACAAATGATTTGCGCCAAATCACCACTCACCCATCAGGCAACTGAGTACAAAATTCACTCAAGCACCAGATATTTCAACTTGCCATTTTGAGCTGGGTAAATGAATCAACCCTTGCCTGCAAAAGATCTGCTAAGTTCATTCCTAGTCTGTCACAAAAAACTAAAGTTACTGTTCAGTAACTATTTTTCTTCTATCAATCAGTGGTCTTGCCCTTTCACCTTTTGACACCAAAATTGATTGGGTTTTTTTTTTCTTAATTGAAATTCAAGACAGCTATAAAGTTTGGTCTGGATCTGGGATGTAAAACTAATATTACTGTACAGAAATGATTTTTCTTCAGTCAGTGTGGGGCCCTGGGTAGACGAGGTTTAAAGTGATCACCATTACTGATCACTGCCATCTCACCTGTCTGTGTGGGTTCTAAGGCTAATGTGGGTATGTGAGAAAGCATGCCAGTAGCTTCTTGTCCATCAGTGGTTCATTCCAGGGTTTTCTTGGGTTTTTCCTCCACAATTTATACTGGACATCATGTATATAGCCTATCTTGTGCTGAAAAATATCATTAAACTCTAAACCAACAATAACAATCTTCAGTGAGTTACCCTAAACTTTGACTTTTGGAACCTGACATTGACTGGATTCTACCTTACCCCAAATGCGAGCCCTGTACAAAGTTTGGGAATATTCACACAGGTGAACTCAAGGTATTGTACAGAAATGTAATAGGCAGTAGATGTTTGGATCACTGTCATTATTTGATAGCGTTATTGAGGACATACACAAATTACTGGATTAAAAAAATGAATTTCACAAATATAAAAATCTGAATTCATGATAAAAGATGCAAGAAGAAGAATAGTCAAAATTAATGTTTGATGACAGTTACTGCACTCAATTTTAACATAAATGACCCCAAAGCATAAAATGACACTTTCTATAAAAAGCAACGGAAATAAATATTTCACCTTATCCATTCTGATGTAAAAAAATACAACCTTAAATGCATAAACACCGTCCTAAATATCTTTAAAAAAAGCTTAAAACTAAGGCTTTCAAACTTCTAGTGCAATATTCATGACAATGGAGAAATAACTGTCTTGAAAATTTTGACAAATGACAGTTAAGGTAATTCATAACCAAGCATCAACAATAGGATCACAAAATTACAGATACAATTTCAGGGTTTACAAGCATTATCTCTGAATCAATGCTCAGACACCAGAAAATCCTTGCCATTCCTAATTAACCATCTCCTGAGACAAGTATTGGTAATCAAAGATCTCCACATTGTGGGTCAAATATCAATACCAGCACCCAGTGCAAAGATGATTCTAGATTTGTTTATACAAGTCACAATGCTGCCTCGTCTGTCACAAAATTATATTCTAATTCATCACAGTTAAACCAATGATTATGCCAACCTTAGGGTAGGAGCTGGATTACTGTAATGTTTGATTTATTCATGGCAATTTGGGGGTCCCCTGACATGGTGCATCACTCATGTCGAAAGGACTGAATCTTACTGGCTCAAAAATGAAATATGACATAATCTAAAGAATAAGAAGATGGGTTCCTTTCTCTGACTTCAGACAATACATGAGTGAGTCACATGTGTGGCACAATTGTCTTGGATTCCAACTCTTGTAATTACAGGTCACAGATCCCATGAATCATTTTAGCAAGGGATTACAAGCAATCATATCACTGCCTTAAGCATTCTGCATACTACCATCATGTTATTAAGAAAATTCATTTGCCCAATTAGCTCAGGCAATTAAAACACACTGCTGGGCTAGCAAAAATAATTTTTCTACTGAAATTAAAAGAATAAAGATTCTGATTTGGTGCAGCTTTATGTATATCCTCTATACCAAGTTAACAGGTTAATATTTTAAAAGTTAAAAGGTCAACATTGGAAATTCTGCCTCTTGTCAAGTCATGAATAGTAATGAACAGTCACAGATTCGACTCTGAGCATGAGTTCAAGATATTAATTTTTGTTTGTTTATCTAAAAAAGTTTGCCAGCATTCTGTACAGCAAAAAAAGCAAAATGTAAATTATACAGTTCTGAATTAGTCTACATGAGAACGACTTCAATCCAGCTAAATAACTTTAAATTCAAACAAATCTTATATTTATAATGTCAACATTCACAATGACCATATCAATTGCCAGATCAACATTTCTATTTACTGTCAAACTCAGTTTGAAAATAAACAAGAAAAAAATCAGCATGCAATTTGAAAGTTTTAGTCTCATCCCAAAATTATTTAAAAAAGGCCTCCCCCATCCCCCTAACCCCCATTTACTCCACTTAGATCCAGCTGAGTTGATAATGTTTCAATGCAGTGTGGCAGGGGGTGAGTGAGCAGATGAGTCATTAAATACCAAGGGGAGGAAAGAAAGAAGGATGGATTTGATACCTTTTGAATACTCAAAATCATATCTGATTGCATTCAACAAATTTTCAAATGTCAAAATTTAGTCTTTGCTCTGTGCGAATCATTCCAATTTGTTTTTTTAAACAACTTTTTGTCTGAAGAATCTGTCAATGGCAAAGACACTTGGCTTTAGGTATGAATATTGAATCTGGAAAAGACACCTGGCTTTAGGTATGACTATTGAATCTGGAAAAGACACCTGGCTTTAGGTATGATTAGATCTGGCAAAGACACCTGGCTTTAGGTATGAATATTGAATCTGGAAAAGACACCTGGCTTTAGGTATGAATATTGAATCTGGAAAAGACACCTGGCTTTAGGTACGAATATTGAATCTGGAAAAGACACCTGGCTTTAGGTATGAATATTGAATCTGGAAAAGATACCTGGCTTTAGGTATGAATATTGAATCTTGAAAAGACATCTGGCTTTAGGTATGAATATTTAATCTGGAAAAGACACCTGGCTTTAGGTATGAATATTAAATCTGGCAAAGACACCTGGCTTTAGGTATGAATATTGAATCTAGAAAAGACACCTGGCTTTAGGTATGAATATTGAATCTGGAAAGGACACCTGGCTTTAGGTATAAATATTAAATCTGGCAAAGACACCTGGCTTTAGGTAAGAATATTGAATCTGGAAAAGTCACCTGGCTTTAGGTATGAATATTTAATCTGGAAAAGACACCTGGCTTTATGTATGAATATTGAATCTGGCAAAGACACCTGGCTTTAGGTATGAATATTGAATCTAGAAAAGACACCTGACTTTAGATATGAATATTGAATCTGGAAAAGACACCTGGCTTTAGGTACGCATATTGAATCTGGAAAAGATACCTGGCTTTAGGTATGAATATTGAATCTTGAAAAGACACCTGGCTTTAGGTATGAATATTAAATCTGGCAAAGACACTTGGCTTTAGGTAAGAATATTGAATCTGGAAAAGACACATGACTTTAGGTATGAATATTGAATCTGGAAAAGACACACCTGGCTTTAGCTATGAATATTGAATCTGGATAGGACACCTGGCTTTAGGTATGAATATTAAATCTGGAAAAGACACCTGGCTTTAGGTATGAATATTGAATCTGGAAAAGACACCTGGCTTTAGGTATGAATATTGAATCTGGAAAAGACACCTGACTTTAGATATGAATATTGAATCTGGAAAAGACACCTGGCTTTAGGTATGAATATTGAATCTGGAAAAGACACATGGCTTTAAAATAAAACTTCACAAACTTCTTAAAAGCTACAACCTGTATTTTAAAATTGTTAGCAACACCTTCCATCTTGGAAATTAGCTATTCTTCACCATTAAAATTAAGCTCAGAATCATTGACTCTTAAAACCATACAAATTTCTAGCCATTCTTACCTCCATTCACACAAAATTTCACAATTTAAAAATGTTGATATGAAAATTGAATACAATGTTAAATAATACTTTTATTTTCAACTGTAGCTTTTGGTAGCAGTAAATATCTTGCAAGTTGTATACAGTATATATGCAAATTTGTTTTTCACCTGCTTGCAAGTCTGCATAAAGCCATTCTGCACTGCATCATGTACGTCAGGTCACTCAGTTTCCCCAAATTGGGTTGGCGTATTTTTTTTTTTTTCAAATCGTAAGATTCCCCATGGTCAGTTCAGAGTCATGATTGAGAAGCTAATCTACTCACCAAACTTTTGCAATCTACTAATTGGATGTTCTGGTTCTCCTACAATGAATGCTATTCATATCAGTTTATTAGCTGAACCATACATTATTGTAATTAAATTTTAAAGCAACCATTAAAATGAGAATTATTAATGCCATATGATACCCATGAACCATTTTTAATATGCATCTATGTAAAGTATATGCATCAAGTTTTGTGGATTGCCCACTCAATCTTGTGGACATGGACAGAGGGACTGGAGGAGATTCAGTGTCCACTCAGTCTGGTGGATTTTACTCACACTGATCTTATGGCATACATCACTGTTTCTGTTGTATTCACTCCATGCATAGACAAACTATAACAAACAGATAAGAGAAAATGTGTTGCAAGGTTATGTTTACTTGGGTCACACATACTAACAGGCTGGACTAACAAAGATTGTGTTTTGGCCAGTGCTTTGTATATTTCATTAGTTGGGAACATGTTAAGCAAACAATTTAAAAGTAACTGGATGAATAAAAAAATTACTCACTGCATTTCTCATATTTATTATTTTAATAACACAATGAAACCTGTTAATACCTGTGTGTCATTCTTTTTCCTTTTGTATGCTTAAAAGCATAACCTTTCACTCTTTCCCAAAAATATTACTGTAATTTAGCACTGTTTATTTTGTGAAGTACCTTAACAATCTCAGCATTCATTGCTCAGAAATTTATCATTCATCCCTTGCAATACACATATGTGAGTGCATTTAAGTAGAAGAGTCTTTGAATATTAAAATATTAAATGGCATTGTGTACTGTAACTGAGCCAATAAGCAAGTTCCCCATGATGAGGTGGATGTCCACTGTTACATAATTACTGTAATTTTCTAATTGAAGCAATACAACTTAATTTGTCCATAATGAGTCAGGACACGTACAATCCATGATGTTGGCTGTGTCAAATCCATGACAGAAACAACATGAAGGAATAAGGTCCACTGTTGGAACATTGATTTTCCTTAAAACACAATGCAAGTACTGTAGATAACTTTTTGAGGCAGAAATTACTATTCTTCTTTCAGTGACCCTGACCTTTGACCTTCTCATGCCTGGTTCATGGGCTTATTCCTTACCCTTAGTGTAAGCCATCCACAACATTTGATCCAGGTGTGTGATGTATGATGTTATTGTGCAAAACAAAAAAAATTCACCCTGTCAGTGACCTTGATCTCTGACCCCCAAATCAACAGGTTTCTTCGTATTTCTAAGTGCACATCATCTATATTTGTGATGTAGAATTAATGTCACTGTACCAAAACCATTTTATTCTTTCATAAATGTATAAGGTTCTCCTAATCCTAAGTGCAGTCCCTCCACAATGCTTGGAAAACAGATGATGGAAAATTCAAATTATCATAAAGAAATCACTTTTAGTTTCAACATCACACTGACCTTAAACTTTGACCCCAAAATGCACACTTTTTATTTTTATTCCAAGTGCAAGCAACTGACAAGTTTTTGGTAACGATAGATGGTGGAGAATTTATGTTACTGTGTGGAAACTATTTGCCTTTTTCCATCACAGTGACACTGACCACTGAGCTTTTGAGCCCCAAATCAATAGGATTCATCATTATATTAAGTGCATCTAGCCATCCATAAAGCTTGATAGCTACTGATGGTGGAAAACTCCAAAATCAGTGGCAAATGAATGGATTGATAAACAAGTAACTATAATACTTCCAGCAATACCTTCTTCTAAATTATTTAAAGCATAAGTTTCACTGTCAGTTTCTTAAGTCAAATTAAATTTTCATCCTTTCTTTGTATTAGAGTCTCACTTTAAGCCAAAACAACCAAATTTCTTACTTCCAATGTTCAATAAACACTTGAGTGGGAGCTGCAGTGGTTCAGCAATTAGCATACTGTACTCACATGGGCAAAGCACTTTACCCCAATTATCTTGGCACTAAATAACCTACTTGTGCTGTTGTGCCATAAAGCACAAAACTAATCCAAATGAACACTTGAAATCTGTCCATAAATATTCATTAAAGTTGGATAGGTTGCGTATTGTTAAAAAATATGCCCTTCTCTTTCAGAAACTAACCCAGTCTTCAATCCATTATTAGATTAACACAAATTATAGTCTGAAAGGAATGGAAAATGGAGACACATGGTAAAATAAAACTTTAATTACATGTCAACTTCATTTATAGATTGCAAAATGTATCTATTGCTGAAGTTTGATTCAACTAAAATGGGTTCAATTTGCAAACTTAGAAAAGGTCTGCATTTACTATTCATGGCAGTAACTAGTCTTTCTCATCACAACTGTGACTCAAAGAAAAATTTGGCACATGCACGTTATACATTTTGCAAACATTTTTGATTTTGCCCATTTTAAATATTGACAAACAATAACAGACCTTTAAAAATTTAATGAATTGAGTATTTTACTCCCTGGTTTCAAAGTAATTAAATTTATTTAAAACTTCCTACAGCACTTTGTGCATACTACAAAACATTTCACTAGAAGATGGATGAAATTGACAATATCAAAAGCACTGTGTGATGCAATTATCAATGAACACAAAACAAAAACTAATTATACCAGACTGAGACATAATCATAAAAATATGAATTATGATGTTTTATAATTAAACAAATCATACAGCTTAGTGACAAAGACTATTCTAGGATGCATCTGATTATTGGACTACCACCCTGTACACAGACAAATTCTCATCTGAAGTCAAGGACAAAACTTTATGATGATTAAAAGGGACTTTGATTTATATAACAATTTTTGACCATATGAAATTTTATGTTTTATCATGATCTTTGATTTGATATATCTTTTTTGGAATTTTTATATTTTTGCCATTTATATTTTATCTTGCTTGGAGGATTTATCTTCCTGAAGGCTTTGTGCAATTCTTCATTTTCCTCATCACAATGTGACTCAAGGAAAAATCTGGTACTTGTAACTGTTATACTTTTTCCAACCACTGAATGTTTCATATGGCAATTATTCTCAACACAATTATAAAAAAGCATTCAACTAAAACCTTCCCACCCACCCCATCACCCCACCCTTCACAGCATTGATTTCCATACCTTAAATTTTCTGAGGTACTGCTTATGTTGTAGTGTTTCTAGACCCACTGTGCACAGGATATTGAGAGAGAGATCAAAGTTGTAACAAGCAACTGACAAACTTAATATTTGCAGCTTAATTAGTTGTAATGTATTCCTTAGAAGCATGATGTATTGTAATATGTTACTATTACAATGTTAGAACCCTCCCTGTGTTATAGTGTAATTGACATGTCTAATCAGATTACAATCTCAGTTCTACTCTGGTTATTAAACACTGCTATTTTACACCTCTGATTGTAGTAATGTAAATTTTGGCATGTTTCATCTATTACCCATATCTAACTTTACTATCCCCAAGAGTACCAACTGATAATGCCTTCCAAAGTAACACTCCTTTAACCCCAGTATAACTACTGTCTCCCAGAGTTCCACACCAATATCACCTCTGATGCTAGTAAAGTAACATACCTTTAACCCCTGTATAATGCCACTGTCCCCCCAGAGTTCCATGCTAATACCACCTCTGATGCCAGTAACACAGTGTAACCACAACACACACTTTTAACCCATGTATAACTCTACTGTCCCCCAGAGTTCCATGCTAATATCACCTCTGATGATAGTAAAGTAATACATCTTTAACCCCTGTATAACGCCACTGTCCCCCAGACTTCCATGCTAATATCATCTCTGATGATAGTTACACATTTTTTATTCTTCTATAACAATGCTGTTCATCTTGCTTACAACACTGATTGCAGTAAAGTAAATACTGACAAATTTCATCTTTCATCCTCATATAACTCCTAAGTTCCATTCTGCTAAACCCTGTGATTGCACAATCTGCACTCTCCAAGTTCGATGCACTAACAATGTAGATTGTAGTACCACAGTAAATTCCAACAATTAAAATACATGCATCATGCATACATGTGACAGAACAAGGACATCAAATCAGTTAAGTTATAATGTTAATTACTAGATTGGCTTCAAAACCAGGTTAATTTTTTTAGCAACATAATTTTCTATGTTTTATGAAGACTGAAAACAAGTACATTGTTTTGCCGTAATATGTATCTCAATCATGACCACTTTTCTGTTCCATTTTGGGGGTAGGACATGAGTAACAATGTTTATTGTTTTTGTACACCAATATGAATATTTAAGTTTGAGATCTGAGTTTGGAAATATCTTCAACCAGTTGTGTATGTGTGTGTGTGTGTGTGTGTGTGTGTGTGTGTGTGTGTGTGTGTGTGTGTGTGTGTGTGTGTGTGTGTGTGTGTGTGTGTGTGATTTGGATTTTTAATATAGCTTTAGAAAAATTTAAGTCATATTGCTACAATATCTGCAGCAAGACAGTTTATAGTGATGTCTAGCACTGAGGCATCATGCCACAGACATGCAGTATGATGTTCCACCCAGGCACATTATCCTGATTCCAGGCTAACCAGTCCTAACACTAAACTCTTAATTCTGAGCACCAAGCAAGGTAGCTGCTAGCACTAATTTTATACATCTTTGGAATGACTTGGCCAGGATTTGAACCCATGATCTTCTGCATCCAAGGCAGATGCTCTAACAATAACTTAGACCACTGGTGCAGTCACGACCAGTATAATAAAATGATTTGCATTGAGAAATGCTAATTTGTGCAATGCCACAAAGATTGCAATCAGACTCTGCATGTGACTCTATTATCCACTTCTGATCAGGTTTCAAATAAGGCTTTCGAAGTGGGTGTTTGTTAAAAAGAAACATTGCTCTGATGTAGTGGTGACTGCATATGCCTGGTGATATCATTTATATCTCCACATACCATTTTAAAATCAACTTTGCATGACACGCAATACAAACCCAGGACCTATGCTACTCACTTTTATAAACTTAAACTCTGATTTCCAAGCTTTGCTGAACTTGTTCAAATATATCTTAGCTAGTGATTTTTAACATTAGGTGAAAGCATACATTTTGACATTTCCACCCAAATTGACCAAAAAGAGTTATGAGCTTGCCTTTAATATTCTTGTTTAAAAAATCAAAATGTGTTTCTATCGAATTCTGTCAGTCTACTCTTTTTTTCGTATCTCCTCCAAGACTGGAGTTTTAATCAAAGACTCAAAAAAAATCAAGGACCATGTATGATCATGCATTTCAGAATGACGAAATGGACTCCAGTGACAAAGAAATAAGTAGAACTGGACATCCACTAGGTCTGGTTGGTGTCCACTAAATCTGGTGGAAATCCACTCAATATCATGAGACTCTCTCATGGATTTCAATTCTGCCATTAATGGGTTTTATGGCACCCCTCACTGAGCCCAAAGCTATAGTCAATACACAAAGTAGTAAGTTATGACAATACAGTAAACACGGCCATTTTAGGTGGTAATTTTATACCTGTACCTCTACAAGCTACAGTGACATGCTTGTAGTATTTATCATTAACAAGATGAGGCTTCCATACAAATTAATGGGTGTACCATGGAAAAAAAATAGTATACAGTATTTTAACATTTTGGGATATCCTCCAACCACTGCCCATGACAGTGTTTACATGAAAAAAATTGCATCTCTATATCCCTGTTCACTGACTACATGGACTTGCAACCATGCACAGATGCAGACACACATGTCCTGTTCTGAAGCAAGCAAAAATTTTATACTCATTCTTATTATTCGATATTTCATAAAAGTTTACATTATATTGGTTCTAATTATTTAAAATTCTTTCTCTTTACTTTCCAAATTTATTTCAAGACTCAATTTTGACAAACTACTGAAAACAGTAAAAGAATAAAGAGCAAAAAAAGCTTGCCTTATCACAAAAGCACAAAATATTCATCTAAGACAGATCTCAAAAGTATCTATGGTAAGATGAACTTTTTTCACTCTTTACTGAATTTATCCTTTGGCTAATAACTTCGACAAGTTTTTGGGGCCCGGAGTGGCCGAGTGGTCTAAAGCATCGCTGCCATCTCACCTCTGCATGAGTTTGAGTCTGAGTCTCAGGCTCAGCCAACGTGGGAATGTGAGAAAGCTTGCCTGTAGCCTTACATCAATTGGTGCTTCTTTCTGGGCTTTTCCCAGGTTTTTCCTCCACCATTTATGCTGGCTGCCATGTATAGCCTATCTTGCATTAAAAAATGGCATTAAACCCTATAACAACAACAACATGACAACATCAAGCCTTTATCAAGTATGTTTAAATAATATACCAAAATGAATAAATTTTTGATACTTTCCAACACCTATTCAAAGTCACATGTGGTAAAGACAATCTTTTATGAGTGAAGATAAATGCTAAGACCAGCAATTAAGACTAACAGAGATTACAAATGAACCCCCAACTATTTCTAGTGTACATGTATGATAAATTAAGACCAGTAATTAAGACTACAAACTATTACAAACAAATCCCATACTATTTACAGTGTACATGCATGATAAAGTAAGACCAGTAATTATGACTAACAGAGATTACTGGTAGTAATTAAGACTACAAGAAATTACAAACAAATCCCCTACTATTTACAGTGTACATGCATGATAAATCAAGACTAGTAATTAAGACTAACAGAGATTACAAATTTATCCCCTACTATTTACAGTGCATATGCTTGATAAAGCAAGACTTAAGTAATCAAGACTTCAAGAGATTACAAATCAATTCCCTTCTGTATACAGTGTACATGCATGACAAAGTGCACAGACATGAAGACATACAGACTGGACACAACTTTTTCAAACCCTTTCTTGAATACAAATAATGTGTCCTTATATAATAAACCTTTATTCAATATGAATAATGTGGCCTCATCAAATAAGCCTGAATGCAATTAAAGATTAATCTCTTCCCATCTAGTCTCCAACAGCCATTGTAAACAATAGCATCTAAACATTTAGACCAGGAGTCTCAAACTTAAACTACCCTAAAGGCCGCATGAGGGCATTTTGATGCCACAAGGGTTGCACCACTTTTGCTATCTTTCATGTCAACTTGTGAGGAAATCATTTCACAGGCCACAGGATACAGCTTGGTGGGCCACAAGTTTGAGACCCCTGATTTAAACTAAAGTAGTCTTGGCCCCTGTTATCATCAAAGATGTTTTTGCACCCACTTTAATTAAATTCAATAATTTTTCAAGGCAATAATCTGAATTGAAGGACATTTCAAGGTTATGCAAACCCTTATTGAGGCATAAAACAACCAAAGATTTACTGTGTCATGATTTGAACCTCTGACAGAGGCTGGAGGGATTTAACACCTTGACAGAGCTTTACTATGTCATCATTTGGATACCTGATGGAGGTTGGTGTGACAAGTGATTAAAATAGCCAAAGTTTTACTGCATCATCATTTGGAACCCTGATGGAGGCTGGAGTGATAAGTGATTAAAACACATAGTTTTACTGCATCATCATTTGAAACCAAAATGGAGGCTGGAGTGATAAGTGATTAAAACACCCTAAGTTTTACTGTGTCATCATTTGGAACTATGATGGAGGTTGGAGTGATTTAACACCGGCAATTGAAGCTTTATCTTTTCATTATTTGGAAGTCTGACAGTGTAGAAAACAGCAAGAATTTCAAGACGGCTGCCATGCTGGCCAAACTGGATTTCTGACCAGCCCAGTGTTCATTAAAATATAAATTAGACAATAAATTAAGTATTTTAGAAAAAATCCAATATCAACATCACCAATCATTCAGAAGAAATAGAAAAGATATTTTAATTTACAACTAAACGAGCTAAACATTGTGTTTGATAAAAGGAATAAATCCAAAAACTGTTGTTTTTCCATATTAAACACTCAAGCACTACCGAAAATTAGCAAAACCAAAACAGTATGTAAAATTACTGTATTTTATGGCAACTTTTGGACATAAAAATAAATGTACTTTTTTCTCATCCTAAAACAGTCTAAAAACAAACAAGGAAATGAAATATTAAAAATAATTTTTAATTCTTGCAATTGTATGCACTAATGTTTTTTAACACAACTGTAGTTCCACAATGATAGGTCAAGAATGACTTACTAATACCACTTTTGGGAGTGGAGGAATTGCTTGCTTATCATTGGAAGTGGTGGAATGGCTTGCATATCACTTGAAGTGGAGGAAGGCTTGCTTACAACTGGAAGTGGAGGGATGGCATGATTATCATTGGAAGTGGAAGAATGATTTGCTTATCACTTGAAGTGGAGGAAGGCTTGCTTACAACTGGAAGTGGAGGGATGGCATGATTACCATTGGAAGTGAAAGAATGGTTTGCTTATCACTTGAAGTGGAAGAAGGCTTGCTTACAACTGGAAGTGGAGGGATGGCATGATTACCATTGGAAGTGGAAGAATGATTTGCTTATCACTTGAAGTGGAGGAAGGCTTGCTTACAACTGGAAGTGGAGGGATGGCATGATTACCATTGGAAGTGAAAGAATGGTTTGCTTATTATTGGAAACAGCTTCAACAAGCAACATATATGATTCAAATTGTCAAAAACTTAAGAGAAAGTTTTTGACACAAAGACTTTCACTTGAAAGGTTTTCTCTTTTAATATGGGATGTCAGCCCTCCAATATTATTATGACTGCATTTTTATTTAAAAAATCTACACACAGAAATGTTATAAACCATCTTTCAGATAATGGATATACTGAAAATAAAGGTAATTTGTACAGAAAAGCAAAGAAAATCATTGGAAAAAGCTTTTCATTAACAATAATTCCAAAAAAATGATTATTAACCAAGTATTTCAACCACTTCACCCTCCCACCCCACTCTGTCCATTCCTTCTTAATTTTTCATAGATCCCAGAGCATTTTGTGCCCTTGCTTCTGCCATGGTCTATGCATGTCAGCTAAACTGACTAGACATCACAGTCTTTTAATGAAAACCACACATTCAGTAGCAGTAGCAACAACAAGACTCTCAAGATGGCTGTAATACTAGATGTCTGAGTAGATCGATTTTCATTAGGCCCAACCAAATTAGACATCATAAGAGGTCCTTTGGTAAAAACCCAATGCCAATAGGACTTCCCATTCAGGAGTAGTAGTGAGATGTTTAAGATCTGGTGGCCATATTGGATATGCAGGCAGTACCATTTCCATTAAGTCCAACTAGACATCATTGTTAATATGATATTCCATTCAAGCGATAAGATTTTCAATGTAAAAGTGGCCCTGTTTTCATTTAGAATCAACTATACCTGCTGATGCACGTGCATGCAGTTATAAAAATCCCTGAAGTAGTTAAGTGAGCAGCTTAAACAAATTTGTGATAACTGACAGATGATGAAAAAAAAAGCAATCCTATAAGGTCTTCTGGTCTATGACTGACTGACGTAGCTAAAAACACTGTATGCCTCATTTAACCATTCCTTGATCCAACATAATTTACTTCTGGCACACAACTATAAATTTATGTTCACATGACTTGTGATTGAAGTCTGGTGAGTGATGATTATTTCCACTTATAAATGTCTCATTGGTTGTGATTGAAGCCAAGCTAACCAAAAGCTGTTTATCAATACAAAAAGCAGTTTTAAAAGCAGTACTGTCATGCATCACTGGTTAGCTCTGCACTAACAAATTTAACAAAATGGAAAGTTTAAAAACCATTTGCCAATTTCATAGCAACATAAAGAAAGTTTGACAGGTTGTAAAATACTCGATAATTGATCAATTTCACTATAAAGTAGTATTTTTAGACAGGTGTGCACTTCTGTTTAATTGGAAAGCACATGTTTGATGAGAGCAATAAAAAAATCATTGTTGTGCATTCAGCATTTGACCATGTGCAATGATTGATATGGTTTTAATGAATAGACAGTCTTTTTAAAAAGGCTATACAAATTCTCACAGCTAGTTGGGGTTTTTTTTCTATCAAAATATTGTGTTTTTCTTAATCCATCATGTCATTTTATCCTAACTGATCCGGATATCTGAAGTGCTCTTGTGACTCCTGAAACATCTTGCAAGAAACTGTACAGTTGATGAAGGCTTCCATTGATACTGCATCTATGCCATCTGCCATTCTTAGAGCAAACCTTCCACTTTATTTTAAGGGATAATGATTAAATGGGAATTCATTTTATACAAAAGTAAAAATATTTTCTGGGAAACAACTTCTTGAATACAATAAAGTTATTTAAATCTAGCTGCACCAAGCAATAACACTTTTGCATTTTGTCTGGGTTAGTCTATCTGGGCTGAAGTTAAAAAGAAACCTTTGCTATATGCATGTAGCAAGTCTAAAATTTGCTCTGTCAACATTTTCTATTACAGGTCAAATATTTTTAAAAATAAATATGAAGTAATTAATTACATTTTTTTAGCATTTCAAAACAAGAGTCCTTTCAAAAGGGTCTAATTCTATACTGGGCAAAAAGCTAGGAACCGATGATTAGTCATTTTCTTTTATACCCTTATTAGACATCTAATTTACTTTTTCAACATATATATTAAATATTATATATATATATATATATATATATATATATATATATATATATATATATATATATATATATATATATATATACATATATATGTATTTTATATATATGTATTATATATATGTGTATATATGTGTATGTATATATATATATATATATATATATATATATATATATATATATATATATATATATATACACACATATCTATATATATACACATATATATATATATATGTGTGTGTGTGTGTGTGTGTGTGTATATATATATATATATATATATATATATATATATATATATATATATATATATGTGTGTGTGTGTGTGTGTATATATATATATGTGTGTATATATATGTATATATATATATATATATATATATATATATATATATATATATATATATATATATATATATATATATATATATATAAAGTGAGAGATGAGAACATTAAATGATCCTTTTTATTTTAGCTTATGAGATCAATCTCCCTATGAAACGAAAAAACATTTACTTCACTCTCTCTCATCCTCCCTCCCACCACAGTGAACTTAAATATATCCAGAGAAAGAAAACCAAAGATTTTAATACCTGAGAGAAGAATAACATCTAATTTTCTATTGGTATGGTCAGGCACACATGATTTCTAATAACATTTTCAGATAGGTGACATAGAGGTCACACTAGTCATTAGATTTGCACCAGTTTCAATGACTAGATGTTATAAGAAAACTTTCTATTAAAAGTCCATGTGTATATGACTTTGCCTTTGTAAGCAGTAGTGATTACAAGATTTTCAAACTGGCTGCCATGGTGGACACATTGGATGTCAGATTAGTACCATTTTCATATAGGACCTATTAGACATCATAAAAAGTCTTTCACTAAACACCCAAAATTAATATGGTGATTTATTCAGGAGAAGCAGTGATAATAAGACTCTCAAGATGGCTGCTGTGGTTGCCGTATTGGATTTTCACTTAGAACTAACCAGACACTATATAAAGTCTTGCAGTTAAAACCCAATGTCAATATGATTTTCTGTTCAAAAGGAGCAGCTATAATAATAGATATTCACTGAAGTGGCCAAAATGGACGTCCCAGGGATACTTCTTTCATTTAGGACTAGCTAGTACATAGGATGACTGTGTGTAAAGTTTCCTGGCAATCCCTTAAATTGCCATAGTTATGGGGAAACAGTGATAACAAACCTGTGCTTAAAAGATGATGGACAAGGTTTGTAACACATAGTTCCTATGGTCTATGACCACTCGAGCTAACATCTCTTACAGTAAACTAGGAAATTAACACATTTTTACAGTTCTCCATGATACACTGAAATCTATTTTAGTCTCTATTTACTTACATCATCTGTTGAATTTCTACTGCATACACATGCTGAGTGGACATCTTTGTTCCTGCAGCAGGTGGAGATGTTGGTAGACCACCAGATTCTTTACCACTCATTACCTGAAATTAAATGGAAACATATTTTCATTGTTCACTTACTATGCCATATTCTGATCTTAGCTCTTCTGACTGAATTTGTGGCAACCATGGAACTAAACCTAAGCACAATCCCTTAAAGGGACTGATGCTATACTGGGCAAGAAGAACTTCCAGGAATTGAAGATAAAACCATTACTTCCTATTAATTGCCAAGTTCTGAAACCTGCATCTCTGATATCCTTCAGTGATAACAAGATTTTTGAATTAGCTGTTATGGTGGGCATACTGGATCTCCAACTGGCATCTTTTTCCTGTAGGACCAATAAGAGATTACAAGAAATTCTCAGGCAAAAACCTCATGTTTACAAGACTTTTCAATTTTTGGAGCAATTATAAGAAGGTTTTTAACATGTCTGCTATGGTCGCCCAAATAAATATCAGATTCAGACCAATTCCACTGAGGTCCAATTAAACAACGTAATTAGTCTCTTGGTAATCAACAGCCATCCATTGCTGGAACTGTAGTTCCAGTTACATTGGCACTATTTTCAGTTAAAACCAACAAGACATCATGTATAGTCCATTACCATTCACTGAAAAATTGTGTTAAACTCATAAAACCAAGCCAAAATGACAAGAATTTTTAAAACAACTTTAAAGTTTTTCAAGTGATGATTATTGATGTCAAATTTGGTCAAATTCAACCAAGCTGATATTTCGAAGCAATCGTTTAAAGATTTTCTATTTTTAATAATAGTGGCCATATTTGATGCTATGATAATTTCTGTAGAATCTGGTAAAATCCTGTTTGGTGATTTTTTAAAATGTTTATTATTTAATGACAGTTATGTTTGATCAGTTGTAAAAATAAAACAAACTAAAAACCTGAAAGTTTTTTTTTAAGGCCAGGATCTAGTACAAATTGCTGTGTTGCAATATTTCAAACAAAAAGTTGTTTCAAGGGTTTTCTATTGTTAGTAATGGTGGCCATAATTGACAGTAGATCAGCATCATTTGTATCAAACTGAAAGCCCTCTTTGCCACTCCTGTTGTCTTAGTGGTTAGAGCATCTGCCTCAGATGCAGAAGGTTGTGGGTTCGATTCTCAGCCAAGTCATACCAAATATGTACAAAAATGGTACTAATAGCTGTCTTGTTTGGTGCTCAGCATTAAGAGGTTAGTGTTAGGACTGGTCGGCCTGGTGTCAGGATAATGTGACTGGGTGGGACATCATGCTATGTGTCTGCAGCATGATGCCCCAGTGCCAGACATCACTATAAACTGCCACATTGCAGACATCATAGTGATATGACTGAATTTTTTTAAAGCTACGTTAAAATTCCAAACCACACACACGCACACACATGTACACACTCTATGCCTCCATTCTTTCTGTCAAATTCAGCCAAATTCTGTTAAGCAGTTTTTAAAATGTCCATTAATTTTTCTAGTTTTAGTAACATTGGCCATACTTGTGGGCAAATGGCATCATCCACATATACATGAAAGTCCTAAATGCATAAATGACTTCTGTTATAGATGCTCAAATTCCATTCAGCAGTTTTTAACAAGTGTATTTAAAATTTTACAATTTTAGTAATTGTGGCAATATTTGATGGCAAGTAAGTATCATTTACAGAAATATGAAAGCCCATTTACAGAAATATGAAAGCCCATTTACAAAAATATGAAAGCCCATTTACAGAAATATGAAAGCCCATTTACAAAAAATATGAAAGCCCATTTACAGAAATATGAAAACCCATTTACAAAAATATGAAAGCCCATTTACAGAAATATGAAAGTCCATTTACAAAAATATGAAAGCCCATTTACAGAAATATGAAAGTCCATTTACAAAAATATGAAAGCCCATTTACAAAAATATGAAAGCTCATTTACAGAAATATGAAAGCCCAGTCAGCCAGGATGCTTACTGAGATTCAAGCCTTTCTGAGAAGCTGCTGAAAGATTGATGTAGTTTTAGTAATGGCAGACAAGCCTATTTTGTACAAGCTTTAAAAACCTTTATGGCAGATGTTTTCTGATGAATCTGGTCAAGTTGTGTTGAGCAGTTCATGAGAAAGTTGTAAGGTTTTTCTATTTGTAGTAATAGAAGACATATCTGATGGCCATTTTTTGAACAAATTCAAAAGCTCTTTATGCTATCATGCTAAATTTTTGTCAAATTCTGTGAAATTCTGTTCAGTGATTTTCAAAAATGTTTAAAATTGCTTTATTTTTTAGTGTGTGTGTGTCTGTGTGTGTTATTTATTTAGATTTATTTAGATTTTTTAATGTAGTTTTAACAATTTCTCAGTCATATTGCTATGATGTCTTTAGTGTGGTAGTTTATAGTTATGTCTAGCACTGGGCATCATGCCACAGACATGTAACATCACGCCCCACCTAATCACATTATTCTGATACCAGGCTGACCAGTCCTAACACTATTCTCTTAATGCTGAGCGCCAAGCAAGGCAGCTGTTAGTACCATTTTTGTAAATCTTTGGTATGACTCGGTCAGGGATCTAACCCATGACCTTCCGCATCTGAGGCAGATGCTCTAACCACTAGGCCACAGGGGCAGTTTCTTTTTTAGTAATGTTCATTATACTAAATGACAGATCTAAAAAAAGTGGATACCTTTATAAGGCCTTGACACTAGAATACTAATTGGAATATCATGTGCAAATTGTTCAAGCAGTTCTTTATAACCATTTTTTTAAAAACAATTGTGAATGCACAATGGGTGATGCATTACCTGTACAGCCTGATGGGATAAAAATTAGAGCACAAATGAAAATGTTTGGCTGCACAGTTTTGCAATTAATGTATTGAGAAAATTACTGTGGTACTACTACAGGATTTTGCTATGTAAATCAAATTTATCACCTGCCATAAATGCAAGGTATTTTAAAAATACATTGGGTTTTGGGCAATTCAAAAAAGAAAAAAATTCCCAGCCATGTGCTGAGTTTGATAACATGCTGTTCCATCAGATTTAAATGTAGTAAATCTGGTGTAGTAAATGTAGTAAATCAGATGTAGTAAATGTAATAAATAAGATGTCAGTCAAAATAAAGTCAAATCTGCTGAAAAAGCCATTTCTGAGTGGCACCCAACTCTATATGGCAAAACAAAAATATATGTATATTACTGGTTGACCAAAAGTCTGTTTCTCTTTGCTGACCCTAACACTTTTTCTACCAATTTAAAAAATCACATGATATATATATATATATATATATATATATATATATATATATATATATATATATATATATATATATATACACACACACACACACATGCACACACACACACATATACACCAAACAGAACAAAAAGTGTTATCCCTGGATTCTATGGTAGAATGCTTGATAATAGTAGATAGACCTGGGTTTGAAACTCTGTAGAGAACAATTTAAAATTCTCTAACAATTATGATAGTATTATTTGTTTTAAATTATATATAATATACCAAATTTTAAAGCCACTACAATTGAATCACTCATTATGTTTACTTGGCCTAAGACTAAAACATTATTCAGGACCAAAACATAATATACTTAATATAAAATTAAACTCCATGTAACGGACAACTCTGTATTAGAAGCAGTTAATTTCGAACTCCAAAGCAGTTTCTTTGATGTATGAGATCGAAAAAGGAACAGAGGTGCAAATAACATGGGGCAGAACTGGAGGGGGGCAGAGCTGGTGTCCACCACCACCCCACCACCCCAAAAATGACCAGAAAACAACACAAACATTTCCAAGTTAAAGTGTTCTTTACAACAGTTACATTGTTAAAATCTTGCCCTGTAAATGAATAAAATGTAGGAGCTGCCAGGGGCTTGATCTCTTGGGTCCACACTCCCCCAACCTTGGGTGCTGCCTCCCCAGGACTCCTCATCTATGTGACTGCTCACCACCACCACCACCCTGCAAACAGTATTTTAGGATCTGCCCCTGAATGTGTTGTACCAAATGCACTTATCTATTGCTTCTTCAAACTGAACAATAATGTCTCTGTAATCTAGTCAATGGGAAAATATTAAATTACAGGTATTCTATTGTTATGAAAATGAGCTACCTGACTCTTCCTATGCCTTTTTATTTACCTCAAAAGATCAAGAAAAGGTAAATGGAAGTATGAACACCTAAATGGTGTCCAATTGCTTATACAAGGCATATCAAAAGATGTTTAGAATACTATCAGAGAAAAGTTTTATCACTTTTATGGGACAGTAACCACTGGCTTCAATGGCTGCATCAATTAAATCTAGGTATATCCTGTAGTAATCCTAAAATTGCTAGTGAATGATGCACACACCTGCACTATAAATACAAATTTAAATCCAAGCAAAGTTAGTGGATTTTATATTTTCTTAATATACCATCACACAAAGGGTTTAAGGTTACCTGTTGTGTAAACTGTACTTTGTACTCACTCAACTCAGAGTCTCCTAGAAATGATAAAGCCTTGTGATATAAAAAGGGTGCTAATCTTTTACATCAACAAATATCGGACAAGTAACAAAGAAAACATTATCATAATGGTCTCTTGGTAAGTCATGAATTTTCTCTTCTGATTTGTAACTGTGGTATGAAAAATTCAATTCAAAACAGGTCAAGAGGAAAACCACAAAAATGCCCGAACTTTTGAAATCAATAACAAAGTAAGCAAATTTATTTGAATCATCCTGCCAGCCTATTAACATCTGAATTTCCCGTCACATTGGCCAGTACTGATGCGTCACATAATTCAAATGGATAAAGACTGTAAATGACAATGTTGTCTCTCTACGATGTCCGCATGCCAAAGATTTTCTGCCCACTTATTAGCTGCGACAATTCTATAAAATCTTTTATTTCTAATTTATCTCTTTTGGGTTGACATTAAACATTTCACAAAAATGTGATGACAGTTAAAGAATTCTGAATATCAGTTGTAAATATCAAATAGTCAAAACTATTTATCAATGAAAAACATTGTCTTAGAGTTAGAAAAGTTGTAAGTATTATGACTACTGGTAGCACATATGAAATAGTGAGATAGTGAAATATAGTGAAATAGTATAATACTATAACTAGTTGTCTCTTTTTGAAAGTCTATATACTACACTTTTTGATATTATATTACTAAGTACTGAAAATGGGGCCCCTGAAAATGGTCTAAAGCGCATAGCTTTACCGATTACTACCATCAAATCTCTGTCTATGTGGTTTCAAACCTCAGGCTTGGCCAATGTGGATATGTGAAAAAAGCTGCCAGTACGTCCCATAGGTCAGTGGTTCTTACCTGGGTTTTTCTAGGTTCTTCCTCTACCATTTATACTGGCCACAATATATAACCTGCACTGAGAAATGGAGTTAAATTCCAAAACAACAATAATGAAAGTGTCCATATATGTATATTCTTGTGCAATGGGAAATTTTGATCTTTGTCAACTGGAATCAAAGAGTGAAAGATAATTAGATGAAAAAAACAATTTTATACAGGCCTGAACTATAAGTTCATATGTCACACGCAAAATTTCCAAAGTTGAATTGACAATGTCACATGATGAAAATAAACTATATATTTGTAAACAAAAGATACATGCCTCAAAGTGCAATGATTATATAATGGAACAGTGTTCCTTAAGTAGTGGTATCTAGAGGATGAGTGACCATGGTGTTATTGCCTGGAGCGATTTGATAATAAAACTATGAAATTAATGGAAAAAATGAATAGAGAATAGAGGTCTGAGCAGAGATATAGAATATAACAACCTGAGACCCCATATGTAAAATATAGTAACTTAATCAATTATATAAAATAAATTGTACTAGACACTTGAAGGATATACTTCTATAATAAAGTATTTACCAAAATTGTATTACAAGAATGCAGTTAACAGTTCCGTTTACAGCGATATGACCAATTTCATCACAGCATCGATTCAAACTCAACTGTTCAACATAACTGCAAAACCTGCTGATTCTGCAGTTTATTCTAGGTTCAACACTGGTGGTAGATTAAAGTTGACTAATTCCTTTGACTTCCAATGTGAATCATGGTCTACAATGAGCTCTCTTGCATTCAACTTCTTATGGGTCTCACCTGCAATATGGATCCCTTCTATGTCCCTTTTACATTGCATTGCCATGTTTTAACACTGTGTGGAATTATTTCCCTTTTAAATCTATAAATAGGCAACCTATACAGTTTGTTAGGTCCTCAGATACTACTTGTACAGAAAACTATCTCTTTTCTAGTTAAGTCAGATACCATCATATTGTAATTAAAATGGACACTAATAAAGTTTTCAGGCCAAAGCCGGGCATTTCATATACCAAATTCTAGTTCAGTTCTTTTCATTCAAACATACTACTGGAAGATTAATGTATCCCTTAGGCAGACTGTTTAATTGATCTATAACACAGATTGGTCTGATCAAAAGTTATTACATGCGGGCGTGTCAGCTATTAATAACCATCTGAATTAGGCAGGCTATCTTATTGTTAATACCTTCAATTCTTGATTAAAAGAACTCAAATCTTAATTATACAAATGAATTAACAAAATTAACTTCATGTCTTAACTACAATATTTGCTATCTAACAATTCATTAGCATAACATTACGGATGTGGTAATATCAATTTCTAGCCTATATGATTTGCATTACAAATAAACAAATAAATTCAAACAAATCTCACGATTCTTATCAAGAACAAAATGTATGAAAATCTAAGAATATGTAAGTCATATAACATTCAAGACAAATGAATGCAAACAATTATCTTCTGATTTCGTATCAAAGAAAAACTGCAAAGAACTAAGGTACAGTATTTTTCTCTTTTAATCTACCCCTTTAAAAATCAGCTCTTCACCATTTTACAGAATCATCTCTAAAGACTTCCAATACACATCCATTGGACACTTGTTTAATAAAACAAATACTCACTATATTCTTCCTCAGAGTCACAATCTCATTTAAACTATTTAGATTTGGATTAATTTGACTGCCAAAATTAACACAACCCTATCCAGTTTTGAGTAATTGCCCAAATTTCCACATTTTCTTAATAAACTGATTTCTGAAAAGTTTCATCTAATGACACATATTTCAAACAAGTACAAAACAAAAGTTGTCTCTGCATGATTTCAACCCCTCATTTTCTGATACTTGAATTTAATACACCTTGTCTTGACCAATCTCTTAAGCATTATGGAAACCTCATTGAAAATTAATCATGCACAAACCAGCACCATATTCTAGCACAGGCCCAAGCATAAACATATTCATCAACTTTAATTGGCTGAGCATCACACTGACCTTTCAACACTAACTCAGTTATGTGTTGCCATAAAATCGTACAAAATTCACACTGTTACTGTCTTCCAAGAAGAGTTTATCTAATAGAAATTAATTTTTGGACACCAAGTATTGCTAACATATTAATACATGCCATTGATACATTTATTATCAATATCATTAAGCTTCTATAAAGACCTATTATTAAAATTGTAAATCAAACGGACACTGGATCAATTCAAAAGGAAATCACTGAATCCTACCCCTATGAATGATTTGTAATGTACGGTAATATAAACAATATTGAGATAAATTTTTCTACCTCATTTAAATGCGAACAACATTAACACCAGCTATAGCATATATAACTTTCATAATTTCTTTGCAGCTGTGAAAACCACATGACTTTTCTCCCCAACAATACATCTTTTTTCAGTTGGTTTTAGCTGTGGACCTCAAACCATCACACATGCATATTACCAGACTAAAGACCTGCATGTGGAGCCCTCTGTTCTATATTTGAAATGAGAGTAGGACAAATAGCAACAAATAAATTGAAAGTAAAAATCTTAAATACTGTGGTTACTCTAAGATGTTCTCTACACATTGAGACTAAAGTAATGGGTTGAGACCAAACTGATGCAGGGTTCTATACACAATGTGATACTTATGTTAGTCTTCAATCAAAATGGATTCAACAAACAAATATGTTAAATAACATGGAAAAAGGACCAATTAAATGTCATTCAATTTTCCATTTTTTTAACATCACAGAAGAATCAATTACATTTCTCACCTGAACACCTGTGTAATTTGTAGACTATATGGGGTGCCATCTCTCCAGGTACTTATGGGCAAGCTATTTGTCAACAAATTGTGGTTTCTTTCCTGCTTAATAAAATCAGCTGTTCTTTTATACTGTAACCAATTGGCAAAAACATGATCATAAAAAGCTTTGAATTACCAAATACATCAAAGTCATTTTAACAAAATCTCTTTGAAGAGATGCTATATTGCCAGTGTTTCAAGACCACTAGTGTAGGTGACCACCATGTTTATATCATCAGTACAATGGTCCCATGCAAAGTAAAGCAACTGCATAGTGAAAACATTTGCAAAAGTAAAGTTATCTAAGGACAGTGTAATACTTAATTAGGCTGATATGTTTCACTTTCAGACAAGTGTACTGTGTACAAGGTGACCTGCCAAACAGGACATAGAAAATGCCGAGTCTGTGGGAGGTGATTACCATGTTATAAAGTATGATAATCTGATGATAAAACAAATATTGATGTTTTCATTCCAAGATAAAAACCAGATACTGCATATACAGTATAAATTGGAATATGATACAATGATTTTTTTTTCCTGGCCCAGAACTTATGAGGAAACTTTCTTTCACGTAAATCATGTGTTCCAAGACTTAAGATATGAAGTAAACTTGTATTGCATTTGTTATCTCCCCCTATTGAACATTATAATAAATATATAAACAAAATGCTTATTGATAATAAAAAGAAAGAAACTAATCATGTATTGTTATTATTTATTCCTTTTTTCAACAAAAGCATTAAAGAATAAAAAAATATCCACAAAATCCTTATATGTAGCTTATGTCTGATAACACATGCCATGTTGTTCATTGAAAATTGTGTTCGCTTGTGCTCAAGGGTTTATATATGTCATCCGAGTGAAAACTGGATCCAACAAAATCACAAACAAGAGGGAAATAATCAACAGATATCTTAGGTGCAAAAATAATCAAGATTGAATTATATCCAGGGTTACTTATCTCGCAAATAAAAAAAATCATTGTTTGAAAACACATTCACTTGATGGCAAGTGACAATCTTTTCACCAGCACAGGTTACAAAAGTATTATTACTACTTACCTGCAGACATCAATTCTCATTTGTATTAATTATTACTACAGATGCCAAGCACATATAGTGGTGAATAAAAACAACTTGCAGCAAGCACTAAACTCCTTCTTTGAATTTACGAACAGGACATCAAAGACAAAGGTTATTTTTATTACAAAGCAAACCAACCTCAGAAGCCGACTTTAGATACTCTGAAGCCATTAAAGAATATCAATACAAAGGTTGTTTTATCACTAATAAGCTGACCCTGGATGCTAACTGAATTCTTCTAAGTGTGCCAAATTGTCTTTTTTTGAATATACAAAGACGGTCTAAGATATGGAAGCTAATTTTGGTTCCATTTCACTATTATTTACAGGGGAGGTTGTGGGTTTGATCCCCAGCCAAGTAATACCAAAAACTCACAAAAATGGTACTAACAGCTGCCTTGCTTGGTGCTCAGCATTAAGTGGTTAGTGTTAGGACTGGTCATCCTGGTATCAGGGTAATGTGACTGGGTGATGTCCTATTTTTAAAATGTTTAAATCTTTTATTAAATGTACTGAAAAGATTATATTAATAGCAAAAATGCATAGTAAAAGAGTACATTACCAGCAAAAATGCACTGTAAAAGAGTATTTTAACCGAAACAATACACTGTAAAGGAGTACATTAACATCAAAAATGCACTGTAAAAGAGTACATTAACAGCAAAAATGCACTGTAAAGGAGTAAATTAACAGCAAAAATGCACTGTAAAAGAGTACATTAACAGCAAAACTGCTTGTCACATGTGGACCTTATGAAAAGCAAGAAAATTTTAAGCCCATCAACATTCAAAATTAGCTTGCATTTCTGTAATGAGCAAGTATTAACTGAAATTTTTACTATAATGAACATGTACATAGCTCCAACATAAAAAGAGCTAATCTTATCAAATAATCAACATTACAGGTGAATAACTTGGTAATGTATATACAAACAATTTTCACAAGATGTTAAAGAACTTCATCAAGGCAACAGGTGTTGCATTGTTTTTTATTATGTTATCAAAGATTAAATTTTTACTGAAAATTGATTGCATGACAAAAAATTGGCTTCATTAATCTGAAGCATTTAACTTTGCTGATTTGGGTTTTAAAAATACTAGAATTCAGCTTTTAAAAGATATGCCTACTATCTTTGGTAAAATATACATACAGTTTGACTATATACCAGAATTAACTTTGGCATATAGTTCCACAATTGCTTAGAAGAATGATTTAGGTAAGTTTTCAGGGGATGAATTACATATGTCTTATATACTTAAAACTGGAATTATTTACTTTAATAAAGTTTATCCAGTCATTTAAGACAAATGAACTTTGACAGTAATAATTGTAAATCAATCATCCACAAACTTTTAAGTTTTGTGCCATCTTATATACATGTGAATGTTTTGTACAAATTGATTGACAGGTATCATGGAAAAAACAGCAATCTATCAATGAAAATATCTGAAGATCATAAAATCGATGAAGTCAACAAATTATTTCTGTATTATTGCTGTATTATTATAGTTGTAGGTAAGGCAGGTTTTACTGCAAAGTGTGTTCTAATCCCTCCAAATTAGTTTTTGCAATAAAAAATTTTTTTTTTCTTACTGAAAGTATTTTTTAAATACATCTCAGATTAAATACATCATAATTTCAATTTTCCACATTATAAGAAAATTATGGTGATGCTTCTCTTGATTTCATCAATTAAATTTATGTTTTCATTTCTTCATTGTACAACTACTTTGATCAGCAATAAATTAAGCAGTTCTACTATTTTTGACAATTTTTTTCATACACATTATCAAAAAAGTTAATGCCAGTACAATGTAATTAAAGCATTGGAATTACATCACAGTATTTCAATAAAGATATGCAATTATGTTGTTGTTGTTGTTGTTGGGTTTAACGCCATTTTTCAGCACACGATAGGCTATTTATGGCGGCCAGTATTAATGGTGGAGGAAGAAACCAGGAAATCACCTGAAAGAACCACCGACCCACGAGAAGCTACTTGCAAGCTTTCTCACATGTCAACATTCGCCGAATCCTAGACTCGAACCCAATTATAGGTTTAATTATCAATTCTTTGTGTTAAAAGTGTGTCTGCTATTTAGATATCACATGATGTTTTATCCTTTTTGATTTCTCTCTCTCTCTCTCTCTCTCTCTCTCTCTCTCTCTCTCTCTCACAAACACACACACACACACACACACACACACACACACACACACTCTGCCTGACACGCATGGACACAATATTTTTAACTTCATCTATGACAAAATTCCACTGGTAAAAATATACACAATAATTATGGGTGTGGTCAATATTTAGACAAAACAAAATATTTTGCATAGTAAAGTATTTAAATAATAAGCCCTTTTAATGTTCATTTGTAATTTGAGCTTTTGTGTGGCTGCTTTTGTTATTATTAAACTGGAAAGCCATTTACCTCCAGTGATAAGTTCAGTTGGCTTCCGTTAGTCTCTAGAGACGATGGAAATGCGCCCATGAAAGGTGTCCTAGTTTGTAGCTGTGCAGCGTCTTCTGTGACTATAAAGTCCCACACGGGAATGGCAATCCTTGCTGCAGTTGATGCACTTGAAGTATGAATCAGGTCTTGGTTGGAACTGCATCCTCTTCCTCTGAGATCTTTTCTCATCAGCGAGCTGTCATAACTTTTTTTCGCTGGCTTTCAGACCTGTGTACAGAGCATGTCGCCAGCTGGACTTTTTGAGGGCAAGCTCTTCCCAGGTGTTGACCTCTATTCCAAGAGCTTTCATATCCTGCTTGCAGACATCCTTGAAGCGAAGATGTGGCCATCCTATTGATCTTCTGCCTGAGGCAAGCTTTGAGTAGAGAAGGTCTTTGGGGATCTGTCCATCATCCATTCGATGCACATGGCCCAGCCATCTGATGCGACGTTGGCGGAGGAGTGTGACCATGCTGGGAATTTTGGCCTGTTGAAGCACCTCGTTGTTTGTCACACGATCGCTCCAGGTGATCCCAAGTATGCGACGGAGACAAAGCATGTGAAAGGCGCTTAGTCGTTTTTCCTGAGAGGCATACAGGGTCCAAGTTTCGCTGGCATACAGAAGAGTGCTAAGCATGCAGGCACGGTACATGGTGATCTTAGTGTTTAATGTCAGCTTGTTGTTGTTCCACACTCCCTTCGACAATCTAGAGAGAGAGTTGTTGACGCCTTTCCAATCCGCTTGTTGAGTTCAGCATCGAGTGAGAGGTTGTTGGTGATGGTAGAGCCAAGGTAAGTGAACTCACTGACTACTTCTAGTTTGTAGTTGTTAATGGTTATGCTGGGAGGGTCTGCGTCCTGAGCCATCACGTTGGTTTTCTTTAGGCTGATGGTCAGCCCGAATTCATCACATGCTTTAGCAAAGCGGTCAATCAGGCATTGTAGTTCAGCTTCTGTGTGAGTGACTATAGCAGCATCATCTGCAAAGAGCATGTCCCTAATGGTTGTTTTCCTTACTTTGCTCATTGCCTTCAGTCGAGCCACGTTGAACAGTCTGCCGTCTGAACGCGTGTGCAGGTAGATCCTTTCTGTGGACATCCCAAAGGCGTACTTAAGCAGGACAGCGAAGAAGATGCCAAAGAGCGTGGGGGCAAGGACACAGCCTTGTTTCACTCCGCTGTGGATATTGAATAGTTCGGACGATGAGCCATCATACTGTACTGTGCCTTTCATGTCTTCATGGATAGATTGGACCATGCTTACCAGCTTTGGAGGGCATCCAATCTTCGTCAGGATTTTGAAGAGTTTGTCTCTGCTGACCAGATCGAATGCTTTGGTGATGTCTATAAAAGCCAGGAAGAGGGGTCTGTGTTGTTCCCTGCATTTCTCCTGCAGTTGCCTGATGGAGAAGATCATGTCGATTGTGGAACCTCTCTGCACGGAACCCACACTGAGACTCTGGATATACTGTCAGCAAGCGTCTGCAGTCTGTTCAGGATGACTCTAGCAAAGACTTTACCCACGATGCTGATAAGTGATATGCCCCTGTAGTTGTTGCAGTCACTTCTGTCGCCCTTGTTCTTATACAGGGTTATGATGTTGGCGTCTCTCATGTCCTGAGGCACTGCACCTTCATCCCAGCACTGGCAGAGAAGATAAAATCATAATGGTGTGTGAACAGCACACTGCCGCCACATTTGATGACTTCTGCTGGGATGCCATCCTTTCCTGGGGCTTTACCTGTGGTCAGTTTCTTTAATGCCAGCTTTAGTTCTGTCTCAGTAGGTTTCTCATCCAGTTTAGTCAAACAAGGGAGGTTTTCAATGGCGTTGAGGGCATTGTTGGTCACATTATTCTCTCTGGAATACAGTTCGGAGTAGTACTCCACCCAGCACTCCATCTGTTTGTTCTTGTCATGAATGATATCTACTGTAGAAGACTTCAGTGGAGCTATCACTTTCTTCGTTGGACCCATTGCTTTCTTTATGCCATTATACATGCCTCTGATGTTTCCGTTGTCTACTGCTGACTGGATGCTCTGACAGAGTAGAAGCCAGTATTCATTAGCGCATTGCTGTGCTAACCTCTGCACTTTGCTTCTGGTAGACCTATATGCATGTAGTGTCCTCTCGCAGGAAGAACGCTTGAATTCCAGGTGGGCACTGCGACACTCTTCTATTGCTGGCATGAGTGTGGCGGAATTGGCGTCAAACCAGTCATTGTTCTTTGTCTGCTTCTTACCAAAGATTCTTGTGGCTGCACTGTACACAGTATCTCTGATGTTGTCCCATCTCTCTTTGGCACTGCCATAGGGAGGTTCCGAACTGAACGCCTTGGAGAGGGCGTAAGTGAATTCTTCAGCCTTGTCTGGATATGACATCTTGCTCACATCGATGTGTGGTTTACCCTCTTGCCTAGAGTGGTGGATCTTCTTTGGTTGAAGCTTAAATTTACAGCAGACTAGAGAGTGATCGGTGTCGCAGTCAGCACTGTGGAATGTATGAGTAAGCTGCACACCCTTCATGGCTGAACGTCTTGTGATAATCAAGTCCAGCTGATGCCAGTGTTTGGATCGGGGATGCCTCCAAGACACTTTGTGCTGAGGTTTTGTCTGAAAAAATGAATTGGTGATGCTGAGGTTGTGGTACGAGCACATTTCTAGTAGACGTTGCCTGTTTTCATTCATCTTCCCAATGCCAAACTTGCCGAGACCCAAAAGCCAGGAGTCGTGATCGGCACCCACCATAGCGTTGACGTCGCCCAGTAATATTAAGTTCTCTTCCTTCGGAATATTGTCGATGAGCAAGTCAAGCTCGTTGTAAAACGCATCCTTGGTATCTGTGGTGGCACTGAGTGTGGGAGCGTAAATACTGATGAGATTAACTAGTCCGGTTGTGGTGTGGAGGCGAAGAGATAGCAGTCTTTCGTTTCCTTGTTGGCAGGGTTCTATCATAGCCAGCAGAGAGTTTCTGACAGCAAAACCAACACCATACTCCCTAACTTCGTCTGAGCTCTTTCCTTGCCAGAAGAATGTGTAGTTCTTTTCTCTGAGTGACCCAGAATCTGGTAGCTGTGTCTCTTGAAGTGAGGCGATATCGACAACCAGATGCTTCAGGCAGATGGGGCCCGTTAACCTTGGGTGGTAGCCTGTCTAGGAGAAGGTAAACTCTGATTTCAAACCTTCGCTGCAACACTTTAGAGGCATCAAATTGTCCAGTGACACTACAAGAGTCTGGCTTAATTACCTGCACAACTGGACATTTTGCATAAAAAAATGTATATAAAACTCTTATTGGTACAACTATACTGAGCTATTTGTGGTCTCTTCTCTTTTTATCTGATCCAAACTGTACCGTTTTCTCCTGAGTTGGTTTGGAAAAAGAACATGCATATTTCATTACCTGGCTTAATTACCTGCACAACTGGACATTTTGCATAAAAAAGAAATGTATATAAAACTCTTAATGGTCCAACTATACTGAGCTGTTTGTGGTCTCTTTTTATCTGATCCAAACTGTATCGTTTTCTCCTGAGTTGGTTTGGAAAAAGAACATGCATATTTCATTACCTGGCTTAATTACCTGCACAACCGGACATTTTGCATAAAAAAAATGTATATAAAACTCTTAATGGTCCAACTATACTGAGCTGTTTGTGGTCTCTTCTCTTTTTATCTGATCCAAACTGTACCGTTTTCTCCTGAGTTGGTTTGGAAAAAGAACATGCATATTTCATTACCTTTGCCAATCTGATTCCAATATCTTAGGTCACTCTTTTCATATGCAGGTGAGTACCTTGCTTGAAAATTTCAAAGTGTTTGAAGATCAATGACAAACCATACTGCAAAAACCTTTCTGTGCTTCAAATAATTCTTCAATATATCATGAACAGCTGACAATTTAATCCCATGCAAAAAGAAATATCTTCTACTGTGTATTGAGTAATATCATCAATTGCTCCCTTTGAAGCAAAACCACCTCCCCCAAATGCAGACAGATCTTCCATCATAGGATTCACAACCATTTTAAATGGATGAAACTACCTCAGACATTTTAGGCTATGATAGAGAATTAAATCTAAATCTTTATCAAAGACAGTTCTGATGTCAGTCAGATAATGCCCAGATTTTACAGCATGCTCTTTAGACAGTTGTAATGGAATTATTTATTTTTTCCAACATTTTTATGTTATTGTTATTTTCCTATGTTATGTCACATGTACATAATCTGCAGGTTTCCAATGTGATATACATACAGCTGCAGATCATCGGCCAAAACAAAACTTTATTATGGTAGAAAATGTAATTTATGTAATAAGGATGGACAAACTACACTTCATTTCTCTGTTTAAAATTCATAAATTATTTGCGAGCCAGCAATTGACAGGTTTGGTGCTGAAGTAGGTGCACCATATCCATTGATAATATTTTGTATTCAGCTATTTCATTGCCCCTTAATTTACAAACTTTATTGACAAATTTGGCTG
This sequence comes from Potamilus streckersoni, assembly GCA_016746295.1. Taxonomy (NCBI): domain Eukaryota; kingdom Metazoa; phylum Mollusca; class Bivalvia; order Unionida; family Unionidae; genus Potamilus; species Potamilus streckersoni. The sequence goes on from JAEAOA010001970.1 coordinate 2,050,599, forward strand.
CCAATGGTAATTCTAATGTAATCTAAAAACATAAATATTTATGTTCAATGCATTAATTATTTAGTATTTTGGATCTGTAATGTATTAGTACATGTATGTGCTTTCAAATCTTTGAATAGTCCTTTATTCATTTTGCTGCAATATTTTCAGTTATAATATATAATACTGATTCTTTATGCACCCCTTGATTTTTATATATGCTCTGTGGCATACAAACTTGCTTACGGTGAACAAATCACACGATGTCAAAGGAATCTATTTGGTTCTTCTTGTTGATCTGATGCTGCTATTGTTATAAAGTCTCTTGACAATACTCAATGTAAATTCTTTCAAAATCTGATTTTAAGCAAAGCATTGTTATATTGTGTAAATTTCCTAGACAAAAGACAAGAATCACGTTACTATGACTGCCAATTCTGTTACATAAATTCTACACAAGATCCAAATCATGTTACAGTAATTAGAAGTAATCAATTTATACACAATCCTTAATTGGAAATGCAGTATTTATTTCAGTGTAATTAGGTAAATCTGAGTGCCATCCTTTAAAAATAACAATGCACAAGAATCTCTAAACATTTATCAAGTTTTAAGACTGCCATTTTGTTCCATCAATGCTGCATGACTTGCACAAAAGGTTGGTCAGAAATAAAACTGTTGAGTGTACTGCAAAAATACCAAAGGTCAATATTAAAGATACTTTCAGGCAGGATAAATTGGTATAAGATTTTTATCTTACATTTATTAACATTACTGCTGATTATGCACAATAAAGTAACATGGATGAACACTTCCAGTCCATAAATCATACATTAGATTGTGTCAATGTAAGTCATAAACAACCATCTTGAGAGTGCCAGAAAATACTGGTGTTTCCTCACTGAATTTTACATTTTAATGGTCATCACATATTTGTAATTAAAGATAAACAATTCATGTCAAATCTACCCATTTAAAAATTCTCTTATTTTGTCACATATCACAGTACTTATCAGTTCATGTAACATCCTTATGGATGTTGTCAGCAAGCATCCTTTAAATACAGTATGATAAGTTTCATAAAGGGTTTTTGAAATCAGGATAGTATTGCGTGCAAACTGAATGTCGTGCAACTGTTTGGGTTTTTTATAAAAATTTAACCAAAAATCTACTCATATAATGGTAAAAGCTTGACAGATATAGATGGTTTGTTTATCAATTTGTAAATTTGTCAAATGTTGAATATATACAAATATGTAAGTTTTCTTTATTCAAACACAGTATAAAATTACTCCATAATGCACATCGTACTATTTAATTTGCTAAAAGTATTATGACAGGGCAAGTCGTTGAACATCATATAACTGGTCAGACAGATGCATCACAGATAACAGGTGTGTGATAAAAATTAAATCTTTTAACATTATTTTTCCAAAAAGCAAGACCAATTTTACAGGCTAGATTTCAGAATACACATGTTCATACCAAACATCCATAGTTTTATGTACTTGCAATGATAAAAAAGCTATTATAATTCTTTATGTTGACAAGAGATGTGCCATTTTGTGATGTCTGGAATGTACTATTTTTGGAAATGACAGAGAAAAGTAATACCAGTAATTAAAAAACATGTATTTTATGTCAAAACTGTTTTATCACAGTAGCACAGGAACGAATATAATAAGGAATATTTATGAGCAATTTGTCTGAAATGCTTTTTCACAGCCAACTTTTAACAAACACTTACATCCTGAAAGTATACTGTACACACAGCCATTATACAATGTCATTGTGTCTAATGAAGGGCATTAAATATATTGACAGTTTCAAAGAAACAAAAAATATTTAAAACTTGTCAAATACTCATTGTAAACACACACACACATACATGTGCACACACATACACACACACACACACACACACACACACACACATGGTATTCATATTAAGATTCAATAAAGCACTGGAACTTTTCCAAATGCCTTCCTAATGAATTTTACTGAAATGAGATTCCAAATGCCTTCCTAATGAACAAAATTACTGAAATGCGAATACACATAACATCATGTCAGAAGATTCCAATGCTTATGGACTATCTGTTTTGACAAATTTTTTATTAATTTGCACAAAACAATGCCTGAAGAGTCTTTATAAAACAAAATGAACATAACTGGGCCCAAAGTGTATATCCTTAACACTCACTATTTCAATCGGACAAGTGAATTTTCAACACCTAAAGAAGACAATTTCAGCCAAGCAAAGTGTGATGTTATGCAGCTGTAATATCCCAAAATATTATTATTATTATTATTATTATTATTATTATTATTATTATTATTATTATTATTATTATTATTTACTCCATTCAGAAATGTTGTTCTTAAATATAACAAATTGGAAAGAGTGGAAAAAATAATCTACATGATTAATTTAATGAAGGACATCCTTAGCAAAAAATTATTTCTTTTACGTTTGCTACTTGAAAATGTTTAAAAATTCAGTTTTTGATAAAATTGTTTAAGGTAGATCAAATACACTGCAGATGGAGCACTTAAAGATTAGAATTTTATCTTCTAGTAATACTGTATTCGAACAAAATGTCTGTTAGACAGTAATCTGGATCCCCTGTTTAATATCCAATACTTGCGCAGAATATTTTAAAAAAAGGCAGCAGTATTTCCCTTGTTTACAGTCTGGAGCCTGGTTTATGAACTTCCAAATATTTACACAATATTTGAAGAATTAAAAACAAAACTATCACAACAGCCTTATTTTCAAACAGGTTCCATTTTTAAGATTGAACAGTTTCAATTTTGCTTGTTAATTTGGAAAACGTTATTGCAAACGGTACCAATACATGTGCAGCAGATATTCATAAAATCCCGGAGATAATTTAATATCACAGAGTTATCATAAAGGTAAGTAAAATCAAGACAGGGTCGCATGTTGTGCTGTTGCTGTGCAGTTTTCCCTGATGATTTAACATGTCAAATGATATGACTGTAATCTTGCTTCACATTATCGCTGTGATGATAACTTTGCAGTTATCGATGCAATGTATCAGTTATCAACAATAGCCTGAAAAGTTGCATAAATTTCCATTTTTCTTAAGGACCTTTTACTTCTCACACATCAAATTCAGCAATTTTTCCGATGTCATTAAATCAAATGTTTTTAATTTTCAAAGATGAAGGCAATCATTGTATATCAAAGGTCTTGAGGAATCTAGTGAGTAATTTCATTGCATTTTTTTGTTGTTTACAGTTCAAAGGTCTTGAGGAATCTAGTAATTTCATTGCATTTTTTGTTGTTTACAGTTCAAAGGTCTTGAGGAATCTAGTAATTTCATTGCATTTTTTGTTGTTTACAGTTCAAAGGTCTTGAGGAATCTAGTAATTTCATTGCATTTTTTGTTGTTTACAGTTCAAAGGTCTTGAGGAATCTAGTAATTTCATTGCATTGTTTGTTGTTTACAGTTCAAAGGTCTTGAGGAATCTAGTAATTTCATTGCATTTTTTGTTGTTTACAGTTCAAAGGTCTTGAGGAATCTAGTAATTTCATTGCATTTTTTGTTGTTTACAGTTCAAAGGTCTTGAGGAATCTAGTAATTTCATTGCATTTTTTGTTGTTTACAGTTCAAAGGTCTTGAGGAATCTAGTGAGTAATTTCATTGCATTGTTTGTTGTTTACAGTTCAAAGGTCTTGAGGAATCTAGTAATTTCATTGCATTGTTTGTTGTTTACAGTTCAAAGGTCTTGAGTAATCTAGTAATTTCATTGCATTTTTTGTTGTTTACAGTTCAAAGGTTTTGAGGAATCTAGTAATTTCATTTCATTTTTTATTGTTTACAGTTCAAAGGTCTTGAGGAATCTAGTGAGTAATTTCATTGCATTGTTTGTTGTTTACAGTTCAAAGGTCTTGAAGAATCTAGTAATTTCATTGCATTTTTTGTTGTTTACAGTTCAAAGGTTTTGAGGAATCTAGTAATTTCATTGCATTTTTTGTTGTTTACAGTTCAAAGGTCTTGAGGAATCTAGTAATTTCATTGCATTTTTTGTTGTTTACAGTTCAATGGTCTTGAGGAATCTAGTGAGTAATTTCATTGCATTTTTTGTTGTTTACAGTTCAAAGGTCTTGAGGAATCTAGTAATTTCATTGCATTTTTTGTTGTTTACAGTTCAAAGGTTTTGAGGAATCTAGTAATTTCATTGCATTTTTTGTTGTTTACAGTTCAAAGGTTTTGAGGAATCTAGTAATTTCATTGCATTTTTTGTTGTTTACAGTTCAAAGGTTTTGAGGAATCTAGTAATTTCATTGCATTTTTTGTTGTTTACAGTTCAAAGGTCTTGAGGAATCTAGTAATTTCATTGCATTTTTTGTTGTTTACAGTTCAAAGGTTTTGAGGAATCTAGTAATTTTATTGCATTTTTTGTTCTTTACAGTTCAAAGGTCTTGAGGAATCTAGTAATTTCATTGCATTTTTTGTTGTTTACAGTTCAAAGGTCTTGAGGAATCTAGTAATTTCATTGCATTTTTTGTTGTTTACAGTTCAAAGGTCTTGAGGAATCTAGTAATTTCATTGCATTGTTTGTTGTTTACAGTTCAAAGGTTTTGAGGAATCTAGTAATTTCATTGCATTTTTTGTTGTTTACAGTTCAAAGGTCTTGAGGAATCTAGTAATTTCATTGCATTTTTTGTTGTTTACAGTTCAAAGGTCTTGAGGAATCTAGTAATTTCATTGCATTTTTTGTTGTTTACAGTTCAAAGGTCTTGAGGAATCTAGTAATTTCATTGCATTTTTTGTTGTTTACAGTTCAAAGGTCTTGAGGAATCTAGTGAGTAATTTCATTGCATTTTTTGTTGTTTACAGTTTTTAAAGTACCAACTATTTGACACATGTCATGACCCATTTTAAACTGGATGGTAAACATAAAATTTATGTTTTCTTCAAAGGATGGTTTTGAATATTAATCAACAATGTTTCTATGACTTGTTAAGTGATTTTTGAATGTTGAACTGAAAACAATTAAATGTTTTTTCAAACAAGTAAATAGTAAACATTTTGTGTCCTGGGTACACAGTGCAGTGGATAATGAACTGAATCATGATGAACTGAAGTGCAGTGGATGGTGAACTGAATCATGATGAACTGAAGTGCAGTGGATGATGAACTGAATCACAAGATGCTGGGGAGAATACAGGGTTTTATTCTGAGAGGATTTGTCTAGAAGAAGTGGTTCAGTGTATACAAATGGCTAATATTCTTATTTTTCACTTAATAGTGCACAATTTAAACAGAGATATCCTTTCTGGAAATCTGACAGACGAAAATTATTTACGTAGGAAATCTCCTTTTTCCATGAAAAATTGTCTAGATTTCCAAGCTAAATATTTACAGTGATGTCCATGCCAATTACCAGGGTTTCCCATACCAATATTCCTGGGTTTTCCAATCTATCCAAAAAGCAGCCTGGAATATTAGTCCCAATACTCCAGGGTTTTCTATGTTACAATTTTCCAGGGTTTTCCATGCCAATATTCCAATTTTTCCATTCATTTTTCCCAGGGTTTTCCATCTTATCCTTGAAGGAACCTGGAATATTAATCCAAATGCTTAGTTTTCCATGATTTTTCCCAGAATACCATGAAAAATCCACAGCCAGAAAATACAAATATCTCTTTCATGGCCTTTGATCCCGACTTAATATCATGGACAGAACATTACTGAACTCATCTCTCATAATGAAAAGAAGACATACCCACATGACAAGTCTGGCATAATCCCCATTTTCTTAAAAAAGCTAAGTTACTGAAATGAATTCTTCAGGTACATGTATATCAACAAAACTGGATTGATAAAAACCCATTTATACTTGCTTGTGCTATAATACTCAAAGATATAAAACTGTGAGTGTCAAAACCATTGACCTTGAAATTAATGTCCAAAGGTTGACTGTCAACTTCGTTATTTAAAGTCAATGAAATACATAGAGTCATCTGTACCAATTTTACACCAATTACACATTGCAAGCAGTGTTTTAGTTACAACCTTGTGTCATTTCCACTCATCTTTCAAAAGGAGTAGTGCTAATAAGATTTATGAGATGGCCACTAAGGTTGCCTTGACGGAGGTCAGATTACCACCACTACAATTCAGGACCTGCAATATACTGCTTTTGTCTTTTGGTGAAAAATCAATGTTGATACAGCTATCCATTCAGGAGAAGTAACCATAAAAGATTTTCAAGATAGCCATCAAGGCAGCCATTTTGGTATAAAGATCAACTTTAAAATATAACTATACAGTACATGAGAGTGTGACAATATATGACAAGCAGTGTGACAGTATATGACAGGCAGTGTGACAGAATATGACAGGCAGTGTGACAGTATATGACAGACAGTGTGACAGTCTATAACAGGCAGTGTGACAATATATCACAGGTAGTGTGACAGTAGAACTCATATGTTAGCATGACCATCTGCTCTGTCATTACCTGCTACATAGATTGTTAAAGTGTTTTAGTAAAAGTCCATGTTGATAACAACAATGTATACGTGTTTTTATTGGTTGGTTGGTTGGCTTTTAACAGCACTTGGATCACATGACTCGCTACATGTAAATCTGAGTGCTGTCCAACACATGAGCAGTAGGATGCTTTCTGTAAAAATGACTTCCATTTCTATCAAGAGTTCTCTGTTATCTCTATCTTCATCCATATTGCTTCACACATTAGCATCATATTTTGACATTTTGACTACTGGAAGACCTTAATGCCAGCATGCTTTCTTTCTAAGTTGGTCAACTTCTGAAGAGCAGTTATTCTGAGATAAAACTTTTGAACCATTTTTCTTTTTTTAGGAACATGCAACTGGTTGGGACATCATGCTACATGTCATGATGCCCCAGTGCTAGACATCACTATAAACTGCAACACTGCAAACATCATAGCGTTATCGCTGAAACATTGTTAAAGCTACATTAAAAGTCAAAATCACACACATGCACACACTGCATGGCAGGCTGGCATCCATTGAAAACATTTTAAAGGCTTTGATGGCAAATTGTCTTAAAATTATTTCGATAAGAACATCTGAGAATTGATGGTGGAGCTGCCCCTGCCCATGTATAGTCTGCAAAATTTGATGAAAATCAGACCAAGGAAATTTGACTTGCCAGTATCACTTAGAAATAAAAAACATTTTTGGTTCTAGTGAATTCAACCTAGGAATTACTGTTATCAAACCGTAAATTAACATGGTTGAGCCATTATCCGTGGTAAAGACACATATGAGGTGTTAGAAAAATGAAAGACTACAGCAAATTAAAGTAATACTGTGCAACCTTGCCTAAGGACTGACAGATGAATAGACGTAGCTAATCTCTGAGTCATCCTGCCTCCATTAACTGGTTCTGAAAACATGCTGGAGAGTGCATATGGCCTATTCTACATTTCCAAGCCGGCACTAGGGGTAAAAGATGAAAATGTTAAAACTCTGTAAATGGTATATAGAATTAAAGATAACAGTAATAAATAAAACATTACTTACAATATGGAGTCAAATTTTTTTATATAAAGAGCATTCCCTCAAACAGTCCTAGATTTTACTCTGGTCAGTATTGTACTAACAAAAATTAAGGGGCCAGACAGGGTAGTTGCCCTGGGTACCAGAAGTCTTGGGGCGCCAAAACAGCTAATAAATAGTTTTTGAAATGACCAAAAATTGTGTTTGTAAATTGTTACTCTTGAATCCCAACCTTTTAGCAAATTACATAACACACCTGCATAACAAGGATTTGCTTCATGAACTTCAACTTTATCCATCATCGCCCACCAACCCCTCGCTAATTCTCTTTTGCATCACACCAAGTGAAAGGAATCGGACATCAAATCAGTTAAAACAGATGACTATCTTTGAATCCATCAAACATCCACTAGTCATTGAGCATTTTAGCAGTGTTAAAAGCTCAGAAAACATACCATCTTTAAGGTTGCTGTGTAGACATATTAAACAAACAGGCCATAAAAAAAATCAGTTTTATTATACATATTTTTTCTCTGTACATTCTTATCAGTAATGACTGAAGTGAAATTAATGGGCCTAGTGTGGAAATGACAGACATTCATAAAATGGTATTTTATTGTCTTCTGTGAATGAGAGAATTTAGATGTCAGAAAAAGCCATTAAATGACATTAAACTGCAGGAAAATCAATGATGGACAGTATATGGACAGAATGTAAGCTGGATTTCTAAATTTTTCTCTTTCCTTAATATTCTAATTTTGTTACTCTCAAAACTATTAACAGAAGCACATTCCATGTAAAAGATATGGACCCTGTAAAATGTTATGTCATTGAAATTTTCCTGCAGTGAGAAAAAAGAAAGACAAGTTTTAAACATCAGTCATGAAAAAGTCTCCAATCACCAAAGGTCATCCTAGGTTTCAACAACAGGAAGAAATTATCTGGCCTGAAAAGGTAGGAGTACAAGACCATTAGCAACACTTTTTCAACTTTGTTGACAATATCAAAGTTACATATGGTAGTTTTTAATATTATCAAAAGCTGTCCCTGACCTCCATATGAGGACTCACTTCCTAGCTTCGATAATAAGAGCATTTATTTTCCTGGAGACAAATACATACTGAAGATATATTCCAAATCCAATTTGGGTGGGATAAAAGCGAATGTCAAAAAACTTAAATAACGATATCAATCTAAGATATGGACCATGTGATTGCTGTGTTAATTAAGTTTCCACTAAGGTGGGCTTGGCAACAATAATTATACTAAGAGAACTGTGAAGAGAACATTATATACCTGCCCCATGATTAAAAGTCCTCTGTGTAGACAGCTAACATTTTTGCATGTAAACCATTTTCTTTTAAGAAAGAATAACCTCGACCTTTGTCCTTTTGACCCCAAGTTCAACAGGTTTCTTCCATATACGGCTGCAAGATTTATAATGTTCAAACTTTTCCCAGATCTGCATATTAGGCTTACATTTGACAAATAATTATGTGCAAACCACTGACAATGTGCAAACATTGCATAACTCAACCCACAATTGTTTGAATTTGTATGCCCTTTCCTTTTTATTATCACATGTTCCTAAGACATGACTGAAAATATCTGACAATGTCAGTACTGCATCTTTACACTCACAGATATTATGCCACGACCTACTGCATGGACATGCATTAGGTTGCTTTTGTAGAAGCAACAATGATAAGCAGTTTGCTTCATAGTATTTTTATCAAAGATAAATAATGTACTCTCAATAAATTTTTTGTAATGTTATTCGTTAATCAATGTGATGTATCATGTGTAGGTCAACTTGATGTATCATGTGAGAATCAACTTGATGTACCATGTGAGGATCAACTTGATGTATCATGTAAGGATCAACTTGATGTATCATGTGTGGATCAACTTGATGTATCATGTGTGGATCAACTTAATGTATCATGTGAGGATCAACTTGATGTATCATGTGAGGATCAACTTGATGTATCATGTGTGGATCAACTTGATGTATCATGTTTAAAACAACCAATTTTCATCAACCTAGGCTTTTTTCCTAGTGATGCCATATTTGATTTGGCAATTATCCATTCTTTAAGAAAAGAATTAACATACAAATCTTATTCAACAATCATCATAAGCAGATATGTGAAAGCATACTGTTTACTTACTGCATCACTGACATCCATGTACACATTCATCTTGTACACATTTACAGGCAGTATACTAAACTAAGCCATTTAAACATAATTATTTACACTAAGTACACACCTTCTACAAAGTTTCAGCTACACGAATAATGTAGAAATATCATTATTCTGCAGAAACCATTTTTTTCTTTCAGTCAGTGATATCCTTCTTTATTCCAAGTGCATGCCATCTGCAAAGTTTGGGTCAGGCACATCCTGTAGAACTAATACTACTGTGTAGGAACCATTTTTAGTTTCTTAGTTTCTGTTTTCCATCAAGTGCAAGACAAACATCCTAATTATTAACCTACAAGGACCAAAATTGAGAGGGTTCTTCCTTACCCAAAGTGCAAATCATCCTCAATGTTTGGTAACTGTTGATGGTAAAGAACTAAAGGTTTTATGCAGAAACCATTTTCGTTTTGTTAGTCAAACAGTCCTTGACTTTGACCCTTTGACACTGTAATAGCAAGGATTTTTCATTGCCCCATGTGCAAGCTATACACAAAATTTGGTAATTCTAGATATTAAAGAACAAAAGTTACTTTGTGGAAAATAAATCAGTAATTGATAGAAGGACATCTTCACATAAATATGTCTAGTTTATGGTAGGCATGTAATAATAATAATAATAATAATAATAATAATAATAATAATAATAATAATAATAATAATAATAATAATAATAATAATAATAATAATAATAATAATAATAATAATAATAATAATTTATGTTCCTTTGTATACTAGTCAAGATAGAAAACACATACTCTTTATTCATGCACAGCTTAAGACTACCAAAAAGTGTGCAAGTGGAGAGCGGGCTTTACCTTCTTCCAAATAGATAGCTTGTACACAATTTTGAGTTTGCTTACAGTATACTAAAAAGTGACATTTTAATGCAAGTTCTGATTTTACCTTGCTGTAATGTAAATAATCCATCATGGCAGAGTACCAGTCAGTGTTTTTAATGTTGATTTACAAACCAATAAACTATGTATTGATGTTTGTAATTTCTTAATGTTTCTCATTTAAACTAGCAATTAAATATTTTATGCTGAAATCATCAACTGCGCCTTTAATCATTCTAAAGATGAATTTTCTCAATAATGCAACACTACCTTGCACATTCAAATGACTAAAAGGTTAGGAATTACTCCAAGACCCTAATTAGATAATTTGACTCTCTGAATAGAATTAATCCCAACCTTAGTGAACACAATATACTCACTACCAAAGATGGATAAGAGGATCAATTTCATTGGTTGACAGAAATGTCTTATTGATTTAGATTGGCTTGGATACCAATTGTAAGCACATGACTGATGTTCACTGACAGAAATGTAAAGAGAAGATATAATTTTCTGTTTCAAAGAGTACTGATAACATGATTTTGAAGATGGCTGCCATAATAGCCATAATAGTTATCATTGGAACAATTTCCATTAAGCCCAACTAAACATCATTTGAAGTCTCTTAGTCAACTAGACATCATTTGAAGTCTCTTAGTCAACTAGACATCATTTGAAGTCTCTTAGTCAACTAAACATCATTTGAAGTCTCTTAGTCAACTAGACATCAGATGAAGTCTCTTAGTCAACTAGACATCAGATGAAGTCTCTTAGTCAACTAGACATCATATGAAGTCTCTTAGTCAACTAGACATCAGATGAAGTCTCTTAGTCAAATTTAGAACAAATTCACTTGTAAATAATTCTCCAAGGGATTGAATGTATGGAAAATTGCCGGACACAATTCTGGCAGTAAAGCTTGAAAACACAAGGTATTTATATTAGTCTCATATAATTCGTTGATGTCAATATAATGATTTTTTGAATTATTTGCTTATATATGCATGCATTTATTTGTTTAGATTCATAGATCAATTTTCTTGATATGAATACAACATTGTGAGTTCATCTATATTCTTTATATAAAATTGACAAATTTTTTGAATGTGTTGTCTTGATTGTTATAGGAAAATATATATCAAAAGATTTCATGTCTTACTTTAGTTGATATGAGTTATGAGAATCCATTTGAATTTTCCGACCTTAGATGATTTCATGTATGATAAAGACTTGAGTGCATATTGACTGAAATTAACATTGTTAAATCATGAAGGGAGATTTCATATATGCTAGAGACTTAAATGTGTGAATTTGCTTAAATTAACATAGTTAAACCATGTAATGCATTTCATTCATTCATTTGTGTAATTGATACAAGAAAAGAACTGTTGTGTGTCCCGGGTGAGGTTAATATGAGCCAGTGATGTAATAGCCACTAGGAAGTACATAAATCTTATGAAACTAGGTTTGTTTATAGTTTGCCCTATTTAGATTGAACAGACAATCTTGGTATCTGTTTTAAATTTTGATAAAATTATATTTTACATAACGAGGGTGGGGGAGTAATGATCTATTCCCAGTATGATATCTGAACGGAGACTCAGATTGTTTCTTTGTTTATTTTGTAAGGTGAAATTGCCTCATGGGATGTATTCTCGTACCAATCTATCAAAGTATCTACATATCACATACTTACATATCCACCAACCAACACAAAGTTATAGGGCCAAAATAGGAAAATAGGTGAGACACTAGAGAGCTTGAAGAAGGGAAAAGTGGAGAGGACCAGAAAAACAGTCACAGTAAAGTTAAAGAACAGTCACAGTGAATTTGGAATTAACCAGAAATAATCAGGTTATGAAATTGTACAAGGCAATGACTTTGACTGACCACTTGATTGTATGATTAACTAATTGTATCACTTAAACAGATTGGATATTTATATAAGTTTATTTGTGTTTTAAATTTGGTGAATGATTTATTTAAAAAAGAAGTGTATCTTCCTAATATAATGAATGCATTATCACAGTTGTTTATGAAATTGAATTAAATTGGTATTTTTTTAAGCACTGTGGCTTGTGTCATTCTGTTTTATATACATGCTCAAATCTTTATCTATTCCGATAAATTCCATATTTTATATTAATATTTACTCTATCCTGGCAACAACACTGAAGGCAATCACCCTCTAGATAAAGATAACCAAATTCCACTACAACCCACCCCAACAAAATGGTGGTACCTGGCAATGGCAATATTACTTTTCTTTCAGGAGGAATTAGCAATAAAACAGTTTTCAAGATGGCCACTGTGATCAGCACCACTTTCATTTATGACTAATGAGAAAAATCGTTATGAAATACCCCTGCTGATACATCCATCCATCCATTCAGGAGCAGCAACAAAAATATTTTTCAGATCGCTACTATAGTAGCCATATTGCATGTAAAAATTAGTACCATTTTCATTCAGGATCAACTAAAGAGCATAAGAAGTCTTTCAGTGAAAGCCTCATATTGACATGATCATCCAATCAAGACGAATAATTGTAATAAGATTTTCAAGATGGCCACCATGGTAGCCATACTGGAAGTCAAATTTTCACGTAGAGTGAACCAGACATCATAGAAGTATTTTGGTGAGAACTCCATGTACAAGCACCACTAAGAAAGTATCTCTGCTATCAGGTGAATACCTATCTAACTGTAGATACTATCCCTATGCTGACCCATTTGGAAGGCGCATCTCTATGTTACAAGTAACAAACAAGTTCCAAATATTTGGCCCCATTCATTTATTGTTATGACTTGCTGATATATCTCTTGAAACAAATTTAAACTAGGTTCAATTCTTTGTAAATAAGATGTTTTTGCAACATCTAAACATGCACATTGCTTACTGCAGCACATCTAATTTCAAATCTTCAGTTTCGGAGGTGCATGGTTTTGCACATTGTTAAGCTCTTTAATTTTAGAGATATAAGTAAATCTTGCATGTTGTCCTCAATCCCATAATGACTAAATAGATGCAACAGGTTTTTGGACATAAGAATCATGAAGAAGAGAGGCAGATTTAAAGTGGTTCTGTCTTATGGGGATTTGAACCCCCTCTTGATCAGTGAGGAAATTCATGCCCATGTACATGAGAAGTGATGAGATCCAACTTCCAACTTCTCTAGGTTGGGCCTTGACCCAGACAAGTTGCCATCAACCAACAGAGGGATCAATCTCTCAGGAAAATATATCTGATAATGTTGTACACTGAAATACTGAAGGATGGTCATCCCTAAAAAACCCTAATGAGCCATCATTACCCACGTCACCCTGGAAGAGATTTTTGGCACAAAAGCAAGGCTGAAATACCTCCTGGAAGAGACAAAACTAGAGACATTTCCCGTTAGGCAAGAAGAGAGGGATGTGAGAGCATGCAGTCTGCAGATCTATGGAGAATGCCCAATTTTAAGGCCTAATTGTGTTCCTGACCAAAGTGCAGTCTTCATCTTAAAACATTCTTCCTGAGGGAACTGTGGATGCAGAAAAATTTGATGTCAAAACTTTCTGTTGTTATCAGCATAAAAAATTCTATGAACTGGATGCACAAGTTTGGTCATTTTCTATCCTCTCAATAATCCCTTCTGCAAAAGAATGTGTACATCTTTGCAATGAACCAGTTTGAACAGATGAAAGCAGTTTGGGGTCTGTGACAGAGTAGGGTGTTCCCAGAAGTGAAGCTGGTATATCTCCTTTAAAGTGAAGCAGACTACACATTGTTCATGATGCCCAACCAAACTTCTGAAAAATGAACTAGTCAAGCACCTACTGTGGTGCTGGGAAGAAAATGGTGTAGATCTCTATGCTCATTCTCCATCACCTGTACATATATGAGAAGAGGCTGGGAACACCAATGAAAGGAAAATACCTGCTGGAACTAGCTATTTTAAAAACTTATCTGAATCCACCACAATAAAAAAGACATCACCATCTTGAACCTGCTATTGTGGTAAGACAGGACCAGTCAGTGGTCAAAAACATTTCTAATGACAAAGATCTTACAGGCAAACACACATTTCAAGATTGCTGGTCATCAGGTGGGACACCCTTGCTAATACTGGTCACCTGCACAATGTCTACCTTATGAGTCATTCTCAGACAAAAGGGGCCAAGGACCCACCCTTCACCAGCACATCAGACTGAGTATCAGTGATCCTTGGTCTTTTTGCTGTCTACAAACCACAAAGAGAACTCCTTGTTTCTGCATCACAGAGGGAGAGGACTTCCATAAAAAGGGAAGAGATCCGGACTCCTCCTGTGATTGGAGAGGGTCACTAGTAAGTGTGGTGACTTTGTGCCAAGTCCAACACCAGTTGCTAAGAAGAGAATAAGAATTATCTAAAGCACTGCCTGCTATGCAAGGTGCAAAAACCCTTCAAAATTAACAAAGGAACACACAAAAATATTCAAATAATGTAATGACTGGGAAGAATAAATTGCAGTAGACACAAAATGGTACAAGACTGTTCAAAAAGATGTTTAAAATCAACAAGGGTGAATTTCAATGTGCAATCTAGGCAAACATTGTTCGCATGAAGTACAAGGGAAAAAAAAGGTATCACATATGATGGCTATGGCATAGAAATCCAATTGGAATAAAGTTCTTTTCAATTCTGGACAGCCAATTACCTAATGGAGGAGGGAATATTTAGTTCTGACTGGGTACTTGGCATTAGACTGGGTACTTGTCATTGGACTGGGTACTTGGCATTGGACTGGGTACTTGGCATCAGACTGAGTACTTGACATTAGGCTGGGTACTTGCCACTGGACTGGGTGCTTGGCATTGGACTGGGTACTTGGCAATTGGACTGGGTACTTGGCATTGGACTGGGTGCTTGGCATCAGACTGAATACTTTACATTAGGCAGGGTACTTGACATTATGGTGGGTACTTGCCATTGGACTAAGTGCTTGGCATTGGACTGGGTATGTGGTATTGGACTGGGTACTTGACATTAGGCTGGGTACTTGCCATTAGGCTGGGTACTTGCCATTGGACTGGGTGCTTGGCATTGGACTGGGTATTTGGTATTAGACTATATACTTGGCATTGACTGGGTACATGGCATTGGATTGGGTACTTGGCATTGGACTGGATACTTGGCTTTAGACTGGGTATGTGGCATTGGACTGGGTACTTGGCATCAGACTGAGTACTTGACATTAGGCTGGATACTTGCCACTGGACTGGGTGCTTGGCATTGGACTGGGTACTTGGCAATTGGACTGGGTACTTGGCATTGGACTGGGTGCTTGGCATCAGACTGAATACTTTACATTAGGCAGGGTACTTGACATTATGGTGGGTACTTGCCATTGGATTAAGTGCTTGGCATTGGACTGGGTATGTGGTATTGGACTGGGTACTTGACATTAGGCTGGGTACTTGCCATTAGGCTGGGTACTTGCCATTGGACTGGGTGCTTGGCATTGGACTGGGTATTTGGTATTAGACTATATACTTGGCATTGACTGGGTACATGGCATTGGATTGGGTACTTGGCATTGGACTGGATACTTGGCTTTAGACTGGGTATGTGGCATTGGACTGGGTACTTGGCATCAGACTGAGTACTTGACATTAGGCTGGGTACTTGCCACTGGACTGGGTGCTTGGCATTGGACTGGGTACTTGGCAATTGGACTGGGTACTTGGCATTGGACTGGGTGCTTGGCATCAGACTGAATACTTTACATTAGGCAGGGTACTTGACATTATGGTGGGTACTTGTCATTGGACTAAGTGCTTGGCAATGGACTGGGTATGTGGTATTGGACTGGGTACTTGACATTAGGCTGGGTATTTGCCATTAGGCTGGGTACTTGCCATTGGACTGGGTGCTTGGCATTGGACTGGATACTTGGCTTTAGACTGGGTATGTGGCATTGGACTGGGTACTTGGCATTGGACTGGGTACTTGGCATTAGACTGGGTACTTGGCATCAGACTGGATACTTTACATTAGGCTGGGTACTTGACATTGGACTGTGTGCTTGGCATCCCAAGAAAAGTAGCAATGGAATTATAATAAGTGATATAATACACCTGTACAACTACTAAAAACAAAATTTGCAGGTGTGAGTGAGCATTCAGAACCAACTAGATATTGTAAGTCTTGTGGTGAAAGCCCCATAACATCAATGTTCCAGCATTTTTCAAAACCAATTACTTCCATTTAAGCATTATGGGATTGCAATCTATCTGCAAAATTGACTTACCCGAGACACTGAAGATCTTGACAACATGCCAAAAACTCCAAAACTGGATAGCTGACATAGGAATTGCTCCAAAGAGCTTGGGCAATTTTACATTTTGCAAGGTCACATGATAACATACTTTTATAAAGAATTTTGCTTAGATCAAAAAGATAATCAAGACATGTATTACACTGATCCTGGCAAGTCATGACACCAAATAAAGTAATGGGGCCAAATATTTGGAACTATTTTATTAAGCTCCTAATATGCACTTTTGTTTCCCACTATTATCAACCTCTGTAAAATATCTGCAAACAAGTTTTTGTAAGCTGTTTTGATTTTAACAGCATTCCAAATGTTTTTAACATCATTAACATGCCAAAATCATTTAAATGAAATACCGATTTTGTACATGTTTACATGACAAACATGAAATAAGTCATGTACTCATTATTTAAAGGTCTCAAGTGGCCAAGTGGTCTAAAGCGATCTCCTTTATGGCTCACTGCCATCTAACTTCTGTCTGTTCGTGGGTTCGTGTCTAAGATTTGGCGAATGTGGATATGTGAGAAAGCTTGCCAGTAGCTTCTCGTGGGTCAGTGGTTCTTTCAGTGGATTTCCCGGGTTCTTCCTCCACCATTAATACCGGCTTCTATGTATTGCCTATCATGGGCTGAAAAATGGCGTTAAGCCCCACAACAACAACAACAACAATCATTATTTAAAAATATATATACATTGATTATAATGATGTACCAATGTCTTGAATATTAGTTAAATAAGTTCCCACAATCAAGCATGAATACATAAAGGTCATCAAAACATAAAGAAAGCAATTTGTACATGATACTTTCAATTGTTTCAGCAGTCATTTTGTGGTGCAAAGACAAGAATACACCACAATGTGCATTATCCTGATCCTGTTTACTTGGTAATCAAGTTTATTACATTTCATCACTAACAACGGGTACTGTTGGCCAAACTGTACTAATATTTTGTATATATAACTTAAAGTAACATCAGCTGTGATTTAGGCTAAATGCTTGGTGCATTTATGCAGCTGTACACCTTGTATCACATTTGTTTCAGCCTCATCAAACCTGGCAATCTTCAATTGTAAAAGAAGCAGTTGTTAATTGTGGGCTTGTGACTAAAGTCAATGTTCCTTCACTATACTACAGTAAAACCACTGCTATGTGAGAATGTGAGACCACCTTTCTTGAGAGATGCTATTTTCAATGCACAAATTTACTGATTATATAGCAATATGACCTGTTATGAGAGACCACCTGTCTTGAAAGACCATAAATTTTTAGCAGAAGGGGTGGTCATCCAGGACAGGTTTAACTGTTTTTTGCATTTGCAATGGCTTTTATCAAGAAATACAGGTGCTATTTCCTTGATCACAATTCATTACCATGCTAAACTTATTAAAACTATTTAGTAAACCTGCTAACTGAACAAAAGTGAAACCAAGCATGCTAAGTGTAACCACTGGGAAAGTGCACAATGATGAATTAATCAATTAAAAGTTTTGAATAAATGTAAATGTAAACAGGTAGTTGACACTTAAGTTTGGTGAGGTTATAGGATCAAAAAATGTGTTTACTTAATGCAGAGTAAACAGGAGAAAGTTATTATTTACTTAAAAATGATATCTCCTTTTCTCACCAATTCATTCCAACTTAGTGCAGAACAAATATGAAGTCATTACACCATTTCACTGGATACTGCATTTCAGAGAACAAGTCCTAATTGTAACTGACTTACTATCCAGTTCTAGTACATAGTCAGTGAGTCATAATCGTCATTCAAAAAAGTGGCTGTCTGAAGATTTAGGCGCTTATTAGGCTTGAATCGGGCCCTTATTAGCCTTGACTCTGGCCCTTATTAGGCTTGACTCTGGCCTTATTAGGCTTGACTCTGGCCCTTATTAGGCTTGACTCGGGCCCTTATTAGGCCAGACTCTGGCCTTTATTAGGCTTGACTCTGGCCCTTATTAGGCTTGACTCTGATCCTTATTAGGCTTGACTCTGGCCCTTATTAGGCTTGACTCTGGCCCTTATTAGGCTTGACTCTGGTCCTTATTAGGCTTGACTCTGGCCCTTATTAGGCTTGACTCTGGCCCTTATTAGGCTTGACTCTGAGGTTTGAACTGCTGGCAAGTCTAACGTAGCCTCACCACCTTTTACAAAAAGGGCAGCAACTGACCTCAAAATAGTAATTTCATCTGCTCTTTTAAATGATATATAAACTTGCTTATATGTCGAGTCCAAATGCTAACTGCACAGACCCAGATCTGCCATGGCATACAGTGCTAGCAGATCTGGGTCTATTCAGTTTGTTAGCTGTAATTAGTACAACAAGCAAAACAGAGACTGATCTGTTGATGCATTATGCAATTGCCAATCAAGGTCTATGTTGCTTGCAATTGGACTTGTGTGTATAAACATGTCAATTTAAAATGAACTTTGGATATTCTCTCTTGATGTTTCACAATAACTAGGTGATTTCGTTTCTTCTTTTAAAACTTGTATACCTAAACATCTACATTGAAATACAGATTTTAAATGATTTCTTATGAAACAGTTTCCATGAACAGCAAATTATGTTGTTTTTTTCTTAAATAAAACAATTTAATGGACCTACCTGTCAGAAAGAGATGTCAATTTTCAAGGTGTTGTCTTGCAGCTCATTGATGGATGATGTCACATCTAATGTAGTTATCACTTCATCATGCAGACACTGCAATTAAAACAGGACATAAACAAGCCATAATATAATCAACAAAACAAAATCAAATAGCTTTCTATTTTTCAAGCACTGACACAATAAATTATGATTACTACAGCTAGATACACACTGTTCTCTGTCCCTTTGTCCTCTTCCATCACCACAGTACACATCTACCATATTCACCCATGTCATTTGTGCCCTTTTTCACCTACATAATCACCAATTCAAAACAATATTTAACTCTGGAAGGTCAGTTAAAAGAAATGTTGAACTTCAAAGCAATAGAACATTGCTGACACCAAGCTATGGACCTAGTCAATATAAAAATGTAGAAATGGTGATAAAGGGTTCCAAAGATGCTGTAGATCAAATGCACTGGCATACTTGATCTAATTATATGCATCTAGATAATGTATATTGTATTATCACCCTTGAAGAATATGGGGCCAGCATTTATTCTGTCTTTTCAAAGTGAATCTATTCCATTAGGCAGTACTGCTAAATGTGCAAGTCACTGCACTACATTGAAATAAATTTAATGGATTGACAAACTGAGTCTTCTGTCCTCTTTCATTTGTCCAGAGTGTTCTCTGAGTTGTCAACCAAAGTCAAGTGTACAGCATGACAGATTGATTGTATTGACTATCAAAATACAAATCTGCTTGTAATAAGTGACCAACTCCAAGTGACTAACTCCAAGTGATATGAGTAGGAATTAAGTTGTAGTATTCATACAGTGACTACTGCTTTCATAAGAAGAGAATTGATGAAATAAATGAGTTACATTTACATTAAACAAGCAAGTTTGGGGGGTAGTTAATTTTCTTCAACTACTTTTTCAGTGTATTAGATTCTTGATGTTGCTTAGTAACTGGTAATCTGGGCATACTCAGTTGGCATGCATATATATATACATATATATATATATAGAAAGCACATTTGGTTACAAAAATGATACAAACACATTGTTAATGCATTTAGAACATCTTTTTTTACAAAGAACAAGACAAGCTGTAACATTATAGTATAAAGAAGGTTCACGAGTTTGGAACATACTAATAGGATTGCTATTTTTGTATAGGTTTGCTTTATTGAACAGTCTTGTTTTTGTTGAATAGGTCTTCTACATTTGAATAGATCTGCTTTTGCTGAACAGGTTTTCTTTTGTTGAATAGGCAAGCTACTGTTGAATATACTTACTGTTGTTAAAATTTTTTCCTATAATTGAATAGGTCTGCTATTGTTGAATATGTTTACTTTTGTTGAATAGGTTTTTTATTGTTGAATAGGTTTACTTTTGTTGAATAGGTTTTTTATTGTTGAATAGGTTTACTTTTGTTGAATAAGCTTGCTTAGTTGTTTAATCGTTTTTACTTTTGTTGAATAGGTTTCCTTTTGCTATTTTTTGCTATTATTGAATAGGCTTGCTTTTGGTGAATAGGTTTGATTTTGTTGAATAGGTTTGCTATTGGTGAATAGGTTTGATTTTGTTGACTAGGCTTGCTATTGTTGAATAGGTTTAATTTTTTTGACTAGGCTTGCTATTGGTGAATAGGTTTAATTTTGTTAACTAGGCTTGCTATTGTTGAATAGGTTTGATTTTGTTGACTAGGCTTGCTATTGTTGAATAGGTTTGATTTTGTTGACTAGGCTTGCTATTGATGAATAGGATTGATTTTGTTGACTAGGCTTGCTATTGTTGAATAGGTTTGATTTTGTTGACTAGGCTTGCTATTGGTGAATAGGTTTGATTTTGTTGACTAGGCTTGCTATTGTTGAATAGGTTTGATTTTGTTGACTAGGTTTGCTATTGTTGAATAGGCTTGCTTTAGTGAACAAGCTTGTTATTAGTAATAGATTTGCTTTTGTTGAATAGGTTTGATTTTGCTGAATAAGCTTGCTGTTGGTGAAAAGGATTACTATTGGTGACAAGGCATGCTATTGGTGATTAGGTCTGCTTTTGCTAAATATGGTTGCTGCTGATGAAGATGCTTGCAGCTGATGATTTATTATATTTGTGTAATTGATGTGCTTTCCTATGTTGCCTGCTGGCATGAGTGACACTGCTAGAAAAATGATTGCCTTCATTTTTATACTTGTATAATTTTTTTTACCCTAATGCCTTGAATTCCTCCAAATGCATATGGACCACTACTTTTTTTTACAGAATTTGATAGTCAGGCTTGTCAAAAAGTTGTATCTAATTTGCCCAAAAAAGACTTGTCTTTGGCAGCAAAATGAAGCATTTTCATTTAGAAGTTCTTGACGTTGACAGGCAATTATTAAATATTCAGTTCCCTGCTGGGATTCCATTTGAAAAATCCATTGTCCTTACCAAGATGATCTGCTAACTTGAATACACCATTTTTTTAAAAACTGAAGCATGTGACCCCTGAACAAGGAATAGTACTTTTTCTATTTTGTACATTTCATTGGTTACCTCTAATGAGTACTTACTTATCCTTAATGAATTACGATGAATGGCTTACACTTACTGGGCAAAATATCACTGGTTAAATATATTTAGCAGTACCTATACAACTGTTTGATTTAAAATATGCTAGAAGATTAGTAACTTATAAAGTCATGTTTTCACTGTGTGTGTGTGCATGTGTGTGTCTGTCTGTGTGTGCATGCGTGTGTGTGTGTGTGTGTGTGTGTGTGTGTGAGAGAGAGAGAGAGAGATTTGGATTTTTAAAATAGTTTTAGAATTTTCTGCTGAAGGAAACTAGAGGAAAAAATGCTTTAACTTAAATGGAATCAAATTTTGAAAAACAAAGTTATGCAGAATTTTTTGTTGGGGGGGAACACTGTAAAGTATAAACTATGTTGGTACTAAGTACTAGTTTACAAAAGAACTCATAGAAAACATCCATGTTAATGAAATCAAATCAAATCAAAATAAAAAGTGATATTATCAAGGTGAATTGTGATAGAGTAAAGTGGACTGAGTAGATTGGTAGATTAAAGTAAATTGTGACACCCTCCAAGAAAGCCTTTGATCTGGCAACAGTATGCCAGTTTCATGTTACTGAGATCTCTGAACTATTATCATAGTGGCATCAGTTTCGGAGCGACGTGTTTTACAGTAGCCATTTTGTTTCACTGGTATCACGAGATAAAAATTTTTGGAAGTTTTATAAAGTTGACAGCAGTTTCACACTTTGCTGCAAGTAAAGAAAACCGTCTCAGTTTGTTGCTTTTTTGTTGTTATTTTGCAGTTTAATGCCATTTCTCAGTGCAAGATGGGCTTTATATGGCAGTCAGTATAACTGATATAGGAAGAATCCAGGAAAACCTCAGTAAGAACCAACAACCCACAGGAAGCTACTTGCAGCTTTCTCATACTGGCAGCTTTCTCACATACAAACATTGGCCTGAGACTTGAAACCCACAAGGACAATGGTGAGATGGCAGTGATCAGCAAAGTCAAGCAGTTTAACCACTTGGTGACCGGGAGCCAATTAAACTTTGTTTAAATCCTGTATGCGTATACATTATTCACAACAATGACCATAAACCATCAGATAGCCTAATACACCCCCTGTTTCAAACACCTTTATTTTTCCAATAATGTCAATGAACTGAAACCCTTGGTGAAATTAGTTGTTGTCGGTCAAATGAACAAACCTCAGGGGACTTCTTATCTCTGCCCACTTAGCATTTTTCTTCCCTAATGAAGCTCATTAATAAAATAAATATCAATAGTTGAATTTAATGAGTTTTCTTTTTTCTTTTTTTCTGTATTTGCAGTTTTGAATAAAGAGAAAAAGTCATGTGATATACTGAAACTGTAATTGCTTTAAAGATAAATATTTATAATTTGGTACATTAACATTTATGTCATTTAAGAAAGAAAAAAAGTTTCAAAACTTTTCTAATCCTGTCATAAATGCATTGCATACAGTTTCCATGACCATTGGAATCAGGGAAAACTGCATTGACATAATCGTTGTTATGACCAAGAAGCTTTAACAAAAGCATACATAGCTATTAAAGAGAAGAAAATGCCAGGAGGCAATCTTCATAGTATTCCAAACTCAAACATGACACTTGGAGCAGAAAGCCAGACCTGAAGACCACATTTTGCTTTCGGTGAAAGTAGGTTATGGTTATACACTTTTGGATGTATATAATTTGGTTATTGCTATGCAGGTGACATAGGACTTCATCAGAAATATAATTTGCTATCACTGTAGTGGTATCGCAACTTCTTGTCACAATGACCTAATTTAACAGTTAAAAATACCCAAGGTCACTTGCAATCATACATTCCAAATCTACATCCAGAAAGTAAGAGCATATTTTACAGAAGAGGAAAAAATCTTGAACACTTATACTTGAAAGAAAAACTACAGTGCATTTATAACATCGATGAAAAGGTAATTCCAAAAATCATACCCTTCCTTTTGTAGTCAGCCACTAAAACTGAAAAGCTGTTGAAATTAGCAGTGGATTATCTTAGAATGTTTTTGTTTTGTGAGCTGGAAATGCTTTAGGTACATCTTTTCCAGCCTATTTTGTATTTCTGGGACAGAGAATGAGAAATTAAATGCTTGAAGGTGGAACAACTAGGGTTTCTGGTACTGTTAGTGTGACTGGATGGTCCAATGGTCAATTATTCAGGAAATATCTTGAATATTTTATTAACTATGTACTTGGATGTGATTGCTTCCATACACTGCTTCTGTTGTATCTTTGGCAAATACTAACTTGGGGAAGCAAGATAAAGTTCAGTTCATATTACCCTCTCACACTATTCATGTCCTACAACCATTTGAAGTTTTTGACTCATTCAGAGATATGCAATAATGAAAAGGCAAAATTCACTAGAAAAATTATATTATTATCTTTTCTTAAGCACAACCCCAATATATGTGTGATGGCATGCAGACCCTCAACATGTGTGTGATGGCATGCATAGCCTACAATTTAAGTCTAATTGATACAAATGTTTAAGCAAATTTTAAAAAATGTGGATTCTACTCCTTCGATCCATCTGCTACAGACTGCACAGCATTCCATTATCAAACCAATGACGCTGATTCCAATGATCCATCTGCTACAGACTGCACAGCATTCCATTATCAAACCAATGATGCTGATTCCAGTGAAATTGCTGATGCCTATGATGCCATCTACAGACTGCACATCATTCAAACCAGCTACAGCATTCCATTATCAAACCAATGACGCTGATTCCAGTGAAATTGCTGATGCCTATGATGCCATCTACAGACTGCACAGCATTCCATTATCATTCCAATGACGCTGATTCCAATGAAATTGCTGATGCCTATGATGCCATCTACAGACTGCACATCATTCAAACCAACTCCATTATCAAACCAATGACGCTGATTCCAATGAAATTGCTGATACCTATGATGCCATCTACAGATTGCACATCATTCCATTATCATTCCAATGACGCTGATTCCAATGAAATTGCTGATGCCTATGATGCCATCTACAGACTGCACATCATTCCATTATCATTCCAATGACGCTGATTCCAATGAAATTGCTGATGCCTATGATGCCATCATGATGATGAATGCTTTCTTCCCAACGAGTACAAACTAGTAGGGCATCATGCTACGAGTCCAAGCAGTCAAGCTGCTGGCTTCTTCAGCAAGAAATATATTACTGGAGACCACTCCAGTGGCCTTATGGTTAGAGCTTCTGCCTCAGATGTGGGAGGTTATGGGTTCAATCCCTGGCCGAGTCATACCAAAGACTTACAAAAATGGTACTAACAGCTGCATCAGTTGGTGCTCAGTACAGTCAAACCATGTTATCTCGATTATGTCTGGGTGTAGAAAAATCGTCGACATAACCGGGTCCCGAGATATTCAGGTTCATAGAAACCAGTAGCATAATTTTTAAGATGTCCTAGGCCATTACTCCTGTCTCTTGTGTTTAACTGGAATCCCCTCCCATTGCATGTTACAATAAAATACAAAAAATGATTAACTGATAATAAAATGAAAGAAACTAACTTGGTGTTGTTATTATTTATTCCTTTTTTATCATCATGAGCAATTTATTTTTAAAAAAATATATGAACTCCATATATCAAATGTAGTGTATGCATTCATACTATAGTGTGCATCACTTATACCATATAACACACGATGCACTGAAAAACAAATCATGTTTCGCTGTACTCAGAGATTTGAATATGTTATCATGACTGAAAAATGGATCCAAGAAAATCACAAACTAGAGAGAGTGAGAAGAAACATCAATGGAATGCTTTCAGGCACTCGCCATTCATGTATAACCAAGATTGCATTATATCCAGGTTAATATATGACAGTATCTTGCAAATAAAGATCAACACATGTTTTTGAAAAATACATGTACATTCATTGTACAAATGACAATCCTTTCTCTAGCATGGGTTACAAAGAGCATTATTAAAGCAAGTGTATGTTGAGTATACTACTTACCCTGCAGGCATCAATGTGAGTTTGTAACAATCATGATTCCAAATGACAAACAAATAGATGCTTGAGGGGTGAATAAACATATCTGGTAACTAGCGGTAGACTCATTCTTTGAACTTACTCACAGGATATCAAATACAAAGGTTTTTTTTATTGCAAAGCAAACAACCCCTGGAAACTGACTTTGGATTCTTTTAAATGTGCAGATTCTTTTATTTTTTTTTGGGGGGGAGGTCCAGTCAACTGTGGTTCCCTTTTACATGTATTCATGGGAATTTAAAAACAAAAATTACTGACAAGTATATGCTGTCTCATAAAATGGCTGAATGCATTGAAAAATGAAATTGTTTGTTTTAAGTGTCACCAGTGCCAAGAATATGTAATCGTTTGTTACAAATCAGCATCAGATTAAACAAAAGCAGATTGATATTACTTCATTGTTGCTAAAAAATATAATGCAGTGCAGATCATGATGTTCATAATTCCTTGATATTTTGAAAATATTGCTGACATGTTTGGCTATCTTGTCATAAAAAGCTATAAAATAAATCGTCATGATATTACATGCATGTGGAACAATTTCATGACTTTTGAATATTCAGCCGATCAGCAATTTTCCGCCTGCACATTGGTTATTAATTTAATTACTTGTATTTTCATGATCGTTGTTTCTTTTATACATGTATTTCTGAACATAATTCAGATCTGAAATGTAACTTATGAAACAAAAGGGTAATGATAAAATACATGTGTAACTGACATCTATGAATCTGTGTTTTCGAAAAATAAAGTTACACTGTAATTTTTGCACACTCTTGTGTTTGTAAACCCTTGAATATTTTATGTAGTGAAGATGATATATTTTTAATATACTATTTGTAAGCTACTCTTATGAAACCATAAATAGAAAGAATACTAAATAAACATGTGACTACCGCCATAACTTACCAAAATTGTGGGTGAAAATCGATCTCTTTTGCTGACCATTTCTTGTATCATTTCTGTGAGACTGACGTTAAAAGGTTGCATTTCATTAAATTAAGTGGGTCTACATGTCACTTCAGACCGAAACTTATGCCTGACATAACTGGTTATCGACTTAACAGAGGGCCAAAAATAACATAATAATAAAGGATTTTTTCAGGACCGGAACTTAACGATGGATATATGCGGGTTGTCGAAATAATAGAGGTCAAGATAAGTGGGTTTGACTGTATTAAGAGGTTAGTGTTAGGACTGGTTGGCCTGGTGTCAGGATAATGTCACTCGGTGGGACATCATGCAACATGTCTGCAGCATTATGTCTCAGTGTTAGACATCACTATGAACTGCCACACTGCAGACATCATAGCAATATGACTGAAAAAGTGTTAAAGCTATGTTAAAAATCCAAATCACACACTTACACATCACATACTTCTGGACACCACATCAAAGAAAACAAGTAATAAACGCAAAGTTCTAACAGCTGTAGTTTTGGTGGAAAGTTATGGCAACAAAAAATATCCAGACATCCTGAAAGGCAATCATCAAAAAGAACAATTTAAAAAATGAGGAATGAGCCTTGAAAGAAATAGAAGACTGAGTATGTAGAGGACAATGAACTCAGCTGTATATGCAAACAAGCACAGCCCAATCCCATGAGACACAATGATTACATTGAGTTCATCACTTGGCACAATGCTGTGTTCAAGGTTGCAATCACTGGGTTCATTTTAAGATGTCACAGAAGAGTCTGAGGCAGAATAAGGTATTCCACTGTCATCCAGAACTGCCAAGGAAAAATAAGGCAGAGTATGGATATGTTTAAAGAAAGTGTTTACCTGTGCTTATACCTAATTTCAAAGTTAACAATTTTCTTTTTGAACCACCTTAAAAAGTTATTAATCCAATTCTTTTACATAATTTCTGCTAAGAATATTCAACCCAAAAAATTTTTAAACAAATAAATATTGATTTGTATCAAGGTTACATATTGTTATTTTTACCATTGTTACAATTTTGTGCTAACTTGACAGCCACTGTCTTGTACATGTATGAAGAAAGTTAGTTTTATGGTATATAAGACACCATATATAAGATATATACAATGTTACCTCCAATTTATTGGACTCGGGTGCTGTATTTTTCCTGTAGTTTTTCCCAAGCAATGTTTGTGAATGATGACATTATCGTGTCTGTTTATATTTGTAGAACAACTTCTTCCCAAGAACAGGTTTGTTCCCTGTTACATCGTCATGCATGACAAAAACTGGATGAAACAGGATCACCCTTCTTAATGATTGTATTTAAAAATGCTTATGTACATTATCTCTGAATTTGATGTGATTTCTCAAGGAAATAATACAATAATCTTCAGTAGAATTTATGAACAATGAACTAAATAGAGTGAATAAATATCAATCAGAGGTATGTGTAATCAGATTCTCCAAAATTACACTTATAGCTGCAGAAAGTTGCTCAAAGCGCGTACATGACATATGTGAGTTATATTATTACTATATCAACTGAAAAATGTAAATATTCCCTAACAAATTCACTAAAATCAAATTGTATTATGATTTTTGCTCATTTTTCAAACACATAAAAATTATAACACAATCTTCTTAAGTATTATGGAACAAAAAATAATCGTATTTTGGTTTTTATTTCGATTTTTTAGTGTATTTCGGTGGTTCTAGCAACCTCGAAAATAGGTAACTCTTCAAGCAGCTAATTACAATCGTAATTTCTCAGCAAACAAATACGTTAAAATGACATACAGTCATTCTGGATAATAAAATATATAGCCTTCATTGACTATAAAATGCTTAAATAGTTCTAAATGATTCTGTATCAAATAAAATCTTACATAAATATGTGACAACCACCTGCTATCACTAATACCGCTGTTGTTGTGTTGGAGTTTTATCCCACACGTTTTGAGAGAGCACCACGGATTTGTCTTGGGGTATCAGATTTAACACGGCAATGCCTGAAAATTGTGCTGCTACCCAGATCCCTTCTACGTTTCACCAGAATATTGTCCAAATGAGCTTATTGGGTCTGATAAAATAAATTATAACAAAACTTTATACAAACTGTTAACCCTCTTGCTGTGGCTGAAGAAAAGAACGGCTTAGGCTTTTCTTATGTACAATTTGTTTTAAACATATTTTAAATATGTGGTATGAACATCATACTGAAGATGCTTAAATTTAAAAATTATAGGCATGACTGACAGAAGTTATGACAGAAGTTGTCATAACTGTGGCTTCTACTGAAACATTCGATTTCCTGGATTGATTAATGCTTAAATGGAACGAGCCCTTAAAGTATGGAGAACTGCAATCTAAAACACTTTAACATGAGCTTGCTGTCTTCTATAAGGATATTAACGGACAGAGGCAGATCCGAGGACAGCCGAACTTGCCAGCACCCGCCACCCCACCCCCCAAAAAAATAATTCCGAAACAACTGAACAACATACTAAACAGAATACTAGACTAAATTTTCTTCATTTAGATCTACCTCAATCCGCTAAACGGATAATCTCATTAACACCATGATTAGAATGAAGAGAATTAGTATTAAAATGATGATCGCTGTGATCAATACCTTTTGACTGATCCATAGCAGGTGTAAAAGTGATCTCATCAAAAGTCTGACCAACAAATCTTTCACTAAAAGGAGTAATTTCCTTTTCATCATCATTCTCTATAGCTTTCATTGCTATAGCTCTAGTAACTGCTCACGCTGGGTATAAATCAGGGATTTTTTTTTTTCAATAGGATCGACTTTCTTATCCAAACAAGACTGGTCAGTTATAAGTGGATTAACAACAGTCTTATCTCCAGCTAGGTTATTATATGGTAATAAGTGAACACCCTCAAAGGGTAAAGACTACAATGTTCCGACTTTCACGAATCTTGAGACTAAGTCTAGTAACAAATTTACACAAAGGAGAGGTACCTTAACATAGCCGCACTTTACTCCATGAAAAAGAACACTCGCAGAAGAAATCTTAGAAAAAATGCAAAGTACCTGATAATAAAAGACTCTGAAAAGCTCCCGTGTCCCTTTAAATTTTAATAGAGATAGGATTGTCAGACTCAATAATAAGTGATACAGAACTATTCTATATGAATGGTTCATAATTATCCATAATAAAATCAGACTGGAGTTTGTTTGACCAAACAAATGTATTGCTTTCAATATATGACCATGATCTTGACCTCTTAGGAATAAGAGCTTTTTGGAATAGGTCTGTCTTGATTCTGTTACTTATTTTTCAATCTGTAGTAATCAGAAATACTGTGTCCTTGCAATAGGTACATGTAGGGAGAGATAAGGACTTCTGATCAGTCTTATTATTTTATTCCTAAAAGTTGTCCTAGATTGGAATTTTAAAGTGCTTGTAATACAATGAAATAGTTCTTCTCTGACGAGAAGACAGTTGAGTGGAAGACTTACTGACAAACGAAACTGTATGAGCTAAGAAATACTCGTCAGCTGTACGAGCAGCATTTTATAAAATTTTGACCTTCTATTCATCAAGGTATGACATAACGTCACTATGGTCGCAATTCTTGAACTCTTCAACTAGCACAAGTTTTCTCAGATTTTCGTAATCTCGACCAACTCTCTTAGCTAAGCTCAACCTATCAAATAATTGCTCTTTTTCTCTTGCAAATTTGATATGTGTTTGTCCGGCTTATTTTTTAAATAGTTTCTAACCTTTTGTCCGCAAGCCTCAGATACCAACCCATAACCATGCAAGATATATTCCATAACAAGATCATAATCAGCACTTTGCTGTACAGACATTGAAAGTAGATGTCTCGAGTTTTGACAAATATTGCACTTTTGCAATAGTCCAATGCTCTCTTGGCCATTTCAAATTTTCAGCAGTTTTTCTTTTTCAAAATGAGGATAATATTTATCTTCTCTTTTCTTAAAGGGGATACTAACCTAATACGTTTTAGTAACATCGAAACGAATTTGATTGTAAAGCTGGGGAGTGCAATTCACATGCAAGCTCTAATATTCTTAGATGGTATAGCGAAATAAATCTTTAATAATCATAGAATTATTAGCTCAAGACCTAATAGATAAAGTTCTGAATATACATTAGTGATATTCCAAAATAATTTGCAATGCTGATTGTTTTGATGTGCCTGTAGTGGCTTGTAGTCTCAAATGTACTAATCTGCCAGTGTCCTGAATTGTAATGATGCGTCAACAGTATTTTGTTGAATCACAACAATATAATCCAAGTTTTCTTGTCTGAATTAATTTCAGTTCCCAATGTAATGTGTCTTTCAAGAATACTATAGATCACTTTGTATTTTCAAGAAGAATAATTTTAATCAAATAATTTCAGCCAAAATAAACGCTGAACACAACAATGCTTCAAGATCTTACAGCACGAAGAAATCATTTTTCCCCCAGTAAATAACTTTATATAGATCTCTACTTGACATAGGTCACAATTAGCATTTTCTAACAAAAAATTACCAATGGAAAATTTAATTCTAGAAGATTCCAAATGTTTATAAGATAAAATCTGTCACTAAAATTATATTTAGAATGTGTTAAACACAATAGTCTTGACTCAGACCAATACATGTTTACTGCTAATGATACTAATATTAAACCCACGTTCATAGAGAAAATAGATTAGCTATGTGTTAGTTGTTTACAGAATTGTTGAAAATCGACGACTTTGGTCAGGTGCATAATTAAATTGATTTTGGACCTGGTCTACTGCAAGATACAATTGTACAGTATAAAATGAATAAAAATTAACTAACAACTAATATAAGTTAAATATACCTAACAGGAGTAGCTAACCAATGACAACATAATACATAGCTAATATTTCTCTATGAGTAGGGATAAAATATCAAGATCATTATTAACAGATGTAAAAATGTTTATTTGAATCTGAATCTAGGACAAAAGATTTAAAATGGAAATTCCTAAACTTGTCGACAACTTTGAATATAATAGAGAGGAGACTGAATTACATCCTGGCTCTATTATTGTGTTGAAATCAATGTTGTTTATTTGAAATATTGCCCATTCTCGCCTTAAAATCAGAAGCAAAATCATTCATGCTATTGTGTTTCGTCTTTCACTTGGGTGGATTTATTTATTAAAAGTATTATTCACTGGACTACAAAGTGCTTAATAATGTTCTTGAACTAAAACATTCATTTGGAATTATAGAGAAGGTAGATAAGGATATTTTGGATTATAGCATTGTGATACGTTAAAAGACTGATGACACATTGCCACAGTCCATGCCATGGGCACATTAGCACATTCGAGACTACAGGCACATCAACACATTCAATATTGAACTTATTTGAAGCGCCATTGGAATTCATATATTTTGACTTGTAATAGAACTTTTAGGACTATTTGGAATTTACTTCACAATGAATTAGCTCTTTTTAAATTTTCACTTTATATTCTGGGGAAATAAATTATTATTTGAGTTTTACAAAACTTGTTTGTCTTCATTCTTGTTTTTATTACTTAGTTTAAAACCGTAGTCATAACAACAAAATAATAATAATAATAATAATAATAATAATAATAATAATAATAATAATAATAATAATAATAATAATAATATATTTTGTGCGAATCTTCTGTAATATATTTCAAGCAGAAATCAAATATTCTTGCAAACTATTTCATCATTGTTTAAATTACTTTTTTATTTAATTCCTATTTATCAGCTCTCAGCTTTTAATGATTGATTTGTTGCGAATTGCTTGCTGTTTTGTTGTATAGTTGGGATTCATCTGTTGCTTCCTTAAAGCCGAAATTACTGAAGGTTATACGAACTTCATATTTTTTAAGGATTTTCATGTTTACTTTTAAAATTTAAAAGCAATAATAATTCTGAAAGATTGCATCGAGAGATCAAAAATTATCCAGTTTGAGAGTGAGAACGTTGCACTATATTTACAGCCATACTGCAGGTTAAAATGATATTTTTGTTATTATTTATTTATTTGGTGTGCGGTTCTTATAATAGTTTGTGGCAGGCAATATCCCTCTATCCAGATTCATAAGTATACATTGCGCATTCTTGGGTATGAGAAATTTAGATGTAAAAGATCAGGTCATAATGTGATTAGCTTTTCGGGGTAAACGTTGAAGAGCGAATTCTCTTTCCATACATGTATTCTTATTATATCTGACATACAAGTTGAAGAAACGATATCGTTTCAGTGAGACAACATATTTAGGGATTTTTCAATTTCCTGTTGAATGTTAAAATCGTTTTACGGACATGAACGGAAAATCGTACAAATATTTTAGTTGTAATAATTCCTACAGCTGACACTTTTAAGCTAACCAGGTATTATTGGACGGTAAACCATATACGGTGACAGATTGATTATATGAAAGATAAATACTGTCAATAAGGTGTTGTCGGAAGGCAAATCACATATAATTACAGATTTTATGTCTCAAAGGTAACTATAAATATTGCCAACGAGGTATTATTGGAAGGCAAACCACATGTAATTACACCTTATTTAGATAAAGGGTATATATAAATATTGCCAACAAGATAGCATTGGAAGGCAAACCACATGTAAATTACACCTTATTTACAAAAAAAGTATATATAAATATTGTCAACAAAACAGTATTGGAAGGCAAACCACATGTAAATTACACCTTATTTACATAAAAGGTAGATATAAATATTGCCAACAAAACAGTATTGAAAGGCAAACCACATGTAATTACACCTTATTTAGATAAAGGGTATATATAAATATTGCCAACAAAACAGTATTGGAAGGCAAACCACATGTAATAACAGCATGATTATATTGTTAAGTTTATTTGATTTGTATTTGGTGTTGGTCAGTGTTTAAGTTTAAGGCCTACCTGACTAATATCTTATTATTTTGTAAATATCATATTACATATATAATATTTGTCTCACATTATATATTACAATCATTTATGGGGCTTCGAGTGGCCTAGTGAAAAAGCGCTCACCGTTACTGCCATCTAACTTCTGTCTGCGTGGGTTCGAGTCTAAGATTCGGCGAATGTGGATATGTGAGAAAGCTTGCCAGTAGCTTCTCGTGGGTCGGGGGTTATTCAGCAGATTTCGCGGTTTCTTCCTTCACCATTAATACTGGCCGCCATGTATATCGTGTGCTGAAAAATACCGTTAAGCCCCAGAACAGCAGCAACAACAACAATCATTACTTTTGGGTAGCTAAAAATATTTACTAGGTTTGAAGTCTCGATACAGTTTCGATTGTGATCTTAGAATGTTCTAAAAGCAACTTGTTTATGAATTTGCAAGGAAAATGACCCTCATCCGGGTTTAGTTATCGTGTCTTAGCTTTTTATATAAATGATGTTTACTTCAGAATTATTCATTCCATGTTTTAATATTAACGTTAGTGGAATAAATTTGTAATTGCGTTCATTTTGAATTTGAGGGGATTTATTTATTTAAATTGTTAATTAGAATTACGAAGTCTTCTTTGACTTCTAAACAAAATCACTAATATAGGATTATTGTGAATTCATTGCGAGACAACTTGGATAACATCATTGTGATCTTCCCATAATATCATCATATCAGTACTATTCAAGGCTATTGGTACATCAGCACATTCAACATTGGAATTCATTTGGAATTTGGAATACTTTTGTAATTTTCATAGAACTTTTAAAGTCAAAATAGGTGCAGATTAAAAAGTTTTTTCTAAATACAAGAAAGACATTTCATTTGCAAGAAGAATCATTCTAAATGCGGACATGGTATTGAACACTATTAAAACTATGAAATTTAAATTATCAAAGCCAAGCTATGGCGTGTTTACAGTATCAGAGTTAAGTAATAGTTTATTGAACTGAATAGTAAATAGGGAGAGAAAGTCACCTCTTTTATATAGGCACTGACTCATTATATGTAATTACTCAAAGCGATAACTACTACAAGGACATCAGATAAAACATTAATTGGTTATATGCATTTGATTACTAAGAGATAACATATTCGGTACACAGATGGTAAAGGAGAAAGAAAATACATCATTTAAGGACGATTTAAATGATAACGTATTTAATGGTTAAGAAGCAAATTCTACTATTTTAGGACAGAAAAAAATGTTTGTAAGGAAACAAAAAAAGTGAGTAGTGAACCAAATGTAATGTTTAAGATGTATCGATAGTATATATTGAATCACAACGTAAATTATCAAAGTATGAACTAATTCGATTACACAAGCATAACTTAATTTAACAGTGAATACGGTTTCTCTATCTGCCTTATATGGTGGATAACATCAATACTCGACCCTTTGGGCCTAATAAATGTCACACCCATGCTGCAGATGTTCCTACCACAAGGAGAAATGCCATTCTAAAATGAAAAAATATTATTGTCAACGAATGCTAAGATGCCATCACATTTGGAAGTTTGAAATCCAGATATCATTTGCATAAGAGTTTGAAAACACATCGAGTCAATCAATAACAATGTAATTTAAATAATTTTTACATTGCTTCTTTCTCCTATAAATAAAAGGCTAGAGTAACGCTAACATTTTGCGTCGTGTCCTTTTACGATTAATTTGTAGTTTTACGCCATAACCTAAACAAATGTTCTCTAGTGTCTGTCACTAAAAGATAACTTAGATTTATAACCACGTTATTTGCATCTTAAGGTTAGCACCATATTCAGTGTTATAGAAATAGTGTATCAATGCATACAAATCACTTTTTTGGTGATGCGTGCTTGGTCGTGACCGGGTATGGCTGGTGTGTGCAGGCAAGGCAATGGGAACCTAGGTTCGAAACTCCGTAGAGTGCGAATTAAAATTCTCTAACCTGTATGATAGTAATATATATATATATATATATATATATATATATATATATATATATATATATATATATATATTCTTACGATTTAAATAATTTGTCACTAAGATCTATAATTAAAGATGGTGTAAATTATTAATTCTGCCTACTGTTATCAATCATTCTTTTATAGAATCCAGGAATGTGCGCTGGCGTGTGCAGGCAATGCGATGGGCACCGTTTACTCGAGTACCCTTGTTCGAAAATCTGTAGAGTTCGAATTAAAATTCTCTAACCTGTATGATCTAACGATTTAAAAAATTTGTCACTAACATCTTTAAATAAAGATGGTGTAATCGAATACGTTCCCATTTTCAATTTCCAGCAAATCTAGTGCAAACTTCCTCAATCGACAATTTGTGAACCATGTATGATCCTGTAAGGATGTTCATTTTGAAAGTCATATTTAAATGTCATACAATAGGTAGGTTAAGGGATCTACGTCTTCATTTTCTATGAAAACTAATTCACTAGATTTGAAGTTTCCTTGCATTGAATTAATTCTTCCCAACTAGTTAGTCCAAGTTTAGTTTATAATCCAAGATACTGTACTTATCTTCATCATTTGCTTAGTCTGCAATGATCTGATTGTATTTCTCATGCAAGTCAATTAACTGCTGCCTTTTGAGATTTTTGTTTTGGCTTGGTAAACTTAAAACCACGTCACGTGTTAATCAAACCTTTACTTCTTTATCTTCTAAGTGGTTCATTTGCCATTTATGTGATGTAGTATCAAAATATTCCATTTAAATCAGGAAGATTAATTTAAAACGATATCGTTTTAATTTAAGTTATTTTGAATGTTTTGTTAACCATCGGCTACAAAGCATATAACAGGGATTCCAAATTATCCTGCTTACATTTGTGCCAATTAATGCCTTGTTAAACGTTTCTTACTTTGGGACCAGATCGATGCTGTTATTATCGTACATTTGTAACATGAATATATACAATAATGTTCTGTAAGAAAGCAGTTTACAATTTTTTTTTGCCAAGTTTGTGTATGTATATCCTTTTAGTTGAAATATACTTTTAGCAGATTCTGTAAATTATTGTCTGATTACACTGGTCTACAGCCACAATGCTTCCGAAATAAATGTAATCAAACTTTACTAATCATGGTTCACTGAGAAAGAAAATGATGCTAATAATTGTTGATTGGCTCTACTTTTAAATATATTATACTGGGTTAGTATATATGATCCTTGACTTTGGAATGGGAAGGGATCTCAATTTAAACCAGAAATGACTAAAAGATATCTTTGACTGGATCTATGAACAAATCTATGACTGGGTTTGGACAGTACTTTCTTTTTAGGCAGCACAATGAATGATGTAGTCTGAAGCTCGTATTGCGTCATACATGATATGAATTGCATCATGGTATTCCCAGAAGTCATGGATGATGCTAAGATTACATATCTACTAAACAAATTGCCCTAGATCCGCTCTAGAAATCATACAGTGTCTAGCTCTCTTATTTGTCAGTGTATGATTTTGCAAGGGACACGTTTCTGTTTAGCCAACGTGAGCAGAGATGCCTCGTATTTGTGTGAACAATGCAGGTAACTTTTGCTATGTTTGTGGTGAAGTGATGTTTGCATCACAAAAGCGTATTATAACCACTATGGTTAAGAAAGCGTCTCACCTGCCACATTGGAGATAAGGACTAGATGTGGGCCACATATATATGCAGTATAACTTGTGCAACAAATCCTTGCCAATGGATTAAAAGGAAAAGGAAGTCCATGTCAAAGATTTGGAGAGCGCCAACAGGTAATATCATCAATTATTACTTTTTCATAGTACCTCCAGTTGGGAAAAGAGTGTCAAAGAAGAAAAAATGGACTGTGCATTGTCCAAACATTCTATCAGCTATACGCACATTACATCACAGAGAAGGACAAACTTGAGTCAGACGAGGAAGAGAAAGAGGAGAGAGTGGAGCCTGGGAGGAAATGTGTTCAGCATTCAACACTTATTGAATCATGGAATATTTTGACACCACCCTTGCACATCAAGCTGGGTCTCATGAAGAACTTTGTCAAGGCCATGGACAAAACACAAGCACCTTTCATATACCTCCATGGAAAATTTCCAAGGTTAAGTGAAGCTAAGATAAAGGAAGGTGTCTTTGTTGGTCCTCAGATTCGTAAACTTCTTCGAGATTATGCATTAGACCGTGCACTGTGTGGAAAGGAAAATACAGCATGGAAAGCCTTCCAGTTAGAGGAAACAAATTTTCTCGGAAACAACAAGGCAAACAGCTACAGGAAGTCGGTGGAAAACCTCCTCAAGGCATACAAAAGCCTTGGTTGCTACATGCCACCAAGATACATTTATTGCACTCTCATCTAGATATTTTTTCACCAAACTGCGGAGCCGTGAGAGACGAGCATAGCGAATGATTTCCCTAGGACATTGCAACAATAGATAAATGCTATCAGGTTAAATGGAGCCCATCAATGCTTGTATACTGTTGCTGGACATTGATTTGAGATGCTCCATTTAATGAATGCAAGAGACAATCCAAGAAGCGTCGAGTAGACACTGAATAAGGACTAAAGTATGTACTTATATACACTTAAAAGCTCTTTGCCTTTTGTTTCATAATAAATTTTATTTATGTATCCATTTTGCTGTTTTCTAAAGTGTTACATATCATGTAAAGCAACCATAAACGCATTAAAAGACCTAGGATTGCAATTTTAATTTAAACTCTACTAACTACGATATATATATATATATATATATATATATATATATATATATATATATATATATATATATATATATATATATATATAGGCAATAAACTGACGACGAACAGTACGAAACTAGTAACTAACTAGCCTAAGCGCTTTCGACTCTTAATGAGTCTTTTTCAAAGGCAAATACAACACATAGTTACGACAAACAAATAAACACAAAAACGTTGTGTTTGTAAACCTCTACATTTCTGTCTTCACATGTGCTAAAACTATAAATACAACCAGCTTGTATAGACTAGTTGCGGAAACTGAAAACGTTGTATAATTCCCTAAAAGTCTACAAGCCAAAGCGACATCTATTTTTACTTTGTGTACATATGTAACGCAGATTATATCCCGGATATTTGATTCTATACCGGTTATTCTTATAGTAAAAATTGAAGGATAATAAGAAGATTTAGAAAATGTTAAATTCTACTAGTGCATAGTTTTCATTTTCTAGTCTTCTTGGTTTAGACCGCTTGGTTTCAATGTTCTAAGGCGGCGTATCCAGTATGATTCCTTTTCCTTCCTGGTTTCGGAACTCCAGCTGTGGTTGTTAGCAATAGCGATAAGTATTATATCACTGAAAGTGTGGCCAGGGGAGGAGACGTGTTCTGCGACCGGGCTTCTGTACAGCTTTTTTGTCATCCAATCAGATCTATGAAGGTTTATCCTTTTGTGTAGCTTTTCAGTTTCTCTCACGTACTGAAGGCCACAGATCTTACATGTGATGAGATAAATCACATTCTCTGTTTTGCACGTTTTGTTTGGACCATGTATGTTTAGTTTTTCTTTAGTCACTGTGCTAGTGAATGTCTTGGTCTCTATCATATGTTGACAGGTTTTGCATCTTTTATCGCCACAGGGTCCAGATTGACTAGGTTGGTTTTGACTAGCGATTGGCGTTAGCTTGGCCCTGACTAGGATGTCCTTTAGGTTTTTTGGTCTCCGGTAAGCTACTACAGGTTTGTTCGGAAGTATTAGGTTTAGTATGTCTGACGATTGCACGGTTGGCCAGTGGTTTGCGATGATTTTACCTACTTTGGGATTGTCTGGGTGATAGGTCAGAATAAATGGTATCCTATCAACCTTTTTTTCTGTCCATATCTGAGAAGGTCATCACGGTTTGTTTGTTTGGCCCTTTGGATTGCCTCCGCAATCAGGTCTTTGTCGTAGTCACGGTAAATTAAATGTTTAGCCAGCTCTTCAGACCTTTCTAGGAATCTTTCATCGTCGGAGCAAATTCTGCGTATCCTCAGTGCCTGGCTATATGGAATGTTCTTAATGCAGTGTTTTGGATGACAGCTGGTTGGGAGAAGATACTGGTGTTGGTCGGTTGGTTTTGAGTAGATGTCTGTGTGTAATTTGTTTTCCACCAGTCTGGTTGTTGTGTCCAGGAAAACATGGTTTGAGTTGGAAATTTCTGCCGTGAATTTTATTGAAGGATGGAAGTTGTTTGCCTTTGATATGAAGTCATCCAGACTTTCTCTTCCATACTGCCACTTCATTTCTATATCATCGATAAAGAGTACCCACTGGTATGGTGTACGCTCAACCGATGCTAAGAGCTTTACGCCGCCTTAGAACATTGAAACCAAGCGGTCTAAACCAAGAAGACTAGAAAATGAAAACTATGCACTAGTAGAATTTAACATTTTCTAAATCTTCTTATTATCCTTCAATTTTTACTATAAGAATAACCGGTATAGAATCAAATATCCGGGATATAATCTGCGTTACATATGTACATAAAGTAAAAATAGATGTCGCTTTGGCTTGTAGACTTTTAGGGAATTATACAACGTTTTCAGTTTCCGCAACTAGTCTATACAAGCTGGTTGTATTTATAGTTTTAGCACATGTGAAGACAGAAATGTAGAGGTTTACAAACACAACGTTTTTGTGTTTATTTGTTTGTCGTAACTATGTGTTGTATTTGCCTTTGAAAAAGACTCATTAAGAGTCGAAAGCGCTTAGGCTAGTTAGTTACTAGTTTCGTACTGTTCGTCGTCAGTTTATTGCATATATTTTAATTAATCCCTGACACACGTGATTCCTTGGTGGATCCAGTACGCTTGAGAGGGTTGTTATTCGCCATATGATTTGTATTCTTTTATATATATATATATATATATATATATATATATATATATATATATATATATATATATATATAGAGAGAGAGAGAGAGAGAGAGAGAGAGAGAGAGAGAGAGACGTAAAATGTAGAAACATAAATATCTTGGAAACACTAGCCAATGAGTTGTTTTAATTTGAATTGTTGTATTATAATTCAGCATATCGAAATCCGTAATAAATAGTTCGCTCTATCACTGAAGCAGACGACTTCTAAAAATCTGAAGGCCAGTGTTACCACGATCTTATCTATCGAAGAGTTAAATACTACATTTTTCTCTTTCATAATTAACACGCTTATAAGACCCATTATTTGTGGATCAAGAAATCCATAATTAAAATCCATATAAGACATCAATGATTCCCTCCAGTGATGTAGTTATAGAAGAAACTATTCGCTTTTTCTGTACCATCTTCAATAGTTTCAGTCTTGAAAACATATCTTATGGTTTCATAGTTTATCTGTTTTGCAAATATTTTAGTTTGCTTGAGTTTTGCTCTTAAGTCATCTCTTAGAGTTGGTAACGTTTCATCTGTAATCGTTTAGATGTCATTTATAGATCAAAAATAGAATATAGGTTGTTTTAGTTACTTTAAACCACATTCATGTCATTCAAGATGTCTTTTATCTTTCACGCGCAATTATTTCTTCTTATCAGTGAATTATTTCTTCAAAGGATTGAGTTGGAAGAGTAAAGTATTGAAATTTATTCTTTATTTCAAATATTTCCACATTTATTTTTGGTTCAAAAAAGTTTCAAATGTTGACGGTTTTCTCCAAGTCTGTCTCTCAAAGTTTCGAACGATTTTTAACATTGTATATAGCACTGATTCTCAACGCTTTAGTGCATTTCATACAGTATTGATTCCCAAAGTTTTAGATTATTTCATACAGTATTGATTCTCAACGCTTTTGATCATTTCATACAGAATTGATTTTTAACGCTTTTGATTATTTCATTCGGTATTGATTCCCAAAGCTTTAGAATACTTTATACATTATTGATTCCCAAAGCGTTAGATTATTTCTTACATTATTGATTCCCAAAGCTTTACATTATTTCATACATTATTGATTCCCAAAGCTTTTGATTATTTCATACAGTATTGATTCTGAACGCTTTAGTGCATTTCATATTGTATTGATTCTCGACAATTTAGATTATTTCATTCAGAATTGATTCTCAAGGCTTTAAATTATTTCCTATAGTATTGATTCTCAAGGCTTTAAATTATTTCCTATAGTATTGATTCTCAAGGCTTTAAATTATTTCCTATAGTATTGATTCTCAAGGCTTTAAATTATTTCCTATAGTATTGATTCTCAAGGCTTTAAATTATTTCCTATAGTATTGATTCTCAAGGCTTTAAATTATTTCCTATAGTATTGATTCTCAAGGCTTTAAATTATTTCCTATAGTATTGATTCTCAAGGCTTTAAATTATTTCCTATAGTATTGATTCTCAAGGCTTTAAATTATTTCCTATAGTATTGATTCTCAAGGCTTTAAATTATTTCCTATAGTATTGATTTTCAAGGCTTTAAATTATTTCCTATAGTATTGATTCTCAAGGCTTTAAATTATTTCCTATAGTATTGATTCTCAACGCTTTCGTGCATTTCATATGGTATTGATTCTCAACACTTTAGATCGTTTCATATAGTATTGATATTCAACGTTTTAGTGCATTTGGTATAGTATTGATTCACAACTATTTAGTACATTTTATATGGCATTGATTCTCAACGCTTTAGATTATCTCATATGGTTTTGATTCTAAAAGCTTTGGTGCATTTGATATAGTATTGATTTTCAACTCTTTAGAGCATTTCATACAGTATTGATTCTCAACACTTTAGTGTATTTGATATAGTATTGATTCTCAACGCTTTATTGCATTTCATATAGTATTGATTCTCAACGCTTTATTGCATTTCATACAGTATTGATTCTCAACGCTTTATTGCATTTCATATAGTATTGATTCTCAACACTTTAGTGTATTTGATATAGTATTGATTCTCAACACTTTAGTGTATTTGATATAGTATTGATTCTCAACGCTTTATTGCATTTCATACAGTATTGATTCTCAACGCTTTATTGCATTTCATATAGTATTGATTCTCAACACTTTAGAGCATTTCATATGGTATTGATTCTTAACGTTTTAGTGAATTTTATATAATATTAATTTGCTGTATGCTTGTTCTGGCCAAGTTTTGATATATTTCATATTATTATCATCTAAGAGTTTAGGAATATATGATCATTAATGCGTTTGTTTCTTACGTGTCATTGGATGCATATGATATTTGTATCAGACCTGCTTATTCGTAATACGGTGATTACTTAAGTATCACTAACTGTTGAGGTACTTAATCTGGTTCCGATCTGCAAGCATACTTT
Organism: Potamilus streckersoni; assembly: GCA_016746295.1. NCBI lineage: Eukaryota > Metazoa > Mollusca > Bivalvia > Unionida > Unionidae > Potamilus > Potamilus streckersoni. Next base: position 2,093,781 of record JAEAOA010001970.1, read on the forward strand.
TTACTTACCAGTAATTTCTAATCTATTTCAACAGAAACATTTAATGACATCTCCATAAAAAGACGTATGCTAGAATCAAAACTCTCTATTCTTCGTCTTTGATATTGATATCCAATACATTAATAATACATCTTTGCAACTGTTTGCATTCAGTATTTACAGGTGAAATATATGTATTGGCTTTTAAAGACTATTATTAACCATAGGTATTCTCCTTTGTGTGATTAAGTTAGTCATAAATTTCACATTTTTGAGTTCAGTAAACGAAAAATGGCATCCGATTCAGTATATTTTTATAGAGTTCCCACTATCAAAACTTAGCAATATATATTTAAAGATACACGTGCAACTGACTTAATAACTTCTTTAAAACCCATTTTAGTTATTGAACAAAACTAAATTTTAGTAATTTTTTTACCAGATTAATTTAATCAACGCTTGCATGATGTATATTAAATTAGCTTAAAACTTATAATAGTCTTTTTAAAATGCTTGAACTGGATGAATGAGGTATAACAATTGATGAACTTGACAAGTAAAGAAAAACGCGTGCTTATAAGAAGTAAACAATGAAAGTTCTAGATATAGACAATAGTTTTTGATTTCATCGAAAGTTGTTTAATTTTGGGTCTTTAATATTAGACACTGTACTTTTGTGACGTCGATGGTAAGAGAGTTAGAAAATCGGAACAAGAGAAAAAATAATAAACATCTTGTAAAACAACACAATTAGAAATGGCTTAGTGGGAAGGCAAATATAAATGGTGAAGTTTTACTATTGGATAAATATCTAATTTAAACAAAGTATACTTTTTTAAATTTTAAAAATCAATTTTAACAGAATAACGACAACAGCTTATCTTTAAACATAAGATAACATAAAACCGTGGGAGACGAAATAAAGATTTATTTCATAGATGCCAACTTCCAAATGAAAATCAAGTTAGAGGAGTAAACTACCACGATCAATGAATATGACATACGACTTGCAAAAGAAAGTAATTACTTATGTATTGCGCACCTTTAAGGAAGAAAATTTTAAGATTTGATAAAGAAACTGGAAAACTAGAAAATGTAATGTAATAAATTGGAAACAAATATAGACATTTTAACAAACAAATAGAGGATATAAAAAGACACTTACAAAGGCACAGATGAAGGTAAATTGAAGAAGTCAAACAGACACTTAAATAATGTTGAAAGTTTTGAAAGCACATGGACTTGGACGTAAAACATAATTATAGAATAACGCGAAAGGAACATTAGAGACATTTTCAAAAGTCGAAGCCTTTCACAACGTGAATGCCTTTCATTTCCTAAACTAACTCATACCAATATATTTACTCATGTTGCTATATTTATTTATTTATATCTGACTTCTGTTTCTTCCATCCATTATTATTCACAGTCAATGTCTCAGATATGTGCAAAAATGTACTATATACATGTCACTCAGCTTGCAAATGTTGTCTGAGATGATCTATTTGAAAATTGTCTGAGATGATTCCAGAAACAAAGATAAAATACAACAAAATACAGATCCCATTTTGACAGAATAACTTTTTAAAAATACATATTTTTGATAAAGGTAAAATGTCCAAGGGTTTGATTGTGAACTGTGTTTTACGTTTTACAGACTGCAGTCAAATAATAGCAAATCTACCCGTGACTATTCCAGTTTTAAGTATATATATATATATATATATATATATATATATATATATATATATATATATATATCTATATATATATATATATATATATATATATATATATATATATATATATAAAGAATACAAAACATATGGCGAATAACAACCCTTTCAAGCGTACTGGATCCACCAAGGGATCACGTGTGTCAGGGATTAATTAAAATAAATGCAATAAACTGACGACGAACAGTACGAAACTAGTAACTAACTAGCCTAAGCGCTTTCGACTCTTAATGAGTCTTTTTCAAAGGCATATATATATATATATATATATATATATATATATATATATATATATATATATATATATATATATATATATATATATATATACACGACAAACAAATAAACACGAAAACGTTGTGTTTGTAAACCTCTACATGGCTGTCTTCACATGTGCTAAAACTATAAATACTTCACATGTGCTAAAACTATAAATACAACCAGCTTGTATAGACTAGTTGCGGAAACTGAAAACGTTGTATAATTCTCTAAAAGTCTACAAGCCAAAGCGACATCTATTTTTGCTTTTTGTACATATGTAACGCAGATTATTTTCCGGATATTTGATTCTATACCGGTTATTCTTATAGTAAAAATTGAAGGATAATAAGAAGATTTAGAAAATGTTAAATTCTACTAGTGCATAGTTTTCATTTTCTAGTCTTCTTGGTTTAGGCCGCTTGGTTTCAATGTTCTAAGGCGGCGTATCCAGTATGATTCCTTTTCCTTCCTGGTTTCGGAATTCCAGCTGTGGTTGTTAGCAATAGCGATAAGTATTATACTGTATCACTAAAAGTGTGGCCAGGGGAGGAGACGTGTTCTGCGACCGGGCTTCTTTACAGCTTTTTTGTCATCCAATCAGATCTATGAAGGTTTATCCTTTTGTGTAGCTTTTCAGTTTCTCCGACGTACTGAAGGCCACAGATCTTACATGTGATGAGATAAATCACATTCTCTGTTTTTCACGTTTTGTTTGGACCATGTATGTTTAGTTTTTCTTTAGTCACTGTGCTAGTGAATTCATTCACTAGCACAGTGACTAAAGTTATATATATATATATATATATATATATATATATATATATATATATATATATATATATATATATATATATATGGGTGGTCATAAGTATATTTATGTATATATATATATATATATATATATATATATATATATATATATATATATATATATATATATATATATATATATACGTAACAGAAAATTGCAAGAATTGGATTGGCGTAAGGTAGCACCAGTTCTCTGTCTACCCATTAACTAAATCTAATTAAAATTGGAGCTGTAACATCAGCTTTATTTAGAGTTCTATGCACGTGAAAAATAAATAAAATCGAATTTGACCAATACGAATAAAAATTGACAAGTCCGACTTTCAAACTTACAAATACTCTATTGATTCGCCTTTAATTTTAAATCATTTATTTACTAACTTTCAAAATATTTACCTCCTTGCTTTGCTTGTTTTCCGAATAAGTTTCAGAAAGACGCAATCTATTTTTGTGGCAACTGGGTGGGTGGGTGAAGAGAGTTGATATGAAACGTCGACTACGACTTATTTATAGGATTATACCATTTTGCTTGGATGTGCTTCTATCTTGTTCCCCAATCCATCCGTGTTTTCTTTTGATCCATACCTGGTTTTCAGACTATAACACGCACACGTTATATGTAACACAATTTAAAACAATATAAGATACAATATTTGATCTGTTTTTATTTTGAAGGAAACTGATGCTCAGTAGGAAACTCCAATCCTTCGGCTTCATAGAAAAGTAAAATTAAAATGGTGTACTCACTTTTTCTAATACTAATAGAGTACACCAGCTGTTATAAAGTTCAAGGCCGTGTGGGTAGAGGAGGTTTGAGCAGCAATTAGTTCATAACAGTATAAAGTTAGGTTTGATTGGCAATGTACTAAATTAAAAGAGATTACCGTAAGTAAGATCATTCATTATGGAAATAGTACAGCCATTTATGTGCATGACAGATCATGTATATATAAAATTATATCCTATATTATCAACTAAGTGTGAAAGTCTGATCCCAACAATTCAAAACAAGGATGGACATTTGTTCACATGGACATGCAACCATGGACCAAGATCAATTATACAAAGTTAATTTAAATGACACATTTAAACATTTCTGGTGTATTTTAAGAGTATCAGTTAACAATGATAAAGAGGAATAGTTCATTAGACTGTAATAGCTACATATGCTACAATGATGCACAATGTCAACCTGTTTCAACCAAAATCGTCAAAAACAAGGAATGCATTCTGTGTTAGACTTTTTAATTTTTCTCTTTTCTACCCTCATTTTAATAAGATATGGGGAAATTATATTTTATCCCTTCGGACCTCTATTTCTGTTCACATTTTTCATTATCTGACAATTTCAAATGACTTAGTAGACAAACTGAAAAGACTATACTGCAGAGTCTTCCTCGTAGTCATCTCATTAATTACCACATGACTATAAATCAATATTGTAATCCACATAAGCAGATATGTTGCTTTTGGATCAGGACATCGATTCACTGTTTGGACCCATTTAAAATCGTGTAAACGATATGCAGACTCATATTAACTAGAAACATGTCTTTGTACGCTTTGATTTAAGGTCTTGTTTTGGTTTTATTTTTCTGAGAATTTGCAAAACAGCCACCACGAGAATTTTTTTATGGGTTAGTAATGCATAGATGATAATGAGCCAAAAAACCTACAGAGACTATAAATGTGTTTTTCGTTGCAAAATGTTATGAATTTGGATTTTGTAATGTTTATAATTAATATTTTAATGAGAAATTAAACCTGCTTGAATATTGTTATTTAGTAGTTCTATTTAAAGCGTCAATGTATATTAAATGTCAAAATTACATGTCATTAACTCTAATAATAAACATGCCATTCCAGTTTAAATTTTTAAGGTTAACACGTATGACTCGGGTCACATTTTCCTATCCCTTTGTGGCTTCCAAATATGTTTGTCTCTACTGAATTTTTCAGTGTCCTTAAATCCTAAAAAATCCTAGGATAATATAAAGCATCTTTACTTTTTTGGAGACAAAAGCAATTTCACTTGGTAAGCATCATATTGTATACGTTTGCTTTCGGAGGAACCGAGGATATTTTATTTTTGCAAATCTTCTGTTGGGTGCATCGCGTCGGTTCATGTGATTGCAGTGGAATCCAAATCCTATTGAGTCATATGTCGATCTAAGGTATATTCAAAGATGAGCATACAGTGAAGTTCGTCTCCAGGATTAGGCGTCATTCGTAAGAGACTGAACTGTAAACAAAACAACGTGACATGCGTCACATGTTTCACTTCTATGCACTAGCCATTGCCAGATTACTCACTGTGCGCTGTCGCCAAAATGCGCACAATCTTGCGGTAATGCACGGGTTCTAAAAAAATAAGTAATTTCCTTTAAATCAATGCCAATAGTGAAGAAATCTAAACCGATGATCACCGCCAAAGAAAGAGAAAGAAAATACTCTAAAAAAAATTATGGATTATATTCGTTGGGCCTGACCTGTAAGTAATAATTGAGACCGTATTCCACTGGTCAAGAATGAATGAGGTACCAGAATGTACTCTGTTTTGCGCATTTATTTCTTTGCCGTCCTTCCCGCTTTTTGACTGGTAATGGACTAAATTGGTAAGCAAGTTTTGCGAGCACCATAAACATGACACAGTTGTCAACAAATTTCCGTCTATCTATGCCACCGCAAGACATCATTGATTTTTCTTCAAAATTCCATTTAAGAAATACTCTGATGACGTGATAGAGAGTAAACAGAGGAAAATCGCCTGAAAATGGCGGAGAGCTCAGCCAATCTGATTAAAATCAGAAAGATCTCACAGCAACCGCTTAGGGGTCATGCTCTGATAACCATTGAATTAGCCAATGAAAATGCAGCTTTTATAAATCGGATAGTCAATCAAATCGTTCAGCACACATTGATGCTCTTCAGCCATACTGCTCAATCTCCCAAACGCGAAGATATCACTTTAATTGATTGGCTGTTAAAATAAGTGATTGTAGTAATAACATATGTCACCAAAGCATGACCTCTAAGCAGTTGCTGTCCGATCTTCACGTAGGTCAGTGGAGATCTGATTTCAGTCATATGGATGCAAAATGGCGCTAGGCTAAATAGAACCATGAAAAAAACAATATGATATCCTTATGGAAATATTTGCACAAGTTAAAAAAGAATAGTCCGTAGTAAAGTCATGCTTGAATAGAGAAACTTGAGAATGTTTCGAAGAAAGAATAAATTATCTCAGTCGAGTCGCCTTAATGAATGCTATAAATGGCGTGCCACAAACAATGACATATTTTGATAAACAACGTGATCAGCGTGACACGTAAACAACATTAAGTTTTGACTTATGGGTTAGACTCGCTATATTCTGTTGACTGTGAGGGATAGAATCTGCTCTGCTTGGGGGAACGAATTGAATTTTAATGACAACTCGCTCGGTTAATGGTTAGACCAGATTCGAATGCAATGTTAACGCAGGGTCAGTAGCGGTAAAATGATAAGAGTTGAGACGAACCAGTGAAACTTTTAGGAAGTCGGGGGCCATTTGAAATAGGTGTCATGAAATGATATTTTCCAGAACAGTTATTAAAAAGGTGGAATAGAGAGGATTATTCTAACTTCAATGGGAGTGATACTTTTTTTAGTGGATAAAAAAGTAATCATGATTGGTTACGTGGGTTGTGTGTTCTCAGACGGAATTCAGGGTTTAATATAATCTCCATCGCGATTATTAGTTACCCCAAGCTTTTATGCGGAAGGGGGCTGATGGACTCCATGATCAGTAGACAGTACTCTACTCGTTAAATAAATCGTCCAGGGGACAAGTAGGTCTGAAAATTTGTGATACCCGAAACCAGAAAGAGACTGGGGGGGGGCTTTCTCTGACGATAAGCGAGCGAGGGAAAGACAAGGCATAGTTAGTCTCAAATAAGTACAATGTGGTCATTAATGTTAGTTAGTAATTATTTGTTGAATTCATTCATTTTAAGTTCATACTTTAATTTTTCCTTTAGTTCAGAAATCATCGTGCATGTTTTATGACTCATGTATTGTAAAAACATCATACAATCTTTCGCTACATGAACGAGCTCGGATTCAATTGTTTCGTATTGAATATGAGTTATATATCTTTTGAATTTAATGCATTACTTCTGATACAAATTGTGTGAATATGTAGGTTTTCTGCCTTAAATGATTTATAACATTTATGCTCAGAATTGATTTTTCTATGTCTGGAAATGTAGGTCAATTAATTGCAAACTAGCAAAGTAACGTAGTTAGAACAAGGAGTGAAATGTATTAATTCGTGTGTGATAATGTTGTGAATTCTCGTCAACCGTGAATCTATGAACGTTTACCGACGGGCATAGTTCAGCTGGTAAATTTATAGCAACAGCGAGGCAGTAATAATACCATAGAGGTTTAATTGTCATGGTCTCAGTTGGAATGCAAGAGCAGCTAGACGTCCATAAATTTACTGTAATATTGTTCGGAATGTGTATTAGGTGCAAAATGACCATAACTTGTTTTGCTAAATTCCGATACACGATATGTGATGCAGAAAGAGTGGGAACATTGGTTGATCCCAGGAGAAGAAATTCCTGACAGCCATTTAGGCTGGGTACTACATCTTACTTTGAAGGAAATAGCTACATACCTCTACTGCACAGTGGGAAAAGAGCACAATGTGCAACGAATACGGTTGATGACCGAAGAAGAGAGAGAGAGAGAGAGAGAGAGAGAGAGAGAGAGAGAGAGAGAGAGAGAGAGAGAGAGAGAGAGAGAAAGATGATGATGATGATGATGATGATGATGATGATGATGATGATGATGATGATGATGATGATGATGATGATGATGATGATGATGAAACGTCAACCTTTCACCAGCATTGAGTGCACAGAACAGGCAACACTAAGTAATGCTGACATGCCGGCAATTTGAGTTCGAACACTCACTCGAGTGTATGATAAAATTTGTTTAATCAGGATAACAAAACATATAATTGAATTTTGCATAAATTTTGTGACTACTTCTAAGAAAAATTAAATCAGTCAAATGTGATGTTTGGGATCATTTTGTTTACGTAACTGATTGAAATGTTATATTTTGTATACGGGGGCTCGTGTTATTTTATTATATCTGTCTCTGCTCAGAACTCTCTTATTCCATCCATTAATTTCATATTTTATGTTATTAATTACTTGACCCTGGCTATAACACCATGCTCGATCACCTCATAGATAACGATACTCAAAGAAAACGATAAAGTGCGTGGACGATCACGCAACACCGCCGCCTATATATGAACGTCGTTAATTCGGATTCCGTTTATCCGGAAACCTCGCTATCCTGCTATATTTCAACTGGAACAGAATTCCTAAACGTTTTATTTCTTTTGCTCGTTTAATTCAGAAATCTGCGTTTCGTATCGGAAATCAAAATCGGCGACAACTTGTAAAATTTCTATAATACTTGCTTCGATAATCCGGAAATATGGTCAAAAAATAAGTGAATTCAAACAATCATATATGAAAATATAGTATGTTGGATAATAGAGATTTACATACGAAAATTTGGAGGTGTGTGTCAATTTCTGATTGGTCAAAGTCTAGAGATACGTCAAAGTTATATTTTTTTTTAATCTTGGGTGTGGGAACAAAAATTAAGGTAACGTTGGTGTATTGTTGTATGAACAATGCCTATTTTTGCTACTTGCCTAAGGGGATGTTAATAAATAAATAAACACACTGGAAACAAATCGTATACACTTTTGACGTAACATAAGGTTAACAAAATGATGTATGTCATTAAGTCTCTTTGATATTTACCAATATTTCGTAATGATTACGGTTTGTTGATGGCTGTACTAATAAAGTTGATAGATTTAAGCTTTCAAATAGTAAGGGAATCAAATATCACCTCATT
>JAEAOA010001970.1:2105000-2152500 GCA_016746295.1 Potamilus streckersoni
ATATATGTAGTATGATGTCCCAAGTCATATTATCCTGACACCAGGCCGACCAGTCCTAACACTAACCTCTTAATGCTGAGCGTCAAGCGATATACCTGTTAGTACAATTTTTTTAAGTCTTTGGCATGGCTCGAACCGGATTCGAACCCGTGACCATCCATATCCGTGGCGAACGCTCTAAACACTAGGCCACCTGAATATTCGTACTAGGCCACCTGATTATTCGTACTGTAGAAATCAATAATAATAATAATAATAATAATAATAATAATAATAATAATAATAATAATAATAATAATAATAATAATAATAATAATATCAACACTTGCTCCCAGACGTACAAACTCGAATAAACAAAATCTACGATGATGTTGAAATTGTCGGATTCTAAGTACGTATGCACTCTTAGCGGATGAATCCTCTCAAGTAGGAATATTTGATAAAGGAAATTGAATATTTGATGGAGAATGACCTTAATGAGCCAAGTATTTATAACTGGAGTTCATCGTGTATTCTTGTGCCTAAACAAGAAGATTCCGTTGTATAGTTAACCTGGATACAATACAATCTTGGTCAGTTTGCACCTTGTAACGTCCTGCGTGAATAGCAGTTGCCTTCAATCAAACGGGTGATATTTTCGTCTCTTTTGTGATTTTGTTATTTGACATAATCGATACACTCTACAGTAAGGACGCATACACAAACCGGCATCCACTACATACACAGAGTTCGTGGGTATATTTTTTTCTTTAATAAATATCGCATGATGAAAAGAGAAGGAATACATTATAACAATGCCAAGTTAGTTTCTTTCATTTATTTTCAAATAGGTGTATGTTTATCACTTTTTTGTACCTTGCATGGGTGGTGGCACAAATTCAACACAAAATTAATTTATTTCTTATTTGCATGGAATAATGGAGCAAATATGATTGACGATATTGACGATATTGACTAGTAATGACCAGCTTTTAATTTACGCGCGCAAACACTAAGCCAATTTGAAAAAAAAAACAAACAATTAAATCAAATGGTAATGCTCAAAATCTCTCTCTCTCTCTCTCTCTCTCTCTCTCTCTCTCTCTCTCTCTCTCTCTCTCTCTCTCTCTCTCTCTCTCTCTCTCTCTCTCTCTCTCTCTCTCTCTCTCTCTCTCTTGTGTAACAATATCCCATGTACATTACCCTTAGAAAAATGTATACATATTCTGTAGAATATTATCTGTTCAGTTTTATTGTTTAATAAATGGATATTTATAATTTGATCGGAAGACTTAAACTAAGACTGTCGTTGTGCAGATGCATATATTGTTTTGCATAAAAATGTATATAAATATTTAAAGTAGAACGAGCAAGATATGAATGCTTGTGTTTTCTCCTATATATGTACGTTGCAAAGTATTATTATTTTCTCTGAAATAATATCAATTTTGTTTAAATTAAGGGTTTTTAATGATTGATTGATTGATTGATTGAATTTTAACGACGCACCAGCACTTTTAGGCTATTTAGCGCCATACAGTAGGTCATATTTGTAAAAAGGTTCAATATCGACCAGCGATATAGTAAAAAATCCATAGTAGATAAATATAAAATGGTAAATGTTGGTAACAGTTAAAGATATTGGTTCACGATCAACGGGAGATGTAAATGATGTATCTTGATGAAAAGATGTAAATAATAGTTGGTATTGGTATTAGTTAAAAATTAGTTTGGGTAAGGTCATAAAAAGTTACAGTTTAAAATAAAGATTTACTTCCTTTAGGAACTCTAAAATACTAGTGATTTGAATAGTATCAAAAAGTTCCTGCATGTCGTGTACATTATAGTATTTATCACGCGTAGGTTGCAGGTCGGAACACGTGGTCATAAAGTGTTTAACAGTAAATGGTACATTGCAAGGAACGCACTCTGGTGGATCTTCACCTTTTAGTATGTGTGAGTGGGTAATGTATGTATGACCGATTCTGATTCTTGCAATGACAACCTCCTCCCTACGAATAGTTCTGTAGGAAGGAGTCCATTCTCCCAAGATTGGTTTGATGGCATGAAGTTTGTTATTGATTGCATCATCCCATAATACCTGCCACTTTTGACGTAGATACTTTTTGATACAAGGTTTAAAATCAGAATATGGTAATTTAAAATCCGATGGTTCTAAAGATAGGGCCATCTTAGCAGCCCGGTCTGCTTCTTCGTTACCTCTAATACCAATATGGCTAGGTAGCCAACAGTATACTATATTGCATGAGGCACTAAGTTCAGAGTTTTTTTTATCAAAACATTCACCAATAGTGGATTATCAACACTTAAGGGTTTTTAAGACATATTCCTAAAACGTATCTTAAATAGCATCTACTTGTTTTAAGAAAAAGAAATTGTTTAAACTATTGTTAAGCCTAATTGTTTTTCGAGTTGGAGCCTCATCATCCTGGACCAAATTTATTACAATATTGATACAATTTTCCCATCCCCTCTCCCTATTCTATCTCACAGTTTGAACTCACTTTTTTTTCTGGTAAACATGATCTTTCGGAAAAAGAAAGAATTATTTATCCCATCATCACTCTTTTGTATACATCCATACGCAACAAAGTGCATCTTATTTGCTGTACAAAAGCACAATCGTAAAGATATATCACATAAACATTTACGTCGGGAAATTAAACACTTATTCGAATAGCTAGGTTGAATAGAAGGGATTAATGTACGTCATATCCGTGTTTGGCACACGTTAACTATCGATTGTTTACGGAGATTGTCGAATAAATATTTTTCATTTATAAAAATGCATTTTTAAGTCTAATTTAGCATTTTAATGGTATGCATACATAACAAATGCGCATTTGTATATGACTATAATAATATCGCACGTTTGTACAATATAGGTGGCCGGTGACCTTTAAAGCTGTGCCTATCAGTGAAAAGCAATTAATCTCCTTTATATCCAAACTCATGGAAAGATGTAATGAAAAAACATTTAATACATAATAATTTTGATAAGCAGGAGGATACAATAATGAGCTTACAAAAACAAAATTAATTAAAGTTTGCTTATAAATATATTTTAAAGGCGGCAAAAAGGCAACAGGATTGATTGTACGATGACCTTGCGATGGTTCCCCGATCATGTTGGTTAACCTAATACGGGGATAATAAAAGAAAAAGTTTTAAAAATTATTTATCAGCAGTGACTACACATAATTATCATAGCAGCTGCAGATTTATAGCAATATTTTTTCTTTGTACTTTTGCATATTTTGTCAGCAATATATCATCAAAAAAGGGCTCAAATTTTGGCAAGAATTTGATTCTTGATTCAATTCCAATCATCAAGCATAAGTAGGTTTTAGCGCAAAAACTTTCGACTTAAAATCCATGTTGGTTTATTTTTACTGATTTTAATGGGTACCTAGGTTCTTCAGCACTGTCACCAACAGTCTTGTGGCTCCATTTTACTGCTACTTTGCATTCCAAAATACCATTTTCTTCAACTCCATCCTCAGGCGATGCCGCAATGAACCCATGATCCTTATTTATAATTAAAACCAACTTTTTAATATAAATGTTTGAACATTCTTTAACTTTCTCTGCAACGTACTGAGTGGTAACTGTCGTCTCCATATCTAATCCATATTTCATTGCTGCTGAGAAAAAGAAGATGGTTCTAATATTACTTTAATTATTGTGCTGGGATTGGACTTCATGTACAAAAAAATTACAAATACGGATAAAAACAGAACCAGTTATCTTTCAATTGTCTCAAAGTAAACCAATCAGACAATCTGTAGATTATTTTCTTGAATAACTATTTGTTCTTCCTGGGTGACTTTTAAACAGTTCTTTAACTCTGGTTTATTTTTTGGGTGATACTATTTGAATGAGATAAATCTATGATAGTTTTTTTTAAAATACTTTTTTCACATAATTATATAACGGATTTACAGAGACCACTGTTTTAATTGGATCATGTTGACTTGCACTATATTTACTAAGAACTGTTTACTGGGGTTGGATTCTTTACTCCATTGCTCTAATTCACATAGGAGTGATTCTGCAAAAGCCCTCTCAGTGTCGCAAACTTTATTAAGCATATAGGCCTCAGGTTGTTCTTCTTTTAATGGTCGGTTCTGTTTTCTTTTTTCCATGATGTTTTCTTGCAAAGTCTTTATCATAGATTGGAGCTGCTGGAAGTTTAACTTGCCTTGGCTTATTCTAGGTCTCATGTTTATCGAACAAAAAAAAAGGAAAAGTTTAGGTAACAGGCTAAATAAAACGAAATGTCTTTCTGCTACTATTGATGTTATTGTTATTTAATGTCTTTGTAAATTAGAGTACCAATATTTATATTGCTGTCTCTGAAGATATACATACCAGTACGTGATGGAATGTCTTCAGAAAGCACAAACACCTAGATAAAAATTTTCCAGTGCATAACACAGTGCAACGGTATGTTACACGTATGTTACACGTATGTTACACTCACATTTTCATGTTTCAGGTTTTTTCCCCCAAATAAAAAAGTTTTGTTATTGGGTAAGCTCTCGCCTACAAAACAATTTAAAGCACAATAAATGTGACAGTTTCGAAGTTAAGCACAACCCAATACTTAGATGCAATACATTGCTATAGTTTGTAAATATATATTTCTAATGTAAATGTGTAGGCGGCTAGTATTAATATCAGTACCTTAGTCCTTTTGTGGACACGGTACTAACATGAGTCTATGTGTGTTACTGGAGCAGCCGGGTGTGAATTACACCCTGCTCTTTTTTAGCCTAATATTAAAAATTCTGAACATGTTTTTGATATATTATGAAATAAATTGAATAGTCCTCTTATTTAATACTTGAATAATCGCAAATCATTGTAGAAATAGGGGTAAAATCCCGTTTACCTTTCTTATCCAATATTTTCGTTTTGATCGTCCGCCATATTAGTTCAAATAATGCCTACTTCCGTTCTCAGTCTCGTTTGTTTGTGTGCCATATAATGACCTTAATGCCTTATTTGGAAATGTATACAGATCGTAATAAAAAATATGGTGCTGTTTGAGTCGGAAATCCTGCGCATTAAAAGTAAATACGGTTTACCGGTGACTTTGAAATTGCACCAAGAAGCAATTATTTTCTCAACAAAACCGTATTCCGCAATTTATGCAAGTATCCATTCTCCATCTCGCGTTATGTCATTCAACAACTAATACCATAGCGTTGAATATCCATATATAGTCTGGCAAACCTTATGTAGAAAAGGTGTCACGGCGAGATTCTTGCGTTATCTGTCATGGTGGACACGGTGAGATTAGCATAATTACGTCAATTTATTTTACCGTGTAAGGGCTTAATAAATTCAAAATAAGGCAAACTTCTTTGACAAAATGATTAAACTTATTTAGTAGATTTCTAAACTATTTGTGTTTCTGACTTAGGTGAGGATTTTTTTGCGCCGTTGCATGTTATGGGATCAGTTCGTAGCCTCAACCACAACAAAACAAGTTGAGGCTACGACATCGTAGCTAGTAGACGGCAAGCTTATATTCTAATTTCCTAGACATATCCATTATAAAAAGAAATCTATTTAAATCCAGTAAACTATACATACTGCACAAAAATGTGTTACATGCATTAGTATTACGACTTGAGAAGTAGTTTTGTACATGTCCGTAAACGTCATAGAGATCAAATACCGATGACGCCGATAGTCGGACTTTTCCAAATCCAGCACGTGGAGCTAATTAAATGATTGAAATTTACATGAAAATTATCCACATACTTTCAAAAACAAATGGGACAAACTCATATGAAACGCATTTTATTTTAGTGATGTTCGGATACACAGAAATAGTTTGAACAACTTTCACTTTGATTGTCAAGATTACATATGTTTACTACGACACCGTTTCCTTACTTAGACGTAAACAGCTCAAAGCTACTCTCTCATATTGCTTTGAAATCCGGCCTGGTTTCCAGAAAATAAGACATGATAGTTCCAGTATTAAATTTCGTCAATATATGTTACAGCATCGCTGTTGAATACACATTTTTCAACTCGATAAACGATGTTGAAGTAGTTGGAAAAGGTGATGCTGCTGCTGCAGTGTACGACATATTTTGCTTACCAGCTATCGAGTGGCTATTACGGTCAGCTGACCACCCTCCACGTGATCAAATCCCGAGCAAATTACGAAGTTCGCCGAAATCTGCATAAAATGGCCTATTGCTCAGCTCCTGGCGAATTGAGTTAGTAAGAGATCAAATATTCGTTGGTCTGCCAAATGTCAGGAGGTGTTTGATAAGTTATAGACCTTACTTAAAATTGCATCAGTTCTTTCAGCTCCAGATTTCAATCAACCATTACAATGTCCAATGATGCAAGTGATGTAGGGGTTGGTGGCGCGTTACTGCAAGAAAATAAAAATGGCGTAGATTATCCAGTTTGATATGTATCGTAAATATTAAACAAGCACAATAGGAATTAGTCCACTATCGAGAACGAGTGTTTGGCATTAAATTTTGCTTTACAACACTTGGAAGTGTATATGAATTCTGCTTCTTCTCTGATTATTGTATTTAGTAATACAAACCAGTGCCGTTTTAAGGCATAGGCATGCGAGGCACGTGCCTAGGGGCCCGCACTGCATGGGGCCTTACGGCGTCCTAAAAACAAAATTTGGTGTCGGTTGTGTTAGCAGTTTAGTACCATATTAATAAATTTAACAAACTGACACACATGCACATGGAAATACAGTGCAATACTCTATATCTGAGACTGAGAGATTGAGGCGCATTTCTGGTTACTTTAAAAGTTAGCGTTTGTGCCTAGGGCCCCCAAACGTCTTAAAACTGCTCTGATCAAAAAGCCCCTTACTTTCATAAAAGAAATGAAAAAAAAAATCATAGAGTGTCGTGGTTGAGTTTGATTTTGCAAGAATACTACCTCGACATTCGGCACATCAGGGGAAATTAAAATTTAATCGCAGATGCACTTTCACGTGTATTGAAGTTCTATATTACTTTATTGTGTACACGTTTTTATCCATTCATTATACATCTTCCTATGCACAGTAATCGTTATCATTCGTGTGTTTACACAGAGGGGAGTTGTTGTGTATATCTATATTTTTTGTAACTCCTAGTACATGATTTTGTCTTTTTTTTCCTAACTGTAAACTGTAGTAATTATCTTTCATTGAAATTATGCAGTTCAGAGGATCTGTTTTAAGGTGTTACAGAGCGTAAAATTTCACAGGATCTTTAAATAGATGCTAACGCAAGTGATGATAATTACTAATAATAGAACTGTACGTAAATATTGTTTTACGATATTCTGCCTTATCCCATCGGGCAGATTGATTAGGTGGTGTCTTAAAAGAATTAAGTAAATTCCTAATGGATTTATTAGATCACATTAACAGCTATTTTGAAATATTAAATTGAGTAGTACGATCTGTCACGTGGGAAATGTTGCTACATATAGCCGTAAAAGTCTATTGAAAGAATATATAGGCAGAGAAATGAACAATCTCATTCATTCCTATTTTTATTCATTTTTATTTATTGTCTTCCGCTTTCTTGTATCTGCTGGCAACATCTACAACGGTTAAAACATACTTGTATGCCCATACGTTTACATGAAGTTAAACGGTCACCAAGATCCCACCAAACCCAAAGAACAGAATTAAAAATAATGGTTCTTGATGAAGCTGGAGTTGGATTTAGCCCAAGCGAGCACTCTACAGATATTATGCTTTTCTGGGAGAGTGAGACGTAAGATGAAGCTGTTTGAATTTGCAGCATGCACAATGGAGAGAACGTTGGTGTACATCTATATTACGTTCATGAACAGTGACTGAAATTCCTATGGCTATTGTACTGGTGGAAAATGCGCATGATACGAGCACACAGCTAACAAAAATGGCTGCCTCGTGTCTTTCAAAAAATCAGCCCGAATTATTCTAAATTCTTACATTCATTATTGAGAAGTAAAGTCCATGAAAGATTGATCAGCCATGGCACAAAGCAAATAAACTGCACGTAAGTCCACAGGATTTTGGTATAAGATAAAGACTACACTTTTGAACAGCTGTGCAACTATGCGGTGAATATTTCAAGAAAAAAATGCATAAAATACATAAATAAAACAACCTAAAGAAGAAAGGTGAGCTGTGCTCACGAGATACACGAAGAAAATCAAAAAAGGTGGCTGCGCAAAAAGAAATTACCGAGTTAGAGAACTGTTTCAAGACTAGAAGAATATAGACAATGGAATGATCCTGTCTTTTATGTTCCTACTATGGAAGGCACACAAGAAATGTCAAGATTACCATTGGAAAGAAGACTGGAAAAGGTTATAGTTTTGACATCGGTACAGATAATGAATACAGAGTTTGTAGGTCTGACTAAATCTCTCAACAGGAAAGGATTTCAAGGCTAATAATTAAGATATAATGGGAATCAGTCATCATTGCTACCAGGAGAATTAATCCTTGTAGGGGAGAAAGTAAACGATACGGAACTGTCACCGATATTTAGAAAAAAAGAAAAATAAACCGGAGAACTACACTTAGCAGATATACCACTAGAAATACCTCTGCAAGCAACGGTGGAAAGATTTGAAGAAAAATTTAACATAAATGTGACCAAAGCAAGAATGGGCTCCCATCCAGTAAGCCAAATTTTTAAAGCAAATAAGAATAATGGTGATTGAGAAGACAAAACTACGGGAAATGAAGCCAGCCTTTTTTATACACGAATTTGTTTTAAAATTCTGGTACAAAAGCTGCATCCATCACATAAATTACAATAGATGTGGAAATGCTGGGCACACTCCACATAATTGCCCAAAGAACAAAAGAAGAGACATAAGAAGACAATCCAAAAGAAAATAAACGACGAGCCTATGTCTCAGTGGCGACAATCTTTTGCAAACAAAGAGCAACAAGAAAATCATAAAAAAAGAGAAACAAGAACTACAGAAAACCAAACAAGGACAAAAGCAATAAGAACAACATGATAAACAGAAAGAGAAACAACAGTAACATAATACTCAACATGGACAAAAGCAATAAGAACAAATACAACACAAACAACAAGAAAAACTGAAACAACAGAAAATAAATACCCAACAGTAAACAACGGAATTAAGGCAAAGTACCAAACCAACAGAGCAACAACAGCGCCAAGATTTACAATACAATAAACAGGAGATGCAAAAACAAAAAACAACAAAATGAATAACAACATGAGGACCAACCCCAGCAACAAGGCGTAGAAAAAGCGACACAGGAAGAAAACAAGATGAAACGAACAAATATGAGGGCGAGAAAAAGAAAGGAAGTAAAAAGAATATCAGCTAAACTTTATATATATATATATATATATATATATATATATATATATATATATATATATATATATATATATATATATATATATATATATATATATATATATATTGTACCAACATATAACTTAAAGACATTATGCAACTATAACAGTAGGACAGATAGGCCTCCCTTAACTGGAATGAAAATATCACAAAAAGGAGAGTACCCCCCTCCAAAACAAAACAAAAAAAATGAATTCTAGAGTACCCTATTTTTTAGCAATTATTCAAATGCGGAAAACTATTTTTTTTTTGCCAGACTAGACAATACCAGCTTCTGAATTTAAAAGAACGAATTACAAAATATATAAAAAGTAACAGAACATTTTTACCTCTTTTTTACATTTTAACTCAGGAAGTGAAAATGACCAAGCGAAGTGAACAGTTTTTTGACACGTGCACATCTGAAGTACGGTCAAGCTGTATACACGATAACCCAAATTACTCGCATCAATCATAATTATGCTTAATATTATACGAAATGCTTACTGACGTTTACTGATGCTCGTCCACCCGACTACTCAGCCGTGACGTGGCTCTGACCAGGTTTGTCATCAAAGAGGATTCAATCGAGTTTACCAGCCGGGTTGTTCTTGAAGTCAACATTGGCAAAGTTATGATTTTTGAAGACCAAACAGTACAACTTAAAATGTCTTGACTTTATAGACGTTATTTATAAGCGGCGAGTCGCTATCGCGAAGAAGCTGGCCAACATCATAGAGAACAAGGGTATCATGCTCTGTCATGTCGATTGCCTTAAAGAAAGGCTATATCGATGTGGCTGAACATGGATAAAAAGATAACAGGGGTGCCCTCGACACTACAACTAATAACGAAATTGGAATCGATACACGAAATATAACCCGCCCATGTAGTAATATTCAGGCAGAACATCCAAAATGGTATAGTTGTAGTTAATGCTCTTATGGGTGCAATTTCGATCATCCTAAACCTTACATCTTAAAGATGTTCAAATCTGAATCGTATTTATTTATCGTAAAAGTATTCTATCGCGTAATAGGAATAATAATAAATGATTTCCAGCGTGAAAGATCATCTATATTATGTACCATAGGAGATGAAAGCATCTTTTACGTATGCAATATATGTTGACGTAATGGCCAGAGATAAAATTCAGTTCAAGGACTCAACGTCTTTTCTGGCGGTTCTTAAAAGATAAGGAATGGATTCTGAACGCGTTGATGGTATTGCGGAAATTGAAAAAGGTGTGTTGGACTGGTCTAACGGTGGTGCTAACATCAATGGTCATCTTATTCCACTTGTCAACGAATAACTGTCTCAAAGTGGCGCTAATCGGGTTAAGGGTCAAATAGAAATTAATGGTTGGGACCATCCTGATGTATCAATGAATACTCCAAGCCAGTTTGGGACCATTGCATTACCATGTGAAAACGCCCTGTCGTTGACTACACCACTAGTCGTGGAAAAACTCAGGGTTTGTTTCTACCATGATGAAGTGTAATTTACAGACAAATCCACAATGATTGCACTCTACGTCAAGTATGTTCTACCAAAACTGATTTAACAATATAGTTTCAAGCGAACTTGGCACTAAGTTCTCAGAACGCACAATTGCTGGAGACTTAAATATTCTCCAAGTAAATGCTAATTGTACCAGTAACAATGTAATTGGTTATAGACGCGTGAGTGTATTGCAGTTGAAGACGGCATGCTTATCGAGTTTTTATACTTTACCATCATTTTATTAATATAAGAACTGTGATATATTATCAAAGTTAGACACGCGAAATAATAATCGAAGCGGAAAAAAACAACAGGGAGATTGCCAAGAAAACCATTTTACTCGTGAAATTCGGGGGGGGGAAGCGCAGTTTATTATTTCACACGTCGCTCACCGCTTACTCTAGCACACGTCGCTCACCGCTTACTCTAACACACGTCGCTCACTGCTTACTCTAGCACACGTCGCTCACCGCTTACTCTAGCAGATATTTGCTTCTCAAAATCGTTAATGCTTAAAATCATTTACGCTAGAATATTTTGATGTTTGAAAACAGTATAAAATTGTGCTTATAAAATGAAACGGATTTTACACCAACGTTTGCAACATCGTCTTTAACGAAATTGTCTGCACATACTGTTACAGCGTTTTTATTGCTTGCAAGGAGGTGTCGCTTGAAACATCGCTTGAACAAACTCTACAAAATCGTTTTCACAAGTCCATTTTAGCAAAATCTTTAATCGTTAGAATTGTTTTACTACCCAAGTTTTAGTCATACCGCATGCATAATAATACACTCGTGTAACGCATGCATAATAATGAACTCATGTAACACATGCATAATAATACACTCATGTAACGCATGCATAATAATACACTCATGTAACGCATGCATAATAATACACTCATGTAACGCATGCATAATAATACACTCATGTAACGCATGCATAATAATGCACTCGTGTAACGCATGCATAATAATACTCATGGAATGCATGCATAATATTACACTCATGTAATGCATGCATAATATTACACTCATGTAACGCATGCATAATAATACACTCATGTAACGCAGGAGTAAATATGTGTTAAGTTATGGGGCATAAAAGGGGTTGACTTAAATCAGTAACCGAAATATAAACCGCCCATTTTCATACTACTTATCCTTTCAACAAGCGACCAACACGTCTTATAAAAATAAGCCCAATGACAGAAAGTAATAATGGATGGGAAACTAGATTTTTTGTATTGTTTTAGCTATTGTTGTTTTTGGTTGTTCCATTGTTTGGTGTGTGTGTGTGTGTGTGTGTGTGTGTGTGTGTGTGTGTGTGTGTGTGTGTGTGTGTTCTTTTATGGGCAATCCTTACAGTATTAATTCGTGTCGTAGGTTGCCGTAGGTTACCGTGAATCGATAATTGTATTATTACGTTTGCAGAGGCAAGGAACCAATTAGAAACCCAAATTGCTCGATGTCACCCCATCGAGTCTTTCAACTTTCATTATGCAAAATATCTTGCTGCATAATGCTAATTTTGTTCGAGGACTAAATATTACAAGTTGACTGAACTGATAGATTTGTTCTCAAGATTCTGCAATATTGATTTTTAAGAAGTTCTTTGATGAATTTAAGGGTGAGCGAATTATATAACCCGAGTAAGCCCAATATTTTCACCTACCTATTATTAATATTCAGATATTAATTTATAACATTTCTATCTAGCCTACAAAATAGTTTGCAATATGAATTGCTCCTGTAATAAGCTTTTGATAAACGTGTATTCAACTGACTCTTAATAAATCTATTTACTGTGTTGTTCGTATAACATAGTGGATTCTTTTTACAACAGACTGTGAGGTTAGTTGATTAATATATATTAAATGTGCGGCCCGAGACTACTTAACCAAAACTCATGGGTTGCTCCACACACACACACACCGAAAAGTATTCTCCACCCCTGGTGTAGAGTCACGTCAGCTGTGTTGCCGCAAATTCAAAAGAAGAACTTGAAGCCTTAAATTGAAAAACAAAACCAGACCCTGATCTTCCTGTGCATTGAGTAAAGGAAGGTATTGATCTACTGCGGATGAGATTGATAAATGATCAAATACGATTAGTATGAAATGTACCGTCCAGGCAATAAATCCGTTTAAAAAAAACAAAAAACACTACAGTAATTGACCTGTTCGATGCATCTGGTTTGTCTATTCGAAAGTTTGCCCGGTTTTAAGCATTCAAGCAAAGACTTAGGAAAAAAAAAATAACCGGTCCAACACAGATGTGAAGTTTACATAACAAAGAATAAAAACAGTCTTGGATGTGCTGGGCCCAAGGCAGCATGCGATGAGCGCGTGGCCCCAAGCAAAAAAATTGCACTGCGGAGAAGTACGGGGACCAAGGCGGTTGCCTAGTTCGCCTTGCCATAGGGCCGGGCTGGGATGAAAAGCACATCCCCTATCTTGTAAGGAGGAGGGATAAATTTCGTCTGTAATTGTTGTGATTGCGTCGCAAGTGAGTGTATTTATTCATACAATCTTTATATACCTTTCTGGAGACTAAAATGACATTTAGAGACTTTATAAGCACTGCTTCTTCAAGAGATTATCTTATTGACAGAACTAGTTAATTCTCCAGAAATATCAAAAAATTGAGCTATGAGCTATCAAGGGATGGGCTATTATGTTTCATTGTAGTATATCAACTGTCTGGAGAGAAAGAAAAAAAAGAAATAGTACCGACTTAGACTGTCAAATGCCCCAGTGCTAGACATCACTATAAATTGCCACACTGCAGACATCGTAGTAATATGACTGAAAAATTGTTAAAGCTGCATTAAAATCCAAATCACACACACAAACACACACAAACACGCATACACACGGCGTGTGGAGATTTATAAAAAAATATATATTGTGACAACAGATCAATGCATGTGGTTCAAACGATATTTCTGGCTTATGTTTTGTTTCACTTTTTAGATTGAACCGATGGTTATTTCTAAATATAGATTCATACAAACATCTGCGTTTTAACACCGTCATTTACTACGAGGAGGAAGACCTAGTAGGCCCTATAAGCATTGAAAAAAGTATGGTGTAACCACTTCTCCACCCACCCACCCACCCACCCACCCACCCACCCACAAAAAAAGAGAAAAAAGAGAGTTTTAAGGTCATAATATACCAGTGTTGCCATCTTTCCAAATCGAAATACTCGTACATGCAGATCGAAATGATCATATATAATCAGGGCCGGATTTATCATTTTTCTTAGTTGTGCTTAAGCACAGGGACCTTGTTGGGTGGGGTGGGGTGGCAGGGACCTTGTTGGCGGGGTGGGGTGGGGTGGGGGCATCTTTTTGACAAAAAATAGTACGATGAATTTTTCATACGTCTGTGGCTATTTTAACTACCCCTAAATTTCCTGAGTATATATGCCTGACTACCTGTGTAGGCCTAACGGGCCAACCTCCATCAGGGCCCAAGAAAAGGGCCTCATAACTTAACTAGCACTGGGCCTCATTTGTCCTAAATCCGGCAATGTATACAATTCATTCTATTTTTATCATCAAATATTAAGTTGAATTTTTTTCTAACGCCTTTGTTGAGCTTATGCCCTAAGCACGTACTTACTGTGCTTAATGGGTCATCCGGCAAAGGAGTGGGGTGGGGTGAAATGGGGTGGGGAACCATATTGTGATAACCATGTCTTTTCATCCTTAATTCACAGACTTTGTACCAGCGCTAAAACTTTTGAATATTTTAGCAGATTAAAATTAAATCCTATATCAGTCTTTATATAAATAAGCAAAAGTCAATCAAGTTCGATTTTTTATTTTCCCTGTTTAAACTGATGTATATCTTATTGAACCAAAGTATTTCAGACATATCTGATTGAACTAAGGTATTTTAGATATATCTTATTGAACTATGATTTTTCAGGTATATCTTAATGCGGAAGCTATACGAGTCGTTTGTCAAAAAAAAAATGTCCAGAAATGTGTCCAACATTTTGAGATTAATCCCGTGCATGTTTAGGAAGAATGATAGTAGTTTCTGCATAGAAACCGAACGTCAGTTTTTATTCACCGCCAAGTTTGGAAGAAACCACATTTTTAAATTGCCAATTGTTTCTGTGTGTGTGTGTGTGTGTGTGTGTGTGTGTGTGTGTGTGTGTGTGTGATTTAAATTTTTAACGTAGCTTTAGAAATTTTTGGGTCATATTGCTACGATGTGTGGCAGTTTATAGTGATGTCTTAGCACTGGGGCATCGTGCCGCAGACGTGTAGCATGATGTCCCACCCAGTCACATTATCCTGAACCCAGGACGACCAGTCCTATCACAATGCTGAACGCCAAGCGAGGCAGCTGTTAGTACCATTTTTGTAACCCCTTTCGTATGACTCGGCCGGGGATCGAACCCACGACCTCCCGCATCCGAGACCGGACACTCTAACCACTAGGCCACCGGAGCGGTACCAATTGTTTCTAATGACAATTCTTGACATTCCTGACCGATATTTTCAAGAGATATTCACTTTTATCCGTTTTCAGAATTACGGTGTGCCTTGTGCATACGTTACCTTTCTTCATAAAACTTGCAATTGAGGCTAATACGAACGGAATGTCATATATAAAATAAGGGATTCAAAACAACAAGTTAATTACGAAGTTGACAAATCATATTTCTCAGATTTAAACTATAACTTGAAGATAAATTGGTTGAATCTGGGTGGGGTATGTGTGCTCGTTTATTGGTAAAGACGCAGGACTGCGTCATTGGGTAATAGACAAACCGTTGGAACAATGTGATGCTGTCAGTCAGTGAAAGTGGTGACTGGCACAATGTGGCAGACGACACAGATCAGAACACCGCAGCATGCGTACACAGTTCTATAACCAGAAGCCAAGCGGGGATTTGTTGCGTTAACTGTAGAGACTACATTCTGGACTACAGAAAGGTTAGCTTAATGTTTATTGGTAACATCTCTCTCTCTCTCTCTCTCTCTCTCTCTCTCTCTCTCTCTCTCTCTCTCTCTCTCTCTCTCTCTCTCTCTCTCTCTCTCTCTCTCTCTCTCTCTCTCTCTCTCTCTCTCTACTATACAGATAAACAGCAAATAGCATGAGGGTATTGAAAACCTGAACATCAAATGTCTATAAAATTGTTAAAACGCCAAAACAAGCCTATATAATTTATGATCTATAAATGTAAACGATAACTAAGTACACAAAAACAAAATATAATTATTATTATATTACATTATTAGATATTAAAACCGAAAGTCTTAATGGGTTCAGGCTGTGGCTACATGGTTCCCTGTCTGATAGGGCCTGTGTCTGTCTGTCTGTCTGTCTCTTTCTACATATATATATATATATATATATATATATATATATATATATATATATATATATATATATATATATATATATATATATATATATATATATATATATATATATATATATATATATATATATATATATATATGTCTGTCTCTTTCTATATATATATATATATATATATATATATATATATATATATATATATATATATATATATATATATATATATATATATATATTACAGGAGTAATCCGATAAGGGTTGAGTCAAAGTATTTGCAATTGATAATGGGTAAATGCATTATGAACAACATTATTCGCTTCTTCTTGATTTCTAAGTTCTTTTAAGGCCGAAAATGATACATATGTTTCTAATGGATCCTACAGATGGTACGAAAATTAATGCGATACTTTCTTGTCAAAAAGTGATTAGTAATAAATAAATAATAAAATAAATAAATAAAAATCAAAGAAATAAATAAAGCAAGAAATAAATAACAATGTAAACAAGCTAATAAATAAAGGAAAATTACACTGATTCACCATCGTTTATCTATGCTGTAACTGTATTTTGTGTTAGCTTGAATTAATTGCATAACCTAATCGTTTTTTTTTTTCAGTGCCTAATCATGAATTAGTTCTTACTGGAACATACAAAAGTTCAGTGTTGCTTTGGCAATATCATATTCATGTCAGAAAGTGATTAGTAATAAATAAATACATAAATAAATAAATAAATAAATAAATAAATAAATAAATAAATAAATAAAAAAAAAACAAAGCTATAAATAAAGCCAAAAATAAATAGCAATGTGAACAAGCTAATAAATAAAGAAAAATTACACTGATCAACCGTCGTTAATCAATGCTGTAACTGCATTTTGTGTTAGCCTGATTTAATTGTATAACAATCGTTTTATCAGTGCCTAATCATGAATTAGTTATTACGGGAACGTACAAAAGTTCAGTGTTGTTTTGGCAATATGATATGCAGGTCCGAATGGTGGTAAATCTGGCGTTTGTCGACAATTTAAAGATAAATTTTAAGCTTTTCAGGAAATACAACTGTCTAAAGTGAATATTTTAAGCTGATTATCAGTTAATGCTTCTACATTCTTCACCGAAATTAAACCGTAAAGAAAAAAATTCAAGGAAGTACGATATAACCGAGGACATCTCTATTTGTTTTCAATATTTCTGCTAAAATGATTTCATACGCATATTGTTATTTTTAATTATTAAAAATAACAGCTTTTGGAAAATTAGAAGTTAAAATCGGAACCCCACGACTTTTCTACACACATCTGTATAAATCAGCGAAACGTATTTCTGTAAATCAAAGAAAATGGTTGGTTTTACACGAAATTAATAAAAGAAAAACTGTCAAATAAGTAAAAGTACATTGTTGATGATTACATGGTTTTCTTTTGAGGGTAAATACAAATGTAACTAGAATTAACAGCTGTAATATAATGCACCTAATGTTCGTGCAATGATGAGATTTTACTTATTACAGTATCTATTACATAAGTCTATATAATGCATACTGAATGATAAAAGCAATGATAATTCGTGCATACCCACTAACTGATAATGACAATGAAATGGTAGCTGTTTCACTAATTACATATATGTATGCACGCAGAATGAAATTTACATCATTTGATATTGGCCTATTAACAATTATGTATCTTTACATTATAGTATACACATTTTATAAAATTAATTGTACCATTGGCTTTGCTTTTTGGTGTACATAATTTGTTAAATTTATACTTACCATTGGCTTTGCATTCTAGTGTAAACATTTTATAAAATTTACTTTCTGAAATACGGGTCCAGGGAACGAAATGTGTCCCCTGGAAACGGCATCGTGATGTCATAGTTTTACGCTCGCTCAAGCAGGCGACACAGAAGTCTTAACACTGTTGCCACCGCCGTCGCCGTCGAAACAAATAATACCAACCATGTCACGCCATTTAAAATCGAGACAGAATGCATTTTGAATTCAGATTTATACAACAATACAATATGCCCACCCCCATCCCTTTTCAGCTTTCCACGCCTTATCATAATGACCAGTAACTATTTCATTTACAATTTATTCTGACATTACTTACCAATTTTATTTCAACATTCAATAGTACTGCTGTATCAATGACCTAATCAGATAATTTAAGGACTAGCCATAATCTTTGTGCGTTCAATAAAGTAAAAATCGCACAAAGTTTTTAATTAAAAAAATAAATTGTTAAATCGTTAGAAATAACTTTTACCCCCTAATAAATACCAAATAAGAAAATAAATTAAAAATCTGCTAATTAGTCCAACCGGAAAACAAAGTAAATATCAGAATGCACAGAATGTAAATTGGAAAAAAAATATTTGGAAATGTGAGGGCTCAGACAGTCTCTCTCTCTCTCTCTCTCTCTCTCTCTCTCTCTCTCTCTCTCTCTCTCTCTCTCTCTCTCTCTCTCTCTCTCTCTCTCTCTCTCTCTCTCAACTTTTAGCTCTATATTCGAAATATGGAACATTCAAAGTTGTCTTAAGATGAAAATCCTAATTATATATCTATAAATCTCCTTATATCATGTGCTTTTTTTCTTTGTATAATGTGTAAACGTCTTTAATATGACATGCTTTTTGTCTTTGTATAATGTGTAAACGTCTTTAATATGACATGCTTTTTGTCTTTGTATACTGTGTAAACGTCTTTAATATGACATGCTTTTTGTCTTTGTATAATGTGTAAACGTCTTTAATATGATATGCTTTTTGTCTTTGTATAATGTGTAAACGTCTTTAATATGACATGCTTTTTGTCTTTGTATAATGTGTAAACGTCTTTAATATGACATGCTTTTTGTCTTGGTATAATGTGTAAACGTCTTTAATATGACATGCTTTTTGTCTTTGTATAATGTGTAAACGTCTTTAATATGACATGCTTTTTGTCTTTGTATAATATGTAAACGTCTTTAATATGACATGCTTTTTGTCTTTGTATAATGTGTAAACGTCTTTAATATGACATGCTTTTTGTCTTTGTATAATGTGTAAACGTCTTTAATATGACATGCTCTTTGTCTTTATCTGATGGGTAAACATCTTTATATGATTTACTTTTGTCATAATATTATGTACAAATTTCTTTATATATAGTGTTATTATCCTTATGTAGTAACATGGAAAACCATTTATTCGGCCATGAAAACCTTTTATTCGGTCATGAAAACCTTTTATTCGGTCATGAAAACCTTATATTTGGTCATGAAAAAAAGCTTTTCAAACTGGTCTGGGAATAAAAAGTCATCGCTAACTTTGTTCCATCTAAGTATGGCAACACACACCAAACTAACCTCAACCCACAAGATGAATCTAGCCAGTGAAGCAGTCCCTTCTTTTGTATTTTGTTTTTAAATTAACTAATTAAATTTAAATATTAAATATGCCAAATGGTTTACTAAATTCCTACATAACGGCATTGCGTAGCGTGTCCCAAAGTCGACTGACAGGAGAATGAGAAGTAAAATTTTCAAGAATACCTCACACACTTGGCAGCTCATATTGGCACCCTTCCACAAATTTAAATTTACTTGATTATGCTTACTTTACTGTCTTTATCCTGGTGGAATCAAACTCTGACAGCAACAAATGGACGCATTTTCGTGTTCCGTTCAGCTGGTTGAAATGCCAAAATCTAATTAGGCTGAAGAATGTTTCTTTAATGAAACGAAAAACAAAATATACTAAATTCGAAGAAAGTTTTTAGATAGCTTCATTTATTTCAAGATAATTACAAGTTGATTATAGCCAATCATTCAAGTAGAGATGATTGTAATATATTAATAATAATATCTCCAAGTTAGATGCACGATTACTATCAGTAATAATGTGGCTCTATAAAACTATCGGACAAATGATTATTATCAGTAATAATGCGTCTTTATTAAATCATCGGACAACGATTACTATCAGTAATATGCGTCCCGATTAGATCATCGGACATACGATTACTATCAGTAATAACGTGTCCCTATTAAAACATCGGTCAAATGGTTAGTATCAGTAATAATATGTCTCTGTTAAATCATCGGACAAACAATTACTATCAGTAATAATGTGTCCCAATTAGATCATCGGACACACGGTTACTATCAGTAATGTATCCCAATTACATCATCAGGCAAACTATCACTATCACTAAAAATGTGTCCCAATTACATCATTGGACAAACGATTACTATCAGTAATAAGGTGTCTCTCTATTAAATCATTGGACAAAAGATTATTATTAGTAATGGCTTGGTTTGGTGCTGTTAGCACAGGAACACAAGTAGTTCATTTCGTGCCTAGGCAATCAGAATAAAGTGCCTTGCTACGGTAGCTGACCCTGACGGATTCAATAGTAGGATTCGAAACCGCACCCTCTCAGTCGTGAGTCTGACGCTCTAATCACCGGGCCACCCAGCTTTCACTATTTATATAATATGTATGTACTAGCTAGCTTTTCTTGTTTTGGGGGTTAGGGTTATATTAAACGTCAATCTTACAACATTATTAGCAATGGCATGCAGGGGAAATAGGAGCTGATTGCCTTTTGCTTACGGCACTGTAATCACTGAGATACCGCGACCCCCCTGTGTTTGTTGGACACACGATTACTACCAGTAATAGTGTGTCCCAGTTAGATCGTGGGACATGCTACTGTTAGTAATAGTGTGTCCCAGTTACATCGTGGGACATACAGCTACTACCAGTATAAGTGTCTCACTTAGATCGTGGGACAAACGATTACTAACAGTGTGTGAGTGTGTGTTTTGGATTTTTAGCGTAGTTTATAGTGATGTCTAGCACTGGAGAATCATGCTGCAGATATGTAGCATGTTGTCCCACCCAGTCACATTATCCTGAAACCAGGCCGACCACTCCTTGTACTAACATCTTAATGCTGAGCGCCTAACGAGGCAGCTTTAAGTACCATTTTTATGTCTTTGGTATGACTCGGCCGCGCTTCGAACTTGCGACATCCCGCATCTGAGGCGATTACTACCAGCAACCATGTATCAAAGTCTTTTGTTGATTTATCTCTGAGTCAAACGTGTCCATATACTCTTTAAAAACTCGACCGTTGAAGTGATCTGTCAACAGGTAGGTCTCTTTCCGCACTGAAGTTATTAACTGTTGTTTTATTTATAATGCTACGTCATTTTTTCGAGTTCGTACAGCGCTCTCGGCCTTGAATTTGTTGTTTGTTTAAGTTAACATTGATAAATAGTGTCAATCCATATTGAAAAACTAAGATAATCAATTCTCCATTACCCCTATAAACATGTTTGAAAAGTCTAAATTACGAGTTACTAGCCTTCTTGTCGGCAAAAATGTATGACGTGTTTATCTTGTGCGGAGCGTTTTCAACGGCAGAGTACGGGCGAAGTGACAACAGCGTACTGGCTGCCTTTGGATTGGTGACTCAACCCGCGGAGGTGTGGCCAACACACTAAAAACCACGCATACCATAATCTCATTCATAAAACCACAAGGCCTGGTACTGGTAGTAATAGTGGAAGTGTATTGCTCTGAGATCTAACCAGACTTAGCTTAAACTAACAAACCACATGCATTTACCTGCAGATCTAAACGGGCTGACGCCATTTCCCGACTCTCCACACAACATGACGACGGAAATTTTCCCAGGAGAGAGGAGTCTCACGTCAATTTTAGGTGATCACCCTGGGGAACTAGTGAGGACGGGGAGTCCCAATTTTTTGTGCTCTGTGCTACCGTCTCACTGGCGTTCAAACAAAACTCTTCCTGTAGCGTTCAAAGTTGTGGCCCTGGGGGAGGTGAAGGATGGTACGAAAATCACAGTTCAAGCGGGGAATGATGAAAATTTTTGTGGCGAGCTACGGAATAACACTGCCTACTTTAAAAACCAGGTGGCTAAATTCAACGACCTTAGATTCGTGGGACGGAGCGGGAGAGGTGAGTCAGTACAAACAACAATCCTATTTACCTTGACTTTACACTCCTGTACAATCTATCCTGTCTAAGGGATATACTAATGTATGGTGATTGAGGTGAATTGTTTATAACTGCTGAACAACGTTATAAATATTAGAAATTATCTCCGGTCGCCAATATTGGCCAACGGCTAATATAAAGAGACATTTGAAACAGCTGGTTTAAACACATTTAGGACAGTAATTTTCTTTATCGTGTATTCATTTTAGCAAGCGATGTTGAGCCTTAACGACACAGGCAGTGATTTCTTTATGTCGTAACTATATTATGGGATTGTTCTCATTTAATTTAACACACGTCGGTATACTTGTATTCCGGTATTTATTATGCATATTTTTGTGTGAATTTCTTACGAAAGATTATGAATTATTACGGTCCCTCTGAATCATTCCAGGAAAGTTTTAAATCAAGTTATTTCAGGAATTATATTTGATTAATTGGCTGCTTTTAATTTTGGATAGGTCGCGTCTAGATTCAAATGATTTATTTTCTTCCTTAGTAGATGACAAAAACTTCCGCATAGGTCATGTAACATAATACAAAATAATATCAGTACCACACAACCCACAGAGTACCAAATGAGTTTTAGGTATGCCCGAAAAAGGACATAACACAACGATGTTTTCAAATCTATACAGTACAAGGTCTAAATCGATGTTACACTCTTCTAAAAGTCCAAGACCTTATCAGCCTCAAACTCATTACGAGTCGCATTTGAATACCAAAACGTTTTTTTTTTTTCATTAGCAGCCTCATACGACTTGGGGGGGGGCAGTCTATTTAACATCACTGAGCCGGCGTTAAGCAGGGGAGGAGGATTATGTTTAAAGTGCCTAAATTATGTGTATGGTGCAAATTGACCCGCGGTAGCACCAAGTATGTTTGGAAAAACTGTTACAAGGGTTGGGGAAGGGGGTGGGTTTGGTGATGGTTGCTGAGTTGAGGTTTCTGTCGTGATCGACCATCGCTAGAGAGCAGAAGATGGTAATTGTGTTGTAATTACCACTGACAGACTTATGATCTCTCGTCACCTTTGACAATGGTGCTGGTGTGCTGGTAAAATGTGAAGAGAGCGAGTTTACTCAATGACCCCAATTTACCAAGTCATTATTAGTCATTCAGCACGTATGGTTTAGATAGTTCAAGACTTCCCACGGTGACTCAACTTTAATCCCTCCTCTTCGTGCCCTCACATTCAGCTTTGTCTCAACCATAACCCATTTATCCCTTACGATACCCACCCCTTTACGGTACATTTTTGTACATTGTGAAATATAATAAACACAAATGAGAAAATCATTTGCATAGAAAAATCCATACATATATAAATCACCATGCAGACTAGGTTTTTTAAATTATTGTCATTTCCATGAAGTAAAACGACCGAGAACACGTTTATTGCCTTCGCCTGTCATACTCGCGTGTGATTAAAAACTTGTTTACCTGTAACTGATAAGGTGTATATTCGTATGTTATACCACGTGATGTGTTACAGATTATTCATACCTTTTGACAAACCACAAGTGAACGTGGCCTTTTCGTCTGTCAGTCGTCTGTCAGTTTTTACAACCGCAAACGTAAATGGGCGGTGTACTTACGTACATACACTGGGCTTACGCAGCCATTGTTTTGATGTCATTCTAGTGTGTCATAGTCCACTAGAAAGACGGGAATCGGAGTTGTTTAGTTAGAATGCGGAAATTTTGTTATCGATACATCAGAAAGGATGGTAGGAAATGGAGAGCAAGTATACGTCAGTCTTGCATGCACAATAAAAAGCCTTCAGGAAGTTTTTGATGTGAGAAAGTGAACAGTGTAGCTCAGCACCGACCTAGAAGTGGGATTATCTATATGATTAATGTACATCTGATTTAAATCATACTTCAGGAAATGCAAATATATTTATGTTTTTCCCAGTGTTTTGAAATGAATGGATAGGTGAGGTTATATTTTATTTAAAGCTAGTTACGTGTACATCGCATGTATTAATATTTTCATGTGGTTTGACGGTACGTCAGCACTGTGATGTCTACATGGTGGCAATGAAAATATAAAATGCAATGAATTGCAAGCAGATGCTGAGGAAGATAAATCCTTCCGTGTAAACTGTTGATTTTTTCAGGAAGTCTGTTATATGTTAATTCTTTATTCTTTCCGTCGCTTTCGCATCATCGTCATGAACCCTTGAAATATGGTGTCAGAATATTTTTATATAAACTTCATTCCTCAAAAAAAATACCAAAGTTTTCTCTGGTGGTACGCCAGGTTGTATCACACAGCGCAAGTTTATACGCCAGAAAAAAGTGTTCCACTGTAAGTGGACACTTGCCGAGTCTGCACTGCTTTAAATGTTCACCCTTCAGTATGAGCTGGGTATCCTATATACTGTCAGTACAGTGCCACCTGGTGTATAGGATTTGTATTATACGATGGATGCCATTCTTCTATGATGAGTTAGTTAAATGTTGCGAAGCTAGTTGATGGAGCTTTCATTCCACATCGTTTCCCAGTTATATAAAACATGCCGATTTACATAAAACTTCAAATGAGTATGGAATCGTCCACTCAGAAACGGTGATTGCAGAGCAGCTTTGGCTGTGCTATCAAAACTTCCATTACCAAGTTCAAATTCGTTACTGGTAAAACACGAAATTCGGCTTTCGCCCTAAGGTGGCATGTTTTCTACTGAGCCTTTCCAACGTATTATATGTCATTTCAGCCTTTAAGTTTGATATAATACTATTCAAATCGTTCACATTAAAACAACTGCAATAGACGCATTTAGTTTTGGAGGAAGGCAGACTTTCTAAAATTTTAGCTTCTTTATTGTTAGATACCTTGGTTTATTAGCTGATTCAGTGCAGGCCTTGAACAAATACTTCTCAGTAGATAACGTTGATGCATCACCCCACATCACGTTTAGCCAATCGTACGGTTGGGAACCAATATTCTATTGCTGCTCATAGTTACTTTTCTTACGTATGAATACATGAGCTGTCATCATTGGGAGGGGGTGTCTTCCAAAGTTTTTACCTTGGGCAGATGGCAAGGACTGTATTGCGCATAGATAAACAATATGCACTACGCAAATAAAAATTAGAATAAAACATGTTAAAACTTATTTTTAAAAAAGAGGACCGCCCCTCCTTGGATGCGGGAGATCGCGGGTTCTGATCCCGGTTTAGTTGTACCAGAGACTTATTTAATAAATGCTACTTGCAGCTTATTCGCTTGGCGCTCATTATTAAGAGATTAGTGTTAAGACTGGTCGGCCTGATGTCAGGATAACGTGACTGGGTGGACAAGATGTTTCTAGACATCACTGTCAACTGCCACACTGCAGACGTCATAGCGATATGACTAAAATTGTTAAAGCCGTTTTAAACACACACACACAATATATATATATATATATATATATATATATATATATATATATATATATATATATATATATATATATATATATATATATATATATAAGTAGGAAAATATGTAAATATTTATTGAAAGCGATTGAAAGGCGGCATGTAGGAAGGTTTTGCTCTAAATAGTAACTAGTACTCTCCGTTTAAAACTTACGTTTTACTCGCTCCATGGATTTACATGAAACATAAAACAACACAGAACACAGTATTAGCTACGTGCATTACAAACACGAAGACAAATATTTTTTTACACGGTTTAATGTGGGGACAATTTTTTTTTTTGTTTCGTGTCAGTTCTTTGAAAGGATTAGTTTGATTCCTTTTGAATTGAACGTCCTACGCGCAGGAGTTATCAGGTCAAGTCACCCACGTAACAAGGTTACTACGCAGAAAGTATTCTTGAAATGGTGCATAATGTCAACCTTCATTTCATTGGCTTAACGGTGACAGTCACACAGGCAATTCTCAACAGTCACACAGGCAATTCTCAGGTGAATTTACTCCAGCAAATTTATCAATGAACCGTTGCAACGTTCATTAAATGTCCATATAGCGTAGGCGATCTGTTTGTAAAGATAACAACCAATATCTGTAAAATAGTTCCTCTCATAAGTCCAGAAAGAAAGCAGGGTAGTTTTTTCTAATTTGAACATAATTATCAGTTATTCTTATTTATTGAACTCATAATTTCAGACAATACTTCAAATGAGATATAAATTAAGATAAATTAAGATAAATTAAGATATAATTAAAAAAATGATGATGTTGACAACGATAGATTATTATTATTATTATTATTATTATTATTATTATTATTATTATTATTATTATTATCAAAAGGTACAATTTATAGTTTTATAGTACAGAATGAATACTCCTAAAAAAAATTCACCTAAATCTTCGACAGCGCATACGCGTGTGTCTTGGGAGTGTGTGTGTGTGTGTGTGTGTGTGTGTGTGTGTGTGTGTGTGTGTGTGTGTGTCTTGGGTGGGTTGGTGTGTGTGTGTGTGTGTGTGTGTGTGTGTGTGTGAATCACTGGCGTAGCAACCATCCCAATATTCCCCGCAACTGCTGTGGGAAGGGGGACCTAGGATATAGCTGTAATATAGCATGAGTATACAAGGTATAGAGGTCAACGAATTATTTTTTTCTCCAAACTATAGAGTGAGCAGGGGTTCATCGGTAAGCTTTCCATAGGGGTCATGATATCCTTCATACCCCATGGGAAAAGGGGTGGGTGGGAATGTCAGCACGAGGGCCCAAAGTTCTCATCAAACATGCCAACTTTTATTGGGACTCAGAATTTAGATTTGCGCGGGACTTTGTGTACTTTATTGCTACGCAACCCACACGAATGAAAATACTGCTTCTGTTTAATTGTCGCCCTTTTGATGCAATTAACAGGGTTGGGGTGGGGGCGTACTTCTAAAGATAACGTATCGCAGTGCATCCATATTCATGTATTGCACTATCAGCTATTTGTGTACCGAATTTTTATCCTTCAGTTAAGCTAGTGAAAAACTTGTATTGTCTTGGTGTGAGACTAGAGTTAACAATTTGATCGTGCACGGGTGATGTCCAAAAGAATCACTATCATTGGAAAATAAGATAATTATTTCCTCAACTTTAAGTAGAAACTACGGGGATATAAATGATAAAATAACAAATTTATAAAGAAACTTGCATCATGCACAAATTAACGTCGTTTCAAGTTTAGTTTACTTAGCATATTCTGTTGAAATTATTAAATGAATGGTGTGTTATGGGTTTTATCGCACGGAATCAGAAGTAGGTTAGTCAATACACGGGCAATTTAAGTCAAGCCCAACGACACACCCCGGTAGCTGACCTGAGCTGACCCGATAGTAATACTCGAATCTGCACCTTATTGGTCGCTAGTCCGGCACTCTAACCACTATTGCCGGATTAAACCCTGTGGATGCCCTTAGGCTGTCGAAATTTCGGGGGACCCCTCACAATTTATCTCCTAATACGTCATGATCAAATCAGTTCAATCTTATTTTGATCCCGTTTTCGCTGGGCCCGTAAGAGACGTGAGGCCCATAGACCGGTGCCTACTCTGCCTGTAGGGTAATCCTGCATTGCTAACCACTGCGCCACCGGGGCTCCTGCCTCCGTTCGATTTAATAGATGAATTAATAAATGATTTAATTGGTTGAAATCCATAGTATTATCATCATGTGGCTGAACGCATGCACGTGTTTTTCGCATTATGTTTAATGTGCGGAATGAAAATTGTGAAGCTGGTTCGTTTGAGTTCGTGTATCTACTGCTTAATTCTAAGTTTTAAATATCCCTAGGATTTGGAAATGCTGAAATATTGGAAGTTTTTATGACATAAAAATTTTAAATTACCTTGATGTTTACAGTATTTCTGCCGACTTCTTTTGTTTTCCCTATTTAATTACAATTTTACTTTTTATGCGGAGATAAATGTAAGGATTTATTTAGTGGCAAATTCTGTAAAATAAATAAGAAAGAAGAAGAGGATAAAGTAAGAATATTAGCATTGTAATAGTACTTTTTTAGTTTTGTAATGTTATGTACAAAACTTGATGCATTAGAATCGTTTTCGTGAATACACTAATACACTATCTGTATGTGTGTGTGAGTGTGTGTGTGTGTATGATGAATAATATCTGATACAGTTATATTAATGGAATAGTGTGTTCAAGTCTTCTTTCTTTAAGAACAGACTTTTCAGAGCCTGTTAAAATTAAACATGTGGAAGGATTGAAAAATAAATTAGTTTTCCTTTAATTTTCTGTCGGACCTCGCTTTCTTTATCTAAAGCTGGCAAAGAAAAGAAATCCCGATCTGATAGTGGATTTATGGCATAACATGACAGCAGCGCACGCGCCTGACTGTAATTAACATCTCGGGTGTCAAGTACACACTAGAAGGATATTTGCATAAAGATGGGTATCCCATGGTTTACGCACGACTGGGTTAGGGGTCATGGAGGTTTTGTTTGATTGGTCTTTATTTTTCAAATATTCAGTTTAGCAACTTGAAAATATGTTCTTAAGTTGTGAAATGGCAATTACATAGTGAATTGATCTTTCTTTATCAAAGTAAATAATAAATCTTAACTGCGCAACCATTTATGAGGAGAAAAACAGACTAAAACAAAAAGTTGTTTTTTTATTTTCCAGGTTAATGTTTATATTTTTAAATTGATCACCGTTACCATCAAAATTTACGCAGTCACGGCAAGTCTTGGACATATTTTTGTGTGTTTATCCCGATGTTGGGTCAAGTTTTGCCTTTGCTAATGTTAGCAGTATGGAACATGTTTTTGTTAATTCGAGAAAATCTTCGAGTGGCCGAGTGGTCTAAAGCACTGACCTTTACGGATCACTGCCATCTCACCTCTGTCTGCGTGAGTTCGAGTCCAGACTCGGCTAACGTGGGTAAGTGAGAAAGCCTGCTAGTAGCTTCTCGTGGGTCGGTGGTTCTTCCCGGGGTTTTCCAGGGTTCTTCCTCCACCATTAATACTGGCCGCCATGTATAGCCTATTTTGTGCTGTTAAATGGCGTTAAACCCTACAGCAACAACAACAACAACTTCTTTATTCTTGTACGTGTGCACTAGCCGAAATAAATACAACAATAACATCATACATATATTGGGCAGGCTTTAATGGCTTAAGTAGGAATTGCTTTGTGTTGATGACATGACACCCTATTTGGAATCCCTCCGGTCTCAGCGTTTTTTTTTTTTTTTTTTTTTTTTTTTTTTTTAAGACAGACCGTTTTCTTAGTGTCTAATCTATTCAACATGAATCCAAAGAATGCACAAAGAAATGCAGCTGGCCATATGATGTGATGTTTCTTTCAATAAATGACTGTTCTGGGTTTCTTTGGTTAATGCGGCCAACCGCACCTGAGCCATTGCAAACCGATCATTACCAGCAGATATGCAGTAAACCAACGCATGACACGTCACAGATTGCCTTAGCCGAAGAGGTCCTTCGTGGCAGATTTTTTTTTTCCAGTACGAATTTTCTTGTTTTGTCCTCAAACCGGTCTTTTGATATTGTAAAGAATGGCCTTTTTTAAGTTAGTCCCCGTAAATAATGCGCATCAGAGGTCTCAGTGGGTGACATGTCTAAGAAAACAATAGTGCCGCAGCTTCAGTGTAATTATCTTGTTATCCTTTCATCCTCTATTATTATTCAAGAGCAACGCTTTAAGCAAGATTTTATTGTAATTTTGAATGTGTCCAAGTTAATGGCTGTAATATTAAAGAAAAAAAAATAACGAGAGAAAGGAACGACGGACAGAAAAGAAATGAAACAGCGTATCATAAGCTATATGCATAGTTAAGCTACGGAGTTCCTATTCCTAAGTCAGTAATAATAAGTAATAATTTATGTTGATAGTTATATACTTATTTTAAATACAGTTCGTTGTCTCAATTTCTCTCAACTCATACTCTTTTAAAAAGTCAGGGGTTTGTTTTATAAACGTAATAATTTAAATACCTTTACAATTCTACCGCACCCCATATCTTTAAATTCGTCTTTTATAACTACGCGCAGAGTAGAAGCTGAAATGTTTTGTATTTTCACCTTTCGAAAATATATTTTATATTCTTATTTTATGTTGGGTACTTTTACAACAGTTTTTTTAAATTAAAAAAACTCATCACAATTAAGTGAGGAATAACGACATCCTTTATGATATATTATGGCAAAACGATAGACTTGATCCTTTTGAGCGATGAGGCTTTTCCGCTGAGCATGATGACATTTAGGCTTGGCAACAAATAATATCGTTTCCATAAATTTATGACATGCTTTATGCTTTTTGTAGCCATTAAAACCTAATAAATAAGGCGGCTTTGATATTCTCAGAAAGCCTCCGATAACGAGAAACAAAAAAAAAAATTCGGTTTCCTACGTGTTCATGACAAATTTTATATGTATTGACACTAATATGGCCTCAGTGTTAAATTACGCAGACTTAATGTCAACGAACGATAACAGAACCTCCAAGGGAGTATCTCTAAAGAGAGAGGGAGGGAGAGATAGTTACATTCAAATGATGTTAATGTTTCAAACATTTAATTTTTTCTCTAATTATTTTTATATGAAATGCCATTGGTATCAAAGATATTGTTTCACCCCCGGATTCATATTAAACAGTAAATCGAAAATGTTATTGATCTGATATTTTGACATAATCTATCGTCTGAGATATCAGCTATTGGAAAACGTCCCTAATTCGATGGGACTGCTGTAATCTGGACGTTAATACCATTTTTATCAAAAGTGTCTCGAAGTTATCGTCAAACAGATACACTTTTACTTACACGTTTTCATCTCATCAAAAAGATTTGGGTTTTTCAACGCTATTAATATAGATGTGTTTTTAAATTTTTTCATGGTCTTTTTGAATTGGCAAGTTTTAAGTATTGACAATGTATGTTAACATTTCAGTTTCATGTCTGTCAGTAATCACTTAGAACCATATAGAACAATTATCTCCAACTTTCTATGAACTGAAATGTTGGGTTTCTTTGGCAAAATAACTTTTTATTAAGGGGCAAAGCTGCCGTTCCTTTTTACCTGATCTTAAATTCAACTATTGGTCGAGAAACGAGTAGCCTTATGATCAATGGTACTACTTACTGAAGACTTCAACCAAGTTAAATTTGAGTGAATGCAGTTTTCATTATATATATATATATATATATATATATATATATATATATATATATATATATATATATATATATATATATATATATATATATATCACATTTTGGTTCACACACGTCATTGCTCATAATTATAGCTCGTAATGCTGCCTTGTAGATCCAAACATGACTTGGTAAGCCATCATGACGAATAAACCAGTTTGTAAAGTCGGTGAATTGACCCTAATCTAGCGATTATATGACGCTAAAGAAAAAAGCCAAAAATTGCTGGCATGCATATGGAAGAAATATCAGCTACAAGAGTGATGAGAAAAATAAAGTCAAAACGGCGGCCTTGATGTACTGGAGCAACCTTTGCAGTTCTACAGCTGCAGCGTGCTATCGTTACCAATAAAGTATAAATTATTTTCCAGCTGTAAATACAAACAATGTAAAGCAACGGATAACCCGCACTCCACTACTTGCTTATTCTTTTTTTGAGCATTCAGTGAGTAAATTAGTTAGTTAATGTCTGGAGGGTATAATGAGTTGTTTGCTTTCTTCAACGCCTAGGAAAGAAAACTTGAAGAAAATTAGATGAATTGTGCACTGTTTCAGGATTTAATGACTTATTCTTATATATCATGCATACGTGACAACCGACAATCTTGCTGATTCATTATGCAAGACAACATCCTTCAATATAAAAGTGAACATTCCTCATTAATATGCAATCAACTTCTCTCAATATGAAAAGGAACATTCCTCGTCAATATGCAAAGCAACACTCCTCAATAAAACAAATGAACATTCCTCGTCAATATGCAATGCAACACCCCTCAATAAAAAAATGAACATTCCTCGTCAATATGCAAAGCAACGTCCTCATCGATATACAAAGCAACGTCCTCATCAGTTTTCAAAGCAACATCCTCATCGATATACATAGCAACATCCTCATCAATATGCAAGGCAACATCCTCACCAATGTGCAAAGCAACATCCATATTAATACGCAAAGCAACATCAGCATCGATATACAAAGCAACATCCTCATGAATATGCATCCTCATTAATATACAAAACTATCTTCAGCAATTTGCAGAGCAACATCCTCATTAGTATCCAAAGCAACATCCTTATCATTGTGCAAAGCAATATCCTCATCAATAAACAAAGCATTATTCCTCATCAATTTGCAAAGCAGCATCCTCATCACTATACAAAGCAATATCCTAATCAATTTGCAAAGCAACAGCCATCTATCTACAATTGCAATGCAACATCGTCATCAATATGCAAAACAAAATCCTCGTCAATTTATAAAGCAACATCCTCGTCTATACACAAAGCAACATCCTCGCTAGTTTGCAAGGCAACCTCATCATCCAACGCAAAGCAACATCCCGCATCAGTATGCAGAGCACCCCCATCAATATGACAAGCAACAAGGTCGTCAAGACGAAAACAACCTCATCGTTGTCATCAATATGAACAATAACAGCTTATCAATATACAAAGCAACATTCAGTATCAATATACGAGTCAGATTATCAATAGTGCAAGAAAATACGGGTGATATTGGCAGTTAGTTCACGCAACTTGTGTTCAAGCCCTACTAAGGTTTTCTTAATTATTTTAAGGTCGACAGTTGACCCCGAAGTCTGTGATGAAGGGTTCAATGTATTGGTATTATTTTGAATTAACACCAAAGCTCGCATCGGAAAACTCGAGGTCACGTAAAGGCTCAGACGATATTGCTTCTTGTCCTTATTAGGCGTCAGCATTGCTCTGAGGACAATGGCTAATTCTTTCTCCAACCCTAACTTCATTTGTTACAATATTGTAATGATAAGAAGTCATTCTCTACACAAATAGACGAGGCCTGTCCACTTTGTTGTTTATTGATCGGGCATCATTAAACACTCTATTGAGAGTGTTATTATTTCTGGGGAACGAAGCCGTCTTTATTTTTATGAGGCGTCATTTGTGAATATTGAGCCTTTCTCCAATTATCTGCCTCCAAATGGTCATAGCGAGACGAGACCAGACCAAAAAGGAGGGCCCCGAGGTCATAAACTATCTTCACTACATTTGCTTCGTTACTCTCCTGGGGCCGAATTAAAGCAGGATTTGACTGCTTTTTCTTTTATTCGATTTTTCTAGAGGACAATCTGCGACACTTGGTTCTTTATACTTAAATCATTTAACTAAACAAGAAAATATTGTACAAGCTCTGAGAACAGTACGATGGCTCTTATTCAGCGATTATGATTAAGGGTCTAGTTCACAATACATTGAAAATGAAGAATCGGGATCTGGTCCTAATTTTTCTTCAATCAAGTAAGTTGTTCAATATAATAACAGTAATAACATAATCATCACCGTCGTCGTTGTCATCACTAAAAAATCAGTAAAATCGTTTGACGAGTTCTGAATGTGATACACGGCAGAGCCGTTTTAAGAAATTTGGGGGCCCTAGACACAAACACTAAACTGCTAATTTTGTTTTTGGGCCGCCGGGCGGTCCTCCTGCTGCGCGGGCCCTATGCACGTGCCTCGCGTACCTATGCCTTAAAACGGCACTGACCCATGGTATGCTTGCTTTGCTTTCCGGATTATAGTCGCCTATGCGCAAAGTACTTCGCGACTGGTCAAGATTCCTGTCTGGACCTGTGGCCCCTGGCTGGGCTCGAAGCCCCGAGCTGGGCTTGGTTTAAGTAGGGAGAATGGTGCCTGTCCGACTTAAATTTCGACCTTTGACCCTTGATTTTCCACTGACAGTATAAAGGAGGCAACACGTCCGGCGGTGAAGAAAAGGTGGGAAGGGAACAGAGAAGTACGCGACGAAAACGCCCCTCTCTATTCTTGTAACGGCTGCAGGTTCTTGTGTCTGTTGTTGTGGCATTAGTGGTGCAAAGATGGCAACAGCGATGGATGGTTTATATGGTCAAATCATGTCCAGTTAAGCTAGTGGACTTCTCTATACCAATGGTGTGTTAGTCACTTGTGTAATATATCAAATTATTAGAGCTGTGATTTTGCAAGAAGGTTGTTTTGTATGAATTCGAATTTTGTGTACAAGGTGTACGTCTTGTTTCCGAGTCGATTGCCAAAGGTGGTGGTGGTGAGCCCACCACTTCTTTTGTGCAAGTGAGGTAGTTTGTGCTGGGTTGTAAATTTTGACGGCGGATCTAAAAGTACGTGGTCGGCTAAAAGTCACCCAAAAAGATCTTGAATGTCAAAAAAGACATGTAGATGTTGCATATGTTTACGAGCTTTTTTATTTCCCTTAGAGGATGCTCTGCGATTATCCAGTATGGGCCCTTTTCCTCGAAGAGGGCTACGTTGTCCGATAGGGTCTTGTGGAGTAGTAGGCAGAGCCGCCTAGAATGCCCTTGTTTGGTTTGTAAATCTTTCCTGTGTAGGAGCCTCGAGTGGCTAAGTGGTCTAAAGCGATGTCCGTTACGGATCGCTGCCATCTCACCTCTGTCTGCGTGGGTTCGAGTCTAGGATTCGGCGAATGTGGATATGTGAGAAAGCTTGCCAGTAGCTTCCCGTGGGTCGGTGGTTCTTTTCGGGGATTTCTCGGTTTCTTCCTCCGCCATGAATACTAGCCGCCATGTATAGCCTATCGTGTGCTGAAAAAATGGCGTTAAGCCCCACAACAACAACTTTCCTGTGTAATCGTTGTCAATGCATTTTTTTTTCTGTGAAATTTTCTTGTTTTTCGTTAAATCTTCTGTTGTAGTTCTCGTATTTTGGTCGTAATATCTGCTTTCTATCTTGTATCAGTAATTTCATTAAATCTTATGTTGTTGTTCTTGTAGCTGTTTTTCGTTAAATCTTTTGTTCATTGTATGTTGTTGTTCCTGAGCTTTATCCTTCGTAGTCGATTTCGTCTTGTTTTTGCTCTCATTCGTTTGGTCTTTAGTCATATGTAAAGACACATGGTAT
The DNA here is from genome assembly GCA_016746295.1 of Potamilus streckersoni. Taxonomy (NCBI): domain Eukaryota; kingdom Metazoa; phylum Mollusca; class Bivalvia; order Unionida; family Unionidae; genus Potamilus; species Potamilus streckersoni. The sequence continues at coordinate 2,140,287 of JAEAOA010001970.1, forward strand.
AGAGCAGAGCAGAATTATAGTCGCATATGCAGTCGGTGCTTGGTGACTGCTATAGACCCTAGCGGGACCAGAGACTCCCTCCCGAAGGTGAGGGACTCCAATATTCCCCCGGGTTAGCGTTCAGCCCGGGTCCGCGGCGAGGCACTTTTCCCTCGTGCTTGGCCTTATCGCTTGTACCTGAACTTAAGACCCTCGACCATATGTAGCTTTCAACAGAACACCGCCCAAGCCGGCAACAGGAAGAAGGAGCTCCACAGAGGCCGCCTCCCATCCAAGGGCCCCAGAAGCAGGGGGACATAAAGCAATGTGGGTTTCGCCCCGGGCCCTTACCCACCGTAGATGGTTATGAAAGTCAAAATCTTTTCCGAGGTAAATATGGCTTTAATTTTTTCTGTGTGATTTGATCTGATCTTTTATTATAGTCCTGTGTCCACTCTCGTGTATTATGACTGGTTAAAGCCCTGAAAAGGGCTAGTGGCCTCCCCTCCTTCCGAGTCAGGGCTCACCCGTGTCTCAGTGATAGACACTTTTGCCCCGGCGCGTGGGCCTATTATTCCCCCCCCCCGGTGGCTCACCGCCTTGGCCGGATGTTACCTTTCGATAACATTGCTACCAAGGGAGGCGCTTAGCCCTAGGGCTGGGCTTTTGGTCGTGGTGCTGACCTTTACTTGCTGACCTTAAGACCCTTTGGTTGGCTGCGTAGTGTGGTTAGCAATAAGATTTATATAGTATGTCCCTGGAATGAAATAGTTGGGGATATACAGCACTAGAAATCAAAACTATGCCGCATGCGCAGTCTTTTCACTGTGTAAAGTGTCGTTTGCGTTGCATGTTTACTGTACAAATACAGTGTTTTCTTGGCGATTGAAAAATTAAAGAAGTCATTAAATATAATCAATGCAGCTTCTGTACTTTGAAGCCAAGGATCAGGTGCATGCTTTTAAAATATAGACCTGGTCTAGTGACGCATCGTCTTCACTCTTGCCGCAAACATAAAAAGATCACTTAGTTTCAGTAAACGAAAGTGCGGTGTGTGTGTGTGTGTGTGTGTGTGTGTGTGTGTGTGGTGCCGGATTTAGGACAAATGAGACCCTGTGCTAGTTATGAGGCCCTTTACAATGAAAAATTCATCGTGAATTTTTTTGCCAAGATAAACCCCCTGGCCCAGTGCTTGAAGCACAGCTAAGCACAATGATAAATCATATATATATATATATATATATATATATATATATATATATATATATATATATATATATATATATATATATATATATATATATATATATATATATATATATATATAATTGGAACTACCTCTACCATTTATGCGTGAATAAAATATGTTCTTCAGTTCATTAATATACAGAAAAGTCATAAATTTTGTTTGAAATAAAGACCCCTCCCTGTATAGTACGATTACCTTGGCTTTTTCAGCTATTGTATCGATTAACGACTCATATTGGGCAAGGAACTTTACTCATATTGCTTCCCTACTAAATGACCTACTTGTGTCGCTGTGACGTAAAGTACCAAACAAATTCATCGTTTGTCATCATGGTGTTGGTGATCGTCGTTGTCGTCATCATCATTTTGGGGAAATAATTTTTGCACATACCTATTTGAGAGTTGATGTTACTGTTCTATTCCAACTGAGTAACGCAGCTGATTTACACTTGGTTCCAACATATTTGTCCCAGATAATGCTCTTTTGTCAGGTGCGTTGCTCATTAGAAAAGAACATTGGTTAGTGAATAATGAACCAAACACCATAAAATCTTTTAAAGAAAAAGTAAATAAAGGAGAATACATGATGATAATATAAATGAATCTTGGTACCGACCATGAACTCCAACAACTGCTGACGCCATCGTATGGAAATAGTTCGTTCTAGTACAGTCTGATTCATGACGGTATGTACAGAACAAGCCATGCACATTTAAATACGTGTACAATTAATGCATAAGTAATCCCCATTGTACGCATTATGAAATGTATATCCATGTCAAAAGGCATCTTATAGTTTTACACACTTTGGAAAAATTCATATCGCAATAACAAAAAAAAAAAACACTCCAGTGACCAGCTGTGCATTTCGATTGGAAGAGGAAGGTCTTGTGATTTCCTTTCCAAAATATTTGTATTGTCTTATCAGAAAATACTTTTTCAACTAACATGATGGTTAGAATTCATTGTCCTTTTCCAGCAACAAATCCGATAAAGAGTATTTATAAAAAAAAAGGTTTTTAGGGGCTTTAAATATTTGTCAACAAAATTCCAGGCTTCACCCACTTCCACTTCCACATCCACCCTTTCAATGTCGGTCCCAAAGGTAAAAGGTTATCATAATAACGTGCCTTGGAATCCGGAAATATTCTTAGAAACCTGTCACTCACATCAAGGATGAAAGAATGATGTTTTTTCTACATACATATATACGTACATACATACATACATACATACATACATACATACATACATACATACATACATACATACATACATACATACATACATACATACATACATACATACATACATACATACATACATACATACATACATACATACATACATACATACATACATATACATCATACATACATACATACATACATACATACATACATACATACATACATACATACATACATAGAATCAGAAATGATATGATTTTGATTTAGGTCAATGTAACTGAATTGCTTAATCAAGAAAATAGTTGGACTCTTGTTTGTTTGTGTGTATGTATGCATGTGTGTTGCAAATGACATTATCACAGCTTACTTTTGTGTCTGTGGTTTTTACTAGTTGAACTGCAACTTGTACTTTCAGGGGATACACACTGCGGTTGTATGTGCTGTGTCGTTGCTTGCAAGCTGTGTCTAAGATTTATGGCTCTCTTATTCATGCAATCTGCTAGATGTGAAAAAACTGAATAGGGTAATTTATCAACAAACTGGACATTAAGTGACCAGTTCAGGCACTAAATTTCACACATTTTCCTTGTAATATTTCAAACTAAAATATTGTTGAAGGTATTTAGTATGGTGACAATGAACTCCTACTTTCAAATGCACCGACTGCTATTTGAGTCTCATAATGCGCCAAAATATCGATTTATATTTATATATTAAATCTGAAAATGACAAATCTGTTTTTGTTCTGTAACATGCAGTGGCTCCAAGCGTACTCTGTAACATGAAATGGCTATAAGCGTACTCTGTAACATGCAGTGGCTGCACATGTACTCTGTAACATGCAGTGGCTCCAAGCGTACTCTGTAACATGCAATAGCTATAAGCGTACTCTAACATGCAATTGCTGCAATCGTACTCTGTAACATGCAGTGGCCATAAGTGTACTCTGTAACATACAATGGTTCCAAGCGTACTCTGTAACATGCATTGGCTATCAGCGTACTCTGTCGCATGCAGTGGCTGAAAGCGTACTCTGTAACGTGCAGTGGCTAAAAGTGTACTCTGTAACAGGCAGTGGCTGCAAGATTACTCTGTAACAGGCAATGACTACATGCGTAAGATGAATTTGTTATAAAAGAATCAGGATAAACTGACCGGATTTGCATGCTAGTTTATTCACACACTTCTTTTGTACATATGGAACTTGCAAGTTCACCATTGGGACAATTGTTTTCTCCAAAGTATTTGCTCTCCGATTGGCTGAGAGGATGTACTCTATGTATATCTTTTTTATATTTAATACTTTATATTTATACCTTGGTATACTGATAACATCTTTATTGAGTAATGACTTTAACGGAAAGAACAGACCTTTCCGACATGATAAACAACCATGTTTTATCACCAACTTGCTTAATTTGCCTGTCAGCTTAGATCCGGTTTGAGTCATTGTCGCATGTACATAATGCAGGACCACATGTGGAAAATATTCCAACAACAAAGGACTCAAATAATGGAAATGCATAACTTTGAGCAAAACTATCTCAGAAAAACCTAGTTTATATTTTTCTAAATCTATCTAGTGATTCCCTTTTAGTCTATTTGAAACGTCCGTGCTGGGGGTGGGTGGGGGTGGGCACAAGATAAGATAAGATTATGATAACATTTGCTTAATGTGAACGTGATTTAAAACAACGATCCACCATAATCCCAAATAAGCATTTTATCGACGTTACGTAAAATAAGGATTATTAGCTCGACATCCAAAAACATCATAACACATAAATACAAATTGAACAAAACACAAAACACAATGACTTAAGAAACAAAAGCTCCAGTGGCCGAAGTGGTTAGAGCGTCCGAGGCGGGAGATCGCGAATTCGAATTGTGGCTGAGTCATATCCAAGACTAATAAAATGGTAATAGCACAAGCCTCTATTAGCGCTCAGCATTAAGATGCTAGTGTCAGGATGATGAGACTTGGTGGGACATCATGATGCATGTCGTTACTCAAATAGCCTACATGTAATCTACATGTAATTCATTATTTTCTCTTCTTCTTGCAAGTAAATATGCTAAGAAGTCAATACCACCCATATGTCGAATTCGGTCAGCCAGGTTCGCATAGGTGGAAACATAATCGCTATCGCAGCGAATGAAGTTATTAAAAAAAACAAAAAGGGAACAAAGAAGTCAAAGCTGTCAATTCAGTATATGTGAAAACAACAAATTGTACTATATGAACCAATAACTGAAAAAAATTAATAACTTTCTTTCATCCGTTATCCTTTGATTACTCGGGTATAATCCATGAATGGGACAAATATGCCTTTGGTGGAAATAAACTTTAATTAACACGATGATGTTAACCACTTCCTGTTTATGTATAAGCCCTGGTTAACCGCTTAGGTAAAAATCCGCTGAATCGGTTTTCAGTTTAATGCTGCTCTCCAACCGGAAATATTTTTAAATTTATAATTTTTGTGTGGCCACAATTTCTCGCCTTATCGTTTTATATTTTTAGCGTTTAATACTATCCAGTCCCAAACCGGGATACAAACTAACAAAGCCACGTTTACTGTTATTGTAATACCATAATCTTGTAATCTAGATCTGTTTGCACCTAACAGCACCGGACTATTTTGTCTAGACTTGCCTTCACGTTTGCACGGTATTGTCTCAAACAGTGCGTAAGACGTTGTTATCCGACAAATATGTCCAACCTCAATTTAGTGAGGACTGTTAAACGTACCATAACGATAATCACAAAGTTGTAGGGATCGCATACCTAGCCCTATGGATTTTGTAAACAGACTAGGCGTGCCTTTAAATCCCAAGGCTATTTAAATCTCATTCAAGCAATGTAAAATATAGCCATGTTTTAAAGAAGGAATTAAAAAAGCTACAAATGAACAAATCCACGAACTTAACTCAGCCTAAATTGTGTTTCGTAACTGCGCATTGTATTACAGTAGGAATGACATTGTTACGAGAGCATGTAACGTATAACCTTACAGTAGGATTAACAGTGTTAAGTTAACATGTTACATATTGCTTACAGTAGGAATACCAGTAATACGTGAACGTGTAACATATAAATTTCAGTAGGAATAACAGTGGTACGTGAACATGTAACATAATACTAAAAGTAGGAATAAGTGTTACGTGAACATGTAACATATTTACAGTAGGCATAACAGTGTTACCAGAATATGTAACTTATTATCTTACAGTAGGAATAACTATATGCATTGTTGTTGTATTAGCACCAAATAATGATTGTTTGTTTTTTTTTATTAATTTGAACAGAACTTGAAAATGTAACAAGAGGTGATCTAAATATGAATGAAATGGATTAACATTTTACCTCAAGTTGTACCTTCAAACAAACTACGGCACGTATACGCTGCAGTTTATTTGTAAAAATGACTTCCAGCTAATGCCAGGCAGTGCCGGATTACCCAATAGGCAGAGAAGGCACAGGCCTACGGGCCCCACGCCTTTTAGGGGTCTCGCGACCACGGATCAAAATAATGCGGATTTGATTTGATCTTGATGCATTAGGAGATAGTTTGCGGAGGGGCCTCGAGATTTCGACTACCTAGGGGCCTCCACGGGGTTTAATCCGGCACCGATGCCAGGACTAATCTGTTCTATGGATTTTCGGCTTTGTGGTAGTTTTAGTTTAGTTTGTGAAACAAGTGCTACAAAATAATTTTTATTTTTATTGATCAGTAACTTGTCAGGAATTTACAATTCACTACAAACGCCACCAGGCATAGTGCGTTAATATATCATTATGTTTTTAATATCCTGAATTGTCTTCTATTTACGAGCAATTTTGTTTTTTTTTTTAAGATCCTGTCTGAAATGCGACTTCTGTTTGCGAGTAATATTTTTAAAAAAGACAAACATATCTTGACTTAAATTTGGCATCTGTTTACAAATAATTTTCTTTTAAATATCCTGATTTAAATTCGACTTTTATATGACTTAAATTTGACTTTTATATGACTTTATTTGACTTTTATATGACTTAAATTTGACTTTTATGACTTTATTTGACTTTTATATGACTTTATTTGACTTTTATATGACTTAAATTTGACTTTTATATGACTATTTGACTTTTATATGACTTTATTTTACCTTTATGACTTTATTTGACTTTTATATGACTTTATTTGACTTTTATATGACTTTATTGGACTTTATTTGACTTTTATATGACTTTATTTGACTTTTATATGACTTTATTGGACTTTTATATGACTTTATTTGACTTTTATATGACTTTATTGGACTTTTATATGACTTTATTGGACTTTTATATGACTTTATTGGACTTTATTTGACATTGATGATCACAATTACAGTTACGAGTAAAATTTAAAAAGCAAAAACAAAACAGAGGATAGCAAAAATGACAACAACACCGATTCACACTTACGTCCACGCTCTCACACAACCAACGTGTTACTAAATTCCAATATTATCACATACTACTAATAACGCAAATTTATGAGCATGATAAATTTTTGAAGTATATTATACGATATTTAAAATTAAAAAGATGGCTCCAAGACACCTGTTACATTGTACGACTTAGCAATGTATATTTTTACCATTTTTTCGCAATAAGGCAATTCCTATAAGCAAGCGTAGTAAATTAATAAGCCAAAAAATAATATTTCAATTTAAATGGCTTCATGAGAAATGATATTATTGGAGATATAACTTATGATTCATGCAATACAATGGTGTTCAGAATTTTTCAGTAGTCGAATAGTCATCATATAAGTGTCAGAAGTCAAATAATCATTAAACAAGTTTGAATAGTCGAATAATCATCAGAGAAGTTTCAGTAGTCGAATGGTCATCAAATAGGTGTTAGTAGTCGAATGGGCATCAAATAGGTGATAGTATTCGAATAATCATCAAATAGGTGTAAGTAGTCGCATAGTCATCAAATAGGTGTTAGTAGTCGCATGGTCATCAAACAAGTGTAAGTATTCGTATGGTCATCAAATAAATTTCAAATAACTTTCAGTAGTCGTATGGTCATCAAACAAATTTCAAATAACTTTCAGTAGTCGTATGGTCATCAAATAAATTTCAAATAACTTTCAGTAGTCGTATGGTCATCAAATAAATTTCAGTAGTCGTATGGTCATCAAATAAATTTCAAATAACTTTCAGTATTCGAATGGGCATCAAATAAGTGCAGGATTTTTTCTTCAATATTTAGAAAAAATACTTTTCAAGATCAATAAAGTGGATTTGTTTCCATTTATTTTTTTCGTTGTGCAATGATTTGACAAAATGAAAGACTATTCACTTTCTCTTGCTAATTTTGCACTCTGGCTGCCTTGACAAAAATTCGTGTTTTTCATGATGTTCTTTTTATTCCATATTTATTTTATCTATATAAATAACTTAAGTTTGTCTATTGCATAATAAAGATGCTACCAAAATCAAACGAATTTGATCTGCATATAAATATAAGACTGAATCTAGTATAGTTAATAATATTTTTAAAATATTACGTGGCAAATATTTTTCAGCCGACGAAGTTTCATTATTATATTGCGCTTAGGCATACAAATTGTATTGACATAATTCCTCAATGATAATTTTACGAATTTCCGTAAATTTCATTTTTCTTTTAAATTAAATGAGTGCCTCCAATTTGTTTCGGAAAACTTTTTTTTAGAAATCGTATATCTAGGCTTAACTAGATAAATGAACAAGGGCAGGTATGTTGATTTGTATTCTGTATCACAGGTGAAAAGCAGTTTAGACAACACCCCCTTAGTACAATAATATGTATTCAATGAATAGTCACAAGAGAACATGTCACGGCATATTCACAGGAACAAAGGCACCAGAAATAAAGAAAGGCATCGGAAAATCACAGTTATTACTTATACAGTTGTAATATTTTTTCATTAATCTGTGTTAAAATTAATTTGTTTTGATTTAGTAGAATTCTCATTTAAAGGTTATTAACCAAAATATTTTTATTTATGAAAAACTTGCTTTTATTAATTGTCAAGACGCAATTTTTAAAACTAATGTACGATAAATTATAAAAAAAACAAATATACAAAAATGTCAGAACTGGATAAAATCACTTGCCCGACGCCTGGGGTAAGCCCAAATCAGGTTCCGTCAAGCTCACATTTTAGTTGGAAAACCACCAGTGAAAAACATTCGACTATAATTTAGTTTGCTAAATTTGTTCATGGAATGAGCAGCCGACCGTAAACCAGTTGCATATGGACGTGGCAATTTGCATTAAGACAGTTGTGTTTTGACAGGGCAGTCGACGTTAAGACAACTGTGTTGAGACAGAGCAGCCGACAGTAAGGCAGACGTGTTTTGACAGAGCAGGGGAACTAAAGACACTTGTGTTTGGACAGAGCAGCCAACATTAAGACCGTAATTGTTGGACCGAGATGCCGACATTTAAGATAATTATGTTGGACAGAGCAGCGAACATTAAGACAGTTGTGTTTGGACAGAGCAGCCAACATTAAGACAGTTATGTTTGGACAGAGATGCCGACATTTAAATAATTATGTTGGACAAAGCAGCCAACATTAAGACAGTTATGTTTGGACAGAGATGCCGACATTTAAATAATTATGTTGGACAGAGCAGTGAACATTAAGACAGTTGTGTTTGGACAGAGCAGCCAACATTAAGACAGTTATTTTTGGACTGAGATGCCGACATTTAAGATAATTATGTTGGACAGAGCAGCGAACATTAAGACAGTTGTGTTTGGACAGAGCAGCCAACATTAAGACAGTTGTGTTTGGACAGAGCAGCGAACATTAAGACAGTTATTTTTGGACAGAGATGCCGACATTTTAATAAATATGTTGGACAGAGCAGCCAACATTAGGACAGTTGTGTTTGGACAGAGCAGCCAACATTAAGACAGTTATTTTTGGACAAAACATCCGACCTTAAGTTGTGTTAAGGAAGGATCAGCCAACTTATGACAGTTGTGTTTGGACAGAGATGCCGACATTTTAATAAATATGTTGGACAGAGCAGCGAACATTAAAACAGTTGTGTTTGGACACAGCAGCCAACATTAAGACAGCTGTGTTTGGACAGAGATGCCGACATTTAAGATAATTATGTTGGACAGAGCAGCCAACATTAAGACAGTTATTTTTGGACAAAACGTCCGACCTTAAGTTGTGTTAAGGAAGGATCAGCCAACTTAAGACAGTTGGTGAGTGTTTAGTGCTATTGGTAGGAATATTGGTCTTTTTCATTAGCAGTTATTGTGACTTTAACATTTGATTTGACAAATATTTATATATTTGCATGGCTTTATGTAGACTAGTGGTCACTCACTTCTCACTTCTTTCTGCGTGGGTTCAAGTCTAGGCTCGACCAAAGTGGGTGAGAAAATTTGCCAGTAGCTTTCCGTGGGTGGATCTTTTTCATGGAGCCTTCCCTGGTGTGCTGAAAAATGGAATTAAACACCATATACAAAACCACCCAACCATAGACCTTTGCATTAACGATCCAAATGACTAGTATCCTACACGTTTGTTATGAAATGTATAAGCTGAGTTACAAATTGTTTTGTTGTGGGGTGGGGTGGGGTGGGGTATTTGTTAATTTGACATACCTATAGATAAAACAGTAAAAGTATATTTTATGTTATGTACGATTTTATTTTATCACGTCCAAAATATAGACGCTACTTTTCACAGTAACTTATTTTCTTGTGATTTTTTTTCCAACGTGTATTTTTGGTCTATCCTAAAAGCATGACACATTTTAGCCGTGACTTTTTTCCTGTGACATTCTTTCCGTTTCCCTTCAAGACATGGACTTCCTGACATTGTTAACATATTGTTTCATAGTAGAAGCTTCACATGCAATAAAGTTTACCAACTTTGTTCTCGTTAGCTGATTTACTTTTTCAAATGCACATATAAGAAAGCAAGGCGAGGGCAGTCAGTTCATATTGTCCTTCATAATACGTTTTTTTTTCACCCTTTAGAAAAGGATAAATTGCACGATTTTGATTGGATGGTTTATTGGCATTTAACAGCACAGTGATTACGCATATACAAGCCTTTGATTTTTCCATCCACCATTTGTCACCTAGCAATTGCACAATGTTTGGTCTTGTTGCTTTTAAAAAGCAGTGCCTCCAATGAGCAAATTTGTTTTCAGAAACAAAGAAGTGGGGAATTTTGCAGTCCAAATCACTTTATATATTACAATGCCGTTTTATGAAGTCTACCCATAGGCTTGCACTAGTAACAAAAGGAAATAAAACAATCCATATGTTCACTTTGAGCTGGGGTTATCACGGGATCCTAGCTTCTGAACAATCATGAACGAAGCAAAACCATTGTCTCGTAAATTTAATGGAGATGTGAACATTGTACCTTATCACTGCACTTTATCAAGAACACACACTCATGGCACCTGCTGACCACGTGACAAAACACGTGCCCGCCTCAGATTGCGCAATAAATGATAATTTTACACGTTTTGATGTTTTCAAAATATGAGAGCACCTAACCTAGAGGACAAGCTATCGAAAAGTGTGATAAAACACATAATGAAATTTTGGTTATCAATATTTATGCCATATTTGTTTGATCGAGTATTATTTGGCAGTTAGCGTGCAAAAGATTATTGTTACTGTTGGTTGAAATGGTGATAAATAAAGCTTCGTTGTTGTTATTATTGCTGATATTGTTGCCTTTGGTGGTTTAGCTTTTGTTGTTTATTCTGGAAAAAAGTTTTCACCTCAGATACAAGTACAAGTTGAAAGTGTGCAGTCAGGCACCATTTTGTGTATTTGGCACACGTAAAAAATATATCTTATCTTAATTCATATTGAAAATAAGGTATATTTCTCTATTATGGATTTTTTTTAAAAAAAAAATCCATTTAAACGAATGCTGTGCAGTGACTTGTTTTTAAAAAATACCATCTATATTCGAGTATAAGTCGACTTCAGTATCAGACAGCATTTTTATTTATTGTAATAATCAATCTTGATAAATTGTATTGACCCATATTAGCGCATTATAGGTCTGTGTAATTTTCAGCTAGATTTGACTTATAAGGGAATATATACGGTGACTACCTCGAGAGAAGAAGTCTAACGTAATGGTATACATAATGCATATTAATATTATTTTTTCATTAAAGAAGAATACTGATCAGGGGACGCACAAATTGGACGACAAAACTATCGGCAGGGCATTTAAATTACTAGAAGTACCGTCCGTACTCGCTTATAAGTCGAGTCAAATGCAAACAACCGAGATTCAGTTCTGCTGCAGCACAATGCATCTACAGATCAGGGTCAATATTGTTTATTCTATTTATTACTCCAGACATACTGCACAGACCCAGATCTGCCAGCGCATCTGAGTTTGTGCAGTTTGCATGTCAACACGTCTTATAAACGAGTATAGTTTGTAATATTTACCTGAAATCATTATGAAATGATAGGTAAACAACGGTCTACTCTGAAATATACTAAGGTATGTAATGATCAACGTTGTATTATGTCAGTCCGATATAGTTGGAGCAAATATGTGCTTGACAGATACAATAATAGATGTGTACGGCACATGCTGCCGGAACACTTACATCGAAAGTGAAACATCTGCCAGATAAAAGCGTAGACTCGACACCAAAATTAGAATCTTCCATCATGATAGAAATATTTAAGCCAAACCAGACAAAATAGTGGTTTAAACAACATTTCTTACTGTGTAGGAATTTAAGCTTAGTCATAT
>JAEAOA010001970.1:2155000-2227500 GCA_016746295.1 Potamilus streckersoni
TTTTTCTGGATATGCCAAGAAGAGATTTATTAAAATAGTAGAAAAATGACCGTCGCAAGACCAATGATTTTCTCTGTGTGTTTATGTTGTCGTGTATAGATAAAATTTCTGGGTCACATAGAAAATAAAAACACTAGCAGTTAGCACAGACTCTGCAAAGCACAAAATTAGTTTCTATTTTTGTACAGCATAAATAACGGCATAACGTCTCGTATTGAGTTCAAGTGTTCAGAATATGTCACATAAAAAAGTCTAACAACAAGTAAAAACGGCGCTGTCAGTAGATAATGATGTATAATTATTTACATGTTTAGTCTAATTAACATGTGGTGAGAGCTATTTGTGTTAAAAATAATATTAATGAGAACACAAACTTTATTTGTTTTAATAATTATAATTTATAATGCTTTAGAAAAGATACTAATTTAGGTATCATATTTAATGATCATACTTTTCATATAATTAATAATATAATATTAATTTGCTTATGTAATTAATATTAATAGTAAAACAGTTCCATATGAAGAAGGCTTGATTTGCTTATTTTATGTGAGTAAATGCATAACATTGTAGTTGGGTAAATTCACAGTAAAATCTCGCAAATTGTACAAGGCCAGTCTTTCAGTTTTCGGCATATTTTGAAATTTAAAACAACATATGCTGATTCTGTGTATGAGGTAGCTGTTTTATAATCAAACATTTGAATGGTAAAATTGGCATACATCTGAAATCATCCATATGTTTGGAAGGGCTAAAAAACAAACCCACTGCATATTGTTAAAAATGAAAGTACCTGTTATACACAGATTTTCACTTGATTTGTTAATGACATCTAAGGTGTGTGTAACAAGCAAAATACATTTGTTGGATATTTTTTTTGACAGGACCAAAATTATATATCTCTAATGAAGACGACCGACAAAGAACAGCATTTGCGTCATCTTTTCTATGATTCGTAAAGTTCGATATTTTTTTTTACTAGTATATCAATAAATTATGCAAACAAACTGAACGTGATAAAAGAAAGTTAAATATGCTAAATTAAAAGAATAGTTAAACGAACAGTCTACTTATACATTGCACAATCAAGCTAGATAAAGATCGGCGTACAAAAGAGTCGATGTCCACTAATAAAGGAACTGGAAAAAGGAAATAACAAATTACTTGAAATTCAAGGAGTTTGTAGAAGAAACGAGATTAGATGTTAGTACAGGAAAGGAAAAATTAAAGTTTGTGTAAGAGCGAATAGAAGCTAAATGCATTTTATTAGGTAACAGTAATTATTTCAAGACATATTTCATTGTTTTAAATGTGCATTTAAGTAGAAATAGTGCCGGTCCAGTGATTTGAAATTTTTTATGTGAAAGTTTCCTTATTCGGAAAACATTGGTCTGCTCCATTAGTTTGCCAATTAATTATTAACCCAATTAAGAAATTTTATTAATACTAGTAAAAATCACACATACCCATCTCTCTCTCTCTCTCTCTCTCTCTCTCTCTCTCTCTCTCTCTCTCTCTCTCTCTCTCTCTCTCTCTCTCTCTCTCTCTCTCTCTCTCTCTCTCTGATTTATCTGATATTTAAATGTCTTTTTCTTTTGAACCCTTGTAAATGTACAAAATTGGAAGGAAGCAAACTTTGGATTATATATATATATATATATATATATATATATATATATATATATATATATATATATATATATATATATATATATATATATATATATATATATAAACGTATCATTCATGTACCAGAGATGGTTTCTTTCTGTCTTCCACACAAACTGTCCAAATCCTACAAACTTTAATTATTCTAATCAAAGCCATTAAGAAGTTAAAACCTTTAAGGAGTACCATGTGGTTGCTTGAGAGGCTGACAGATGTAAGAGCGACAGATTACACAAGGACTTCAACTGTTGGCGCTAAAATCTAAAACTGCAGTAGAGCTTTAATTATCTTTTATTCTCTGTCCAATAACTTTTAGCACTTCAGATTTCTAGGAGTAATTAGACGAATTAAAAATTGACGAGAAGGAGATTTATGGCCCCGATATGGGATTAAATTCTTTAAAACTAATTTTTTTCGAACTCGCACTGTCTACACTTATCTAATTTTTCAATGCGTCCTTACATTTCTTTGTCGTGATCACAGCTTCTCCTCCAGTTGTCATTTTTCCGACATTCTTTGCATTTGATAAAAGATAATGATGTACACACACACACGTAAAGGCAAGTCGTTCTAACCAGTAATAATAATTACAAACACGTGGCAGATTGTATCACAAAAACCGGTAAATGGTTGACTTATCGTGACTTGACAAAAGTAACAGTTTTATGATACCAGTCATCACGTTGAAAAACAAAGAGGGAATGAAAGATCACGGTTATGTGTAATTAACAAGACAGTGATTACGTTTCAGATATGTCACTTTTATTTAAAATTTCAATGTTTCTTCCAGAAATAATATATTGACTGAGTTTCTTTTATTTCCATTATTTTGTCTTAAAAATTTCAAAATATAAATTTAAATGCGCATTTAAATGGCATACACTTGCGAAAAAAATCCGGATGGTGACATTGCATAGTTTTAAAAAAAATAATAATACAAAAATGAAAAAATTAATTTTTAATCTAAATTCTTTTGTTTATAATGTTTGAATATTGTCAGCGTAAAAATTATCTTTCTTAGGCATTTGCAAAAAAAAAAAAAATTGGTAACATGACATGTTTGACCTGTTATGAACTCTTTTGTAAGAAGCGATTATAATTAGTTCCATTAAAATATTTCATGTTAGCAATATACTTTTGTTTAACATATTGTAATCATGAGATAGATTCTATTTAGTTTCGTACTTTCAATATATCGTATGCTTTTATATTTCTTATTTTATAGGAAAGAGCTTTGCGTTGACAATCATGGTGAGCACATTTCCTCCACAAATTGCTACATACCAGAAGGCAATTAAAGTTACTGTAGATGGTCCTCGAGAGCCCAGAAGTAAATTAAGTGAGTAATAATTCTTATAGCAAATTGTTTGATATCCGTCGGTATGTTTGTAGGCATGTACGTCGGAATGATTGCAGTACGCTCCCACACCAACCCCACCCCAATTCGTTTGAGTGCGATAGCACAGGAACTATTAGCATTGATACCGTGAATTTTAAAGACTTTATTATGGTTATAGGTAGATAAACTAATTATATTTTTCAAGTTATTATAGTACTCTTTTTCTAGTTTTTCAGATTGTTACTTCTTGTTGGGCTTACACCTGTTTGTTAATAAAAATTATGTTGGCACTTTTAAGCAAATCACACCTAAGGTAAGTCAATGAAATTTCCTATCAGTAGTTTTACGTATTTGTAGGGGCCCCGAGTGGCCAAGTTGTCTAAAATGCTGACCGTTACGGATCACTGCCATCTCACCTCTGTCTGCGTGAGTTGAGTCCAGACTCGGCTAACATGGGTAAGTGAGAAAGCCTGCCTGTAGCTTCCCGTGGGTCGGTGGTTCTTCCTCGGGGTTTTCCAGGGTTCTTCCTCCACCATTAATACTGGCCGCCATGTATAGCCTATCTTGTGCTGAAAAATGGCGTTAAAAACCTACAATAACAATACGAATTAATAATAACGTATTTATAGATAACCTTGTCTTTCATGTCATTTTATCAATATTTCACTTATATTTTTAATTTATTGAATTTGTTTTTCAATAAGAAATTTTGTTAGCCCGAGTGTACTCTAATATTATTTGATTGCACCAATATAAGGCTCGTGCTGAAAATAGTTATTGATAAACTGCTTAAAAAAGGATAGGGTTAATAAACTAATTCTTGCATGTGAAATTACTGATTATATGTATTTAACAGCTGCTCAAATGTTTATGGAAGATGTTGTAATCTCCGACTTTAATATTTGCATTTAAAGACTCTAGCTTAGCTAAAAGCAACGTCACGATTCGGGCTTGTTTATTTCTAGGAGTTTTCGAGAATTCTCTTGAAATCTTTTTAGAAAATTCAAGTTTCGCGTTTGGGAACGAATTGAGTCACTTTCAGATTTTAAACTACAATGGCATGTCACTACAACCATCCCAAAATATACTGGCATATCGAGACAACCATTAAAATCCATACTGGCATATCACTACAACCATTAAAAACTACACTGGCATATAACTACAACCGGCACAAACTACTCTGGCATGTCACTACAACCATCCAAAACTACTCTGGCATATCACTACAACCATCCAAAACTACACTGGCATATAACTACAACCGTCACAAACTACTCTGGTATGTCATTACAACCATCCAAAACTACACTGACCTATCACTACAACCATTAAAAATTACACTGGCATATAACTAAAACGGTCACAAACTACTCTGGCATGTTACTACAACCATCCAAACCTACACTGGCATATACAACCATTAAAAACTACACTGGAATATCACTACAACCATCCAAAACTACACTGGCATATAACTACAACCGTCACCCCGTCACAAACTACTCTGGCATGTCACTACAACCATCCAAAACTACTCTGGCATATAACTACAACCATTAAAAACTACACTGGCATATAGCTACAACCGTCACAAACTACTCTGGCATGTCACTACAACCACCCAAAACTAAACTGGCATATCACTACAACCATTAAAAACTACACTGGCATATAACTACAACCGTCACAAACTACTCTGGCATGTCACTACAACCATTAAAAACTAAACTGGCATATCACTACAACCATTAAAAACTATACTGGTATATCTCTGCAACCATTAAAAACTACACTGGCATATCACTACAACCATCCCAAACTACACTGTCATATAACTACTACCGTATCAAACTACTCTGGCATGCCACTATAACCAGCCAAAACTACACTGGTATATCACTACAACCATTACAAACTATACTGGTATATCACTGCAACCATTAAAAACTATACTGGTAATATTACTACAACCGTCCCAAACTACACTGACATATTCCAGTTAGGCCTTGTACAAGTGAGGTACAATTCTGAAAGAGCTGTTTTTATGCAGATGAATAGGATCGAAGACGATCTGAGCACTGTGGTAATTGGTTTCGATTCGGTCATGAGACATTTTGTGAGTCTCCAGAACTGTATTATTCTTCATACTAGCAAATTTTATGTCCGCATCGAAGTTCAGATTAAACCGTCATTTAACTTCCTTTTTCATATTATCAACTTTAATTCTTAATTTTTTTAAAAAAAATAATAGTTATTTCAATTTTCGAGTTGCTGGTGCAAATATCAGTTCTATACCCTTTATACTAATTTCTACGCAAATTTGCCATAATGGAGTCATACCTTTTTATCGTCTAGTTTTATCATGACTTGAATTGAAAAAAAAATTAGGCTGTAGTGTTAAAACTATTTAGACAGTCAATAACATCTGATTATTGAGCCAATAATTATTCCATAATTAAAGCTATTGATCTAATCGTTAGATATAATATTAAAATAAGTGTGCTCTTGATTCTAAACATTTTGATAGCAACATCGAATACGTTCCTTTGCTAAACAGATAGAAAAAAAAGTCATTACACAATCACTAATAACACGATCGACGATATTTGTACCAACTATGATTTACATGTTACTGGTAACAAGTACTGTATCCATCGAAGTTGAGGTGAGTTACCCGTCCCTTAGGTTGGTTCTGTAATAAAATCAGTTGTTTGATAATAATAGCAATGACACCGCGCGATATCACTTGTAACAGAATTATATGCAATGAAAAGTATATTATTTTTAATTGTACTCGTACTGTTGTGTTAATTACTTACACTGATTTATGCGAACTTGGATTAAAATAACGTGACAAAAAAGACTATTTTTAGCTCAGATTCGTTTCTATTCATTTCAGAGCTCCGCACGGATGATCGTCGCATCACACATAGAGGGCCGCTTGACATCATTGAGCGCCCCCTATCGGACTCGTTACTAGACAATCGGCGACTTCCGTCCCATCTGGTGGAGTTGGAACAACTCAGGAGATCCACGCAGCAAACGGCGGACCAGACGCGACGTGTACTCCATCCGTCAGTTGAAACCAACGGCTTTCACCCATCAGGTACGTCAGCATGCACTGGACGTTGTGGTGTGGAATTTAGCGCGGATATAAAGCCAGAAAGCGCAGTGGTTAAGCACACGCTTGGCGCCTCTGAAGTCCAGGATTCAGTCCTCGATGAAGGCACGTGCCAGAATTGGTGGTCATCCAACCAAGGTTTGTTGATATCTTTGGATATCATAATGTTGCCCGGTTTTACTACGCTTTTGTGGATATACGTGTATGATCTTCTATTAAGAATTTTGTTATGAACATTCTTGTTCTTGCTCATTCGCTATGAAGAAATCTGCACTTTAGTTTTGCTAGCTGAAAGGCAAAGTTGGATTGTTTGCATATCATATTCTTTTTAATCTGATTTGTTCGCTGATTTGCTCTTTAGCAATTTTAAATTTGACCAAGAGATGGTTTAAAATACTTTATTTATTCATTAAAGAGACTTCTTCACCTGGGGTTCAATTTTGGTCTGAATCTCCAACCACCAAACTCATAGACGTTTCTGAGAAATTCTCCATTTTTGCTTTAGATACACAGTGTATCGAACATTAGAAATTTCAGATAAGAGTCGATTGGTTTAGTGAGGCCGATAATTTGAGTGCAATTCGCCTAACAAGCAAGACAGAAACTAATCACAAAAGTTGGTAAATTATAGTAGTATCATGCTTGAAGCAAACACAAAAATCCGTATGTTTTTATGAGTGCTATAAAAGTGTTGACATTTGATACGTTATACATCTCTAGGTATTTCGTTGCAGTTTTTAAGTTCGGTTATCTTACAGTCTCGTCCCCATCCTCTCTCTGTTTCAATTTAGTCCATTCCAGGCAGCAACTATTCTGAGACAGGTAAATATTAAGTCTTATCGGCCACGATGATTGACAGTACGCTTGGCCCATTTCAGTACCGTTTCTGTCTTTGTCGCTGTTATGGTCGACACCAAACACCTCTGAATTTCATTACAGTGAAATTATTAATTAGTCGAAAGAATAATTAAATTGCTTCAGAGAATGAATTCTGGACACTGAACTATATGTTCAAGATGTTTGACAGGTTAGAAGTCTCAGAACACAAAGGGGTTTTACAAACGCATCTCTTCATTAATTGCTGATATAATTACTTTTTCCCGTTGAAAACAAAATATTGAGAATTCATGATGCTTCAAACATTATCTATCTCCTAAACATGGTGAGGTATTGCTAATCTCTTTATTAATTATGGTATAATTGTAGCTTTCCTGAAAGAAACAAATTACCAGTCTGTAAAACAAAGATAAGTATTACCAGGGTAGGGAATCAGTCTGTTGCATTCGTTACTGGAATATGCATGATTTTCCTGCCGGACACTAACGGTTACACTCTTCTTTTGAAAATGCAATTGTATTACATGTTATGCGGATTTTAGCATTTTGTTCTGATGTAATCTTAAGATTGATGTATATATGTATATTTCATATATAGGTATATAAGTATATATTTCAAATACCTAGTCCGCATGATTATTGGAGGTGGGTAATAAGACATGTAAATGAATAAAATTAATACGAATGGTTTAGTGATGTGTCCATTTTTTTTTGGTGTTTTCCTCATAAAGAAATTAAACTATTAAAGACTAGGTCAGAAAGCCAGAATATTTAAATTTGGACTACTTTTAAAATTCTGGTCTTGATTCAGGTTTATTCGTTAGGAAATAAATCAATAGTAGATATCTATTGAAGTTATTAAATTGTAGAACATGATTAATCAAGCGAATTCGGAAACGTCGGAAACAAATAACGTTGCATATGAAAATTAACCTGTTGACAAATTTTAGAATGCTAGTTTATGAGCTAACATGTTGTACAAGGTTGGTTAAGGATGATTAATTTAAATTTCGTATTATTATTTTACGGTTCGTATACAAAATTAATATGCAATGATGTAGACACTTAATGACGTGAAATCGGAGTAGTGCACTCTGCAGACAGCCTTTTCTATTTTATATATGGAGGAAACAAGTGTCCCTTGTTTGATTGAAGGAGCCAAAGACCTCTTTGCCTATTTTATATCATAAAACTTCCACTCAGCGGCATATCTGCACGTGCAGTATGAAATCGTCTGTATAGTATTCCAGTCCATGAAAGTTAATCATAATCAGCTAGGAGTGTTGCTAATTTCCTTTCACTTAAAGCACGACAGTTTTTGTCTGATTTAAAATTATTGAAAGCTTAACGATTTGTCATTTTTTATTTACACAGATAACAGACGCAGTCCCTGGGGAACTTTTGATCCACTTCCTTCTTACACGAAGGATTCCATTTTTTCCTCTCTCAACACTTCAGTGCCCCCATATACACAGTCACAAAACAATATGGTGACGACACTCACAGGTGAGATTGCGTGTTGATGCTATTTCAGCATATAGTGTTTATGTCACACAGAGAGAGAGAGAGAGAGAGAGAGAGAGAGAGAGAGAGAGAGAGAGAGAGAGAGAGAGAGAGAGTATGATTCTAAGCGATTTTAAAGAATATAATATAATAATTTTGCCATCTATTAATAAATAGAACATTGGTACCAGGTGACAGTACCGCTTGAAAATTGGTCGGCACTCTTCTCCTACATATTTGAGTCCAATATGCGTTATGCATTTGATAATTTTCAAAAGATTGAATTAAAATATTTCAGTGAGTTACATTTATATTTCCGAAAAATTTTAAACATGAATTTTCCATTGTTAAAAATCCTCTGACTGCCACGATAACGGGTATCATAAAAAAATATTGATCTACTGAACATGTTTCCCTATTTTCAGAAAGGTCTTTCTTTATCTCCTTGCAGGTCACAGAATCTCACCGCCACAGCAAGGAGACTCGCATTCCTCTGATTCCCGCCTCACCACATTAAACCCAGTTGATCTCCCCGTGGTCACAACACACAATAACCATTCAGTCCCACCCCAACACGATCGACAGCTTCTCATCGTTCCTGAGGCCCACCGATTAGACTTCTCCTCCATCGAGCCCCGATACTCTGAGAGAGTCTCTTTGGAATCCAGAATTCCGCTTATGTTGCCTCCACCCAGGTACCAGTCTGTTACAGAAATCCGGTTTCCAGATTCACGACATCCTGAGACGCGTTTTCCGGAATCGCACACGCTCGGATCAACGTCGCTGAACGTTCCGTATCCAGCTAGTAGCTCAAATTTGGCAATTTTGGAGGAAAGTCGCGCCATTACAACATTGTCCCTGCCTAGTAACCATCCAACGTCATCGTACCCAATGCTACCTGCTGATATGTTTGGTCCAATCAACCAAGCACCCACCACTATGACAGCGTCCTCCTACTTACCGGGATCTCCCTCATCAGTGTTGCCACCTAGTTTTATTTATCCCCACCTGTACAGCTCCTCATCGCAATACCAAAGCGGTTTATACATGCCACCAGGAGAGGTACGGACCTACGAAATCCTGGGAAGTCAACGGTCTGGTGATAGGTTAAGCCAAAGATCAAACGACCTTCTTAATCAAAGACCTAGTGACTTTCTCGGCCAAAGGCCAAGTGATATGATAAGCCAAAGGTCATCTGATATACATATGAGAATTAAATCGTTGATACCGTCTAACTCGAACCTATTGACAATAGATGGACTTGTTTTATCTCATTCGCTGAAGGAAGAAAATGACAGAAATAGAATAGGTACAAATTCCAGTCAACCGTCTACTGCTACTACTAGTCTTCGCACTGACCATGGGAGGTCACCTACACGGACCGGAAGAGATCCAAACACAGATACAGGAAGTGTCTGGCGGCCATATTAAACAAATAATTTGGTGGAAAGGGTTTATTTGCTGTGGTATCGAGGTCGAGTTGACTGTGTCATCGAGGTCTCAGCCTAGAAGAAATCAAAAAGACAAATTACTTTTTATTCTTCGTTGAGCTATAAGAATCTGATGAGTGTAAATTCTTATCGTTACGTGTTAGCTTGATGAGAGTTTAAGAAACTGTCTTCGCGGTACAATGGATAAAGAAAGGTTCGACTGAGAACAAACGAATTTACTGTATATTGTGTTGAGTACAATGATAGACTTGGATGAATCATTGAAACTAAAACTAGCGCACTTAGAAGACAAATATACTAGGATCGGTACACATAACACTCCTTAAGGATGATTGGATTGGATTTGCAATGGTGCTATGTTTCGTTTGGAAACTTTTGCCATGTTGACTGTCGACGATGTGTGGAGAGTATATTCTTTTACTGAACTGGATTTAAATTTTGATGGATATTTATATTTGTACTTTCATATTTCGATGAAATTCCACGAATTATTTTGAGTGATATATTATTCGAACAAAATCGACACATCATTCGAACTCTTAGATATTAAACATTTTTGTTTACAGTGTATAATGTTAGCTGTGCAGCTAATGTTCGTGTGCCTTTATTTGTGGGTCAACTTGAACAAGAGTAATAATCCTGGATTTCTTTTCATAAATGACCAGTCATCTGATGCCATAGATTTGCAGCTATTTAGGTTATGAAAGCACTAAAATATTAGTTATATTGTGCGTGTTAATGAAGTCATAACTTTTGCTGACTATATTGACGATTTTAATCGCTCTTTGGCATTTCTTACAGCGAAAGCGAAAGCGAAGGATCAATAATGAGCTCTGGCTTTTGTTGAAAAGTTGCCATAAGCTTTTATTGTAAATAATTGCTTTGGTTTCATTTGACCTAAAAAGGAAATTTTTTTTACAAGATAGGAGATGACTTTTCAGCATGAGAACCAAAGACACGATCGATAATTACGCAAAATTATATTTAACCAGGTATAATTGTAAAAGACATTGAATTTGATGAAAAGTAGAACTATTTTTTGGGGGGGAGTTAACGCCAGAATTTTGGTACTTTAGCCGATTCCATCATCAATTTTTGCCACCAAATCCGGGCCAAACCATTTACTATATATAGATATATTATAATCGTCGTCCTTATTGTTGATATAAATATCAATGCTTCAGACTTTTGTTCCTTTCATATTTGATAGTCACTTTTCTCATCGTCATCTGTCATGTTTTATTGCGGTGGATGTCATTATGAATCGTCCAGAAATTTAATTCAGAAAAAGCGGATTTCTAAAGAGACGTTTTTGTCAATTGTTAGAAGTTTGTCACTCTGTATAAGGTTTTGGTTCATAATAGTGATTTGCCAGCGAGTAAAGAATTGATATGAACGCTTGCTGAGCGTTGTGTCCGCTCTGATTTGAATCAGTTGTAGCAGGTTGAGATTTATTATCCTTTGTATGTATTAAGTTTAAAGATGTCTATCTCCTACAGAGTTCAGTGCATTTTGCTTCATTTCTCTATGTCAGCGTACATGTCCTATGTAGTCTAAAACATGGGACCTGGAACTAATAACTAAATACATGTAGTAAAGGAGTAATGTGACCTGCAGATGTTAAAATCTCCGCAATATAGTTCGTTTACTATTTTGATAAATAGTTTCGACAAATTTGTTTAAAATAATACTTTCACTACGGAGAAATTGGGAAGGATGAAGTGAAACTCAGAAACATTAACCGTAAATCTAAACATTTTTTGCTGTCGTTTTTGCAAGACTTAGATACTAAGACGTGGACAACGACAGAGGTAAATGGAACAGCATGTAAAGAACTCTAGGATAGAGTCTGATAAACGTCATGTATTATCACCCTGCTTCTGATACGGCTTGAGTGGTGGTGTTGCGGATATCTTTACATCTTTCGCTTTGTTCATTCGTATAGTTGGCTGTGCGTAAACGTATTCTGTTCCGCAGCAGATTTCTCACGGTATTTCCAGCACACTTGGTACACATGTCTAAGTTGATTCGTGTCTCCCAAACAATTTGAACTCCTCATTCGTGCGTCTCGCCTTCAATTATTTTGATGCTACAATAATCTCAAAAACTATCAAAATTTGGGTTCTGTTGTAAAATAAAGAACCAGATGAGTTGATGACCCATTGAACAGTACACCTGTATAATGACAACATTAGTTTCCACATTTTATTTTGGTGCAGATTGCATTAAGGCCCATTTGCAAAATTTGGTCAGCTTTTTTTTAACGATTTAAATAAATTTATTTTGTGCTATTTGTATACCATTCTTTGTATACGACATAAATAACAAAAGCATTTGAAAAAATGATAACATTTATCTTGTCCAGAAATACCCTTCTCCAACAGACTTCTCGAAAATTAATACAGAAACGAGTTCTGTTTGTTTTTCTTCTTCTTCCTGTATTATTTAAGTGTTGTTTTAAGGGTGCTGATCTCAAACAGTGTATGGTCTCTTTTATGTATCAATTATTTTTGTATTGCATTTAGTTTTTATTAGTGACATGTTGGTAAGTTGTGAAAAGTTATTAGCTTTATTGAAAAACCGTTATATATGCAGTATTCTTTTGAATGTGTTTGACATGTGACTAGTGTGCTTAGATTCTTATGGTCGTTTTAATGAAATCCTAAATTTTTATCCACATTACAGAGGGAAAGGATGAAATTTCATTCAAATTTTATGGAATACTTCAAATGTGCCAATACGGTAGAAGCGTAGATCCACAAAAACTCAATCATAATTAGTCACTTTTAATTATTCCGATCCATACATATTTGTTTAGTCTGCCAAGGGTATAAGAGTTAGCTTTAGTCAATTTTGATTGACAGGAAAATCAATTATCTTATTAAAATTAGATCTCCACTGCCCTAGATGAAAATATGCCTGTGTTCGCTTAAGGGTCATTACCTGATTGTCAATGGAAATGAAGCTTTCAAATATCGGAAAGTTAATCAAATTGTTCTGAACACGTTGGTGCGCATCAGCCACACTGCTTATTCTTCCAAACGCAAATTTATAAGACTTCATCTGATTGGCTGATAAAATTAGCGATTATATTATAATAGCATAGGTCGCCAGATTATGACCCCTAAGTGGTCACTGTCAAATCTATACCTAGGAGAGTGGAGATCAGATTTTAATCAGATTGAGAAAATCACCGGCATTTGAGTGTCAAGCATTCATTTTGTCGTAAGATTATGTTCAGTAAAATATTGTTCGAGTGATGCAGTTAACATTGTCGTCTGCAATATTTCATAACGTATAATTAGAAGACACTACGATTTAAGTTCTCGGGTGCTTATTTCCGTTATTTGTCAACTTTATTTATTATGAGACAGGAAATATTTAATATACGTACTGAAAACAATTTAAGTTACAAATTTGTGTTTTATAAGTCTGTTCTTAAGGTAACATTTCAACATGTTAAAACCGAGCGAACTGTTACTGCCCACCCCACCCAACCCTCCAGGGACTTTGGGGTGCAGAATAGGTCTGATGCTCCAGTAACCCGACTCTCACTCCCATTCCTGCATATCGTAAGAGGCGGTTAATGAAAGCAACATTTTTGCCATATAATTTATTCTGTGATTATGTTTCAGCCGACATTAATTTACTTTAAAATTAAGTCTGATTTATATAAAACTTTGATGATGTTGCCCTCATTTGCCGCCATCTTTGTTTTGTATTCCTTTTTTGATACATAAACTTACTAGACATTACGTAACCAGGATTGCTCTGAAACTCATGCATACGTACATATCTGCATATTGACATACATACATACATACATACATCTACGCATTTCCCCAATAACTTGTCAAACGAATCAAACACTTGCAAGGTTAAAAACTTATTTCAGATCTTTGTGACTCTAAATGTACTTAGATGGACGCATTTTGTGTTATTATGTCAGTTTTGAATAAAACTAAAATGTATAACATTACCAATTTTTTTTACTTTTCATTGTATATATATATATATATATATATATATATATATATATATATATATATATATATATATATATATATGTCCTTTCAATACGAACTTTTCTATTAGCACAAAAAATTCTGTTGTTGTTGTGGGGCTTAACGCCATTTTTCAGCACACGATAGGCTATACATGGCGTCCAGTATTATTGGTGTAGGAAGAAACCTGGAAATAACCGGAAAGAACCAACGACCCATGAGAAGCTACTGGCAATCTCTCACGTGTCCACATTCGCCGAATCCTAACTCGAACCCACGCAGACAGAGGTGAGATGGCAATGATCCGTAACGGACAGCACTTTAGACCACTCTTCCCATCGGGGTCCCCTTATTTTTATGTCTTCTCTGCTTCCCATAAACATCTTATATATATATATATATATATATATATATATATATATATATATATATATATATATATATATATATATATATATATATATGCATTTGTGCATGCAGAGAGAGAGAGAGAGAGAGAGAGAGAGAGAGAGAGAGAGAGAGAGAGAGAGAGAGAGAGAGAGAGAGAGAGAGAGAGAGAGTATAAGTTACTGGCCTAAAACACAATAAGGCCAAAAAAACAAACAATAGGTGCGTTTTTTAAAACTTAAAGTTTTTCTTAAAACAAAAAAAAAAACTAAAAGAGGAAACAGTTTTTTGTACTGAACGACATGGCAAATGCTACATGTATGATTGATTGCCCTATCCTTGCTCAGTCAGCATGCCGTAACGTGCGAGACCAAGGAGTGTCCGTGAAGATTTGCTACTCAAGGCTGCGCACTGTAAGAAAGTCGTACGTTTTCACCTTGACGAGTTACACGTCTTCTATCTATATAACTTTTCACAAGTATGGGGCCTTGTGCTAAAACGTTGAACTTTAAATAAAGATGCTTTAAAGAATTTCTCTTGTTCAAAATGTAAACATAATATAGTGTTGGAACTTATTGGGGGGGGGGCTAATTCAGTGTGATCTGGTACACAAATGAGTCAATGCACATACCATGTTTGTGTAACTTGGATGAGTGAAATTCGTACTGTATACCGAATGACTTCAATGTACTTAGTTTATATATGCTTCAGTTTGGTTGATGAAGATGGGTTACTTTAAGTCGAGGTTGAATAAATCTGAATTATAATATAAATAATATACATTAATGTCGGGCAAAAAATACATACGTTTCTGAACTTGATGAAGATTTATTATAATAACAACAAAAATATGTGCATTATTAACAGAAGACATACAGGGACGTTAAAATACCGTATGTACTCGCTTTGATGTAACCGCAAACAACATAGACCCAGCTCTTTACAGTTTGATAGAAATAATCAGTAGAATAAATAGTATAGACGCTGATCGGCTGGCGCATTATGTGTCAGTAGATCTGAATCTATGCTGCTATCATTTGGACTAGACTTACCATAAGAAACTGTCGACGAAACTTTTAAAAATGATGACTGAATCAACTTTGATAAAATTTCAGCATACGTAGGTTTTCGGATTAAGTGCATTTTTTAAATTCAATTATTTATTATGGGTATTTTGGGGGTTGTTGTAGTTGTAACGTTTGAGTGTTTGCGTGAATGCCTTCCTTGCTGTTTTCTTTTGTTGATTTATTAAGGACTGTTTCTTTTAAAAGGTTCGTACTAGGGTTTTTCAAATGATAATATAATATTAAAAGTTCATAACAATAGCGTTGTATAAGTCACTTATATAATAATGTAATGTTGACCTTACTCAAAATTGTTGCGTCCACTTTTGTCCAGGAAATGACGTTACACAGCATACACTCAACACTAAATTTCCAGTCTGGTTTTAATAGAGTACTCAGTGCTTTTTTTCCTTCAATGCCCGACCGCTCCTCTTTCACCTGTTGATGATTGCGTTGCAAGTACAACGTTATGAGTAAGATAAGTTGATACAACTAAGTGAATAATAATACGTATAACTGGAAGCATGCCCCAACGAATTCACAGAATAGAACAAAGGAGTTGAAGAAAACGTTTATATATATATATATATATATATATATATATATATATATATATATATATATATATATATATATATATATATATATATATATATATATATATATATATATATATATATATATTATAACGTATGCAAGGTTATGTTACAATGAATAATATTAATTACATTGCTGTACTTTTAACATTAAAGTTCATGTTCGTAAAGATCTATGTCACATCTCTGATGCACTTAGATAGTTCCTTAACATGCAACAAAATCCATCGTGGCGTGCTAACCAAGCGAATTTTTCACATGCTTACAATGCGTGTCTATTGTCTTCAAATACATCTGCTATTCACGAGTAATATTTCGTGCTTACGAGTCCCGTTGTGACTAACTGCGCACACAACCCAACAAGGAGTACTTCTTCTGCATCACAATAATGCAGTGTATATTGTCTTAGACCTAGATAACTTAAAACATTCGTAGATTTTAAATGCGCTACTGTAAAGTACGATTTAATCTTATATATATATATATATATATATATATATATATATATATATATATATATATATATATATATATATATATATATATATATATATATATTTACATGATAAAAAATTTTTAGGATAGAAACTTCCGCTTTGTTGTTAGAACAAATCTGAGACACCAGTGTGTTGGAAAAATAGACCGAGTAAAGATAATAAATTCAACTTCAGTCTTGTTCAAAATACGGTGGAAAAAAATTGAACCAGTCAGTAGTACGATTATTCTTACAATGACAAAATTTATTATTTCAAAATATGACCACAACATTGTGTGTTCTTCAAAATAATTACACAATGCCATAATTTTAACTATACAGCTGTCCATCACAGAAAAAAAAAATTAAAAAATATGAATCCGTCACACATACACACATCGGTTGCGCCATATCTAATGTTGTTAGATATTGCCCAATTTTGCGAAGATACTCATTAAATATCCCAGCTTATCCAACACTACTTACATCTGCTTTACTTAATGTTACCACTTAAATGTTTCGTTTGATTTTAACACTCTTAAAGAAAATGTTTTGAATGTTGTACTGCAGGGATATATATAACTAGAGAATCCATATCTATCTGCATATATATTTCGTTATGACTATAAAAAAAAACAACATAGCATGCAGTGTGATTTACCTAATTTTCTTTAAAAAGGGTGGGGTGGGGACACTCTTTTCGTAATTCTATCACATAATTTGCATGTTTTGAACAATATTTTGGTACTCTTTGAACTCGTCGGCCAACACAAACAGAACAGCAAAAGAATTTACGATAGTTTATACTGAACCTGTCCTGTACACAGGAGCATGGAATAGACTGGAATAACATCGGTAATGAAAAGGTTCAATATTATCTCGTGGCCACGAGATGCTTGGTAGTGGAAACAAGATACAAAAAATTATCATGAGACCAATAGAAGTCATGTCGAGTGAACGAGACACTTATTTCTTTCATAGATAATATTATCTTGAGGCTATGTCGAAGAAATATTAAATTAGCTCATTGCCAGAAGATACTCAAGGTTATTTCGTAGGCACTAGAATTTAGCTCATAGTCGGCGGAAGATATTGTCTTTAGGACAGGAGACAGAGTACCGTAATACGATATATATATATATATATATATATATATATATATATATATATATATATATATATATATATATATATATATATATATATATATATATATATATATATATATATAACCGCCAAAGCTTTATATGTTGATTTATATGGCTCATATTAAGGTCACCATGTTAGATCGGTTTATACTTCATAGTGCCACATAGTTTCTAAGGCACTCTTGAGTGTTAGCAAATTGTCAACTTTATTTGTCAATCCCACTCTTGATAATTTGGCAAATGATAAAACGATATTGCTTCTTTTTTGTTTCCTTGTATAGTATTAGCAGCTAATGGAAAGGAAGGGTTAAGTGATTACACTTTTATCGAATGACCTGCTCTGTTTTAAGCCCAAACCTATGTTTTTATGCATATTTCTTAACTTTCTGGTACAAGTATATTCTTTTATGCAGACAATCACCAATTTCCTCGATTTTGATTCTGTATCTTTGCATTCTAAATTCATCCTGGGAGTAAATGCTATTAGACAATCACGGTAATATATTTTCTAATTCATCAGCGACTGTAACCTACATGGCCGATATTTGCCACATTTTGCTGCACAAACTTTTCATAATCACCGGAAATCCGATTTTATCAGAGTTTTGTCTGCAGTCACATGGACAACTGGGGGACTTGTCACGTGACAAAAACCAAAGTTTCTGAAAATACATCTTAAAAAGTTAATATTACAAGGCAAGTGGAATCAGGCCACAGTTAATAATTCCGGTTCAGTACCCACGAATGTAGTTTAAGTCTATTTTTAGATCACAGTTTCCTGTCTCCGTTTGGTGGTAATACCTTAGTTAGATTATGGCATTCTTGGTAAGGATATAAAGGCAATTGTTTATTCTTTAGAATGTTAGCTATGTGGTGTGGTTGTTTGATTATATTTTGGTGACAAAGCACAGTGAGTAATAAGATTTTAGTGATGATTCGGAAGTGAAATATGTGGTCCATTGCATAGTGTTTTGTTTACTATTAAGCCTTTCAAAAAATGCAGGTCAACCCTTGACATGAACTTCACCATAAAGTCGTCTATGAAGGTATTTTAGATGAACATATGATTTGTATTGATTGCCACAAAGTGGAAAGTTCAGTACTGAGAAACAAATGTAGAGAATATATTGTAAAATTAATTGTGTTCTATGGCCAAGTGTGCACCAAGCTTGCGTGTAGCTGCATATGCGCAGATACGCAGCTGCGTACGAAAATTTTTACACGAAAAGGTAGTGCATTTCAGATAAATTATTTGAATGATTTGTTAGTATTGCAGTCAAGCTTGATTTAAGAAAAATTACTCCATGATTTAATAACCAGTGTTTATATGGAATAGGTGCAACGTGCCTAACTCCAGCTAATCCCCTCCCTTATCCTTCCCTATCGTCGCTACGCTATAAGGGGAATGCATTCGTCTTATCATAATAGCGTATGACGACACATTGTCTAGTTATGTGTAAGATAAGCTTTTACCGGAATATTATTAAAACACTATTACGATTGTAACGACTAAGAGAGTTCGGGTTATTATCAACTTCATACTTTCGCATCTGTAAGGATATATGAGTGTTATTGTTAGTCCACTATTTCCTCTATACTTCAAATATTCAACGCGTTTTTGCTATAATAAGTAATGCTCACGTATGCCGCAGTCGTAACACGTGTTATCGTCATAATTTAAAGAGCAAATTGTACGTGTGAGGTAGATCATTGCGACCTCAGCTGAACATTCTGAAATTGTAATTTACGGAAATAGTAAAAACAAAACAAAGATTATTGGCGCAGTATTCATAATTATAGCCAAATATGAGTTATTTTAAATTTTAGACGGAAAATTTAAAGCAGACTATATCTCATTTTGCGGAAAATCTCTTTACAAAAACGGCGTCAATTTGCTGTTTCTCATGGGTACGATTAATCAATGCTATTGTAAGAAAGTTTATCTTTAAAAAAAAAAATTGCATTGTCTTTAACCAGGGTCTTGATTGATTAATACGGAATAACATGCGCAAGTCAGTCTATTTTCTGAAGACAGCTTTCGGATTTCCGTCTTCTTTTGTATTGAATCATATATATATATATATATATATATATATATATATATATATATATATATATATATATATATATATATATATATATATATATATATATATATATATATATATATATATATATATATATATATATATATATATATATATCATGATATTTCGGAAAGGCGTTTAAATGCTTGTCTATTGTAATTACGATCACATGACTCTCGACAGGTGTGGTAAACCATACCTCCCTGGTTTAATCTATCACCGATTGCATTTCCCACTCAATTTTCCTCAAACAATACAATAACAACAGAAAAAAAAAACAACCCACGACAAATTGTAGAAATCACTATGGAATATTGTGATCATTTGATATCGATGTAATATTTTACAGATCAAATATGAGTTCTCCGATACTGCGTCGCCAATGACTTCCCGATTTGTATATAATCAACAAGAAAGTGTATGATCGTGGCGGTCAAAGTCGTTATTACCTTGAATGTTTAATCTCTACGCTGTCATATAGGTGACCGTGCAAAGTTACTTTCCTTGAATCCTTGAATCAATAGATGGCGCCACTAGAGATATCGGCCAAACACCGAAAAAGAATTTCATGTTTTTGTTTAAGGTTTGTACTCTTTATAAATACAATATTTTTGTCGCTGCAAAACATTATGTGAACAAAATGTCTTTTATTCGGACATAAACTATTTTAGTCTTGATTTATTTATTGATTCTAAATGTCATATTTTTCACAATCGAAACAGATTAAATTCATCTTTTATTAGTTATAAATCAACTAAAAATAAAATAATACCAATCATACTAGTTTCTTGGTGCCGTTATGAGGTAAATCTATCTTATATTTACATAAGTTTTGATTTTATTTCCTCATTATTGTGATTTGGGGTTTTTTGTTGATTTATTGTTGTTGTTTTTTATTTTGATTCTTCCTTTGTTATTGTATGCTCAGCCTGAAAAAACTAATTAATTAATATTAATTTTGATATCACATATTCTGGTACCATGAAATCAGTTTGCGTTATTATTTTATTTAGTAGTAGTAGTAGTAGTAGTAGTAGTAGTAATAGTGATATTTTTAGAGTAATAGTAGTATCCGCAGCAGTAATAGTAGTAGTAGTTGTAGCAGTAGTGGTAGCAGCAGTATTAATATTAGTTGCAGTTGAAGCAGTAGAGATAGCAGCAGCATTAGTATTATTATTCATGATGTTGGTCATACTGCTGCTGTTTTCGTCTCCAAGATTAATATAGTAAAAGATACTGACATCCTAATATTTTTATATACAGAATGACGCTTTTTGACGTTAGTCCTTTTACTTAGTGACACTTTTTGACGCCAGCTTTTTTTTTACCGCGCAATGACGCTTTCTGACGCCAGCCACTTTACGGCACAATGACGCCTTTTTGCGCCAACTCTTTTACGGCACAATGACGCCTTTTGATGTCAGCCCCTTTACGGCACAATGACGCTTTTTGACGGCATTTTACGACAAATCAGATAAAGATACTTAGTGCTACCAAAATTAAGTCGTTACTCTCATTACTGTCATTAATACGGGTGAGAAAATGAATATGTGCAGTAAATTTAAAATAACTCATTAATTTAATCTCAAGATTAAAGCAACTGCACAGTGCAATCTACGCTCATTGATGTGATAGTGTTCCCGCCGTTTGGAAACATTTGCTCTGTATCCCGGGATTGCGACGTGAAGTAATCTGGAAATTTTGATATTATTGTAGTATATTATTGTAGTGTCTCTACTAATAATGACTGCTTCCCATCTGTATTATGTATTAGATCTACAAAGACTTGTCCTCGGACCACGAAGACTCTCTTTGTATCGACTAAACAGCATTAAGTGTAATTCGTCTCTATGGCTTAATCCGTATTATTCTCAGGGGTCTATCGCTATGAGGGGGTCTGGCAAAGTCACCACCCACCCCGAAAAGTGATAACAAAATTTCTAGATCGTTTTCTAGAGTAATTTTCTTTACAGCTATGTTGTTGAAATTACGCGTTGGGAACGCTTAAAACAAAGGAGTTTATGGGAGATTCGTTGTTTGTCTGTTTGATTACTCTCTCCTTAAATTATACTGAAAGATCCAGCCATGTATCTGTCGATTCATTTGTTCCAATTGGGAACGAGGCTAATTAATGTTCAAGAACACTGAACTTGCATGTTTGCAATTAGCAGAAGCTGCAAAGTTAACTGAATTGCAATGAAATTATAAATTTGATTGCAACAGTGATCAAACAGCATTTGGACGATGTTGGAAACGACAGACAAGGAATTTTGAACTTATTGCAGAAAGAAAGGCGAATAGAAAGCAAAACAGAATATGGCTCTGTTATTTCACTCTACTAGAGTTACTTCACTCTACCAGATTTACTTCACTCTACCAGAGTTGTTTCACTCTGCCAGAGTTGCTTCACTTTACCAGAGTTACTTCACTCTACCAGAGTT
The DNA here is from genome assembly GCA_016746295.1 of Potamilus streckersoni. NCBI lineage: Eukaryota > Metazoa > Mollusca > Bivalvia > Unionida > Unionidae > Potamilus > Potamilus streckersoni. The sequence goes on from JAEAOA010001970.1 coordinate 2,177,124, forward strand.
ACTTCACTCTACCAGAGTTGCTTCACTCTGCCAGAGTTGCTTCACTTTACCAGAGTTACTTCACTCTACCAGAGTTACTTCACTCTACCCGAGTTGCTTCACTCTGCCAGAGTTGCTTCACTTTACCAGAGTTACTTCACTCGACCAGAGTTACTTCACTCTACCAGAGTTGCTTCACTTTACCAGAGTTACTTCACTCTACCAGAGTTACTTCACTCTACCAGAGTTGCTTCACTCTGCCAGAGTTACTTCACTCTACCAGAGTTACTTCACTCTACCAGAGTTGATGTATATTTTTATACTTCCTGATGGAGATAGTGACAACGAGAAAGAACATACATTGTCTCTCCTGACAGATAATTTCACACATATTTTCACTTTTTCTTTGGAACGACATGTATTTCGAAACATAAAGCAGTTATAGACTAAAGCTATTGAACAATTTATAGAAGAGCGAATCCGCGATCAAGATAAATGTAGATAACACACTACATACAGAAGTACTAGATAAAGGAAACGATATAAAGTTAAGCCAGCCGTAGAATATTGTTCGTTCTCTAGCAGCAGGCGAGAAACAAGTTTTGAATATAGAGGACTATGTGTGAAAGCATATAATTTATAATTTTGTATCTTCGTGAATTGGGTTCGCAAAACACAGAAGCCCAACTGGGGTACACAACAGGGACATGTTAACGCGAAGACAAACCAAAGCGAGGTTTGTGGAGAACATGGAACATTTTAGTCGGAAAAACTAAACTGTCCAACGCTAAACAAGAAATAAAACAGGTATCAGAAGGTTGAACAATTTGCAAAATGCTGTAAAACGAAAATGCATTGACGTAACCAAGGGGTGCACATAGTTGAAACATGGGATTCACGTGAATGATAGTGATCAAGACGATCAAGAACTGACGCAAGCGTCAGCGTAATCCAGAATGGGACCAAACTAATGTGGAGGTAGGGAGTATTTAAATTAAAATGGTTACATACTCTAGTGCGAGTTGCAGTACCAGGTATAGTGTGAATATTTAAAGGACCAGGAGGTGATATGTATTTACAGATAAGTGACAGTAACAGGCTTTAAGATTTGTACAGGATATTCACTGCAGAAACTAATATTATATGACAGGAAAATAAAAACAAAAATGTACGTCACAAATAGTAAGGCCAACTTTTATTAGTTAGGGAAACAGTTGAGAGACATACTTTTTAAGCTGGAGCCAGATATACTCGGCAAATAGTACAGCACATGACTTGATGAATAATTACGCAGATTGTTTCAAGCACGTGGGAAAGTTTAAGAATTTCAGTTTTTCGAATATACGTGGAGTGGAACTCTTTGCTTAGTTCTTAGTAGTCAATTCTGTCTTAAAGACAAAGTGGAAATAAAGTTGAACAAACTGAGTGTATGGACATGGTCGAGTTAAGGATGAAATCCCTTAACTTCTCCAGTTGTAATTGTTTCAAAGAAAATGTGTGAAACACGATTCTTTGCTAATATGAATTAGATAAATGAGGCAATGGTGAGGGACGTCGATTGTTTTCAACGAGCATAGGGGAATAACGCCATTGATGACACAAGCCAATAGAGATTTGGAGAGACCATGAAAATAAATTGTCCACTATAATGTATATCTATATATTTGTAACAATTGGTACGTGATTGTGCGTATGTTTTGTGTCATTTATGTAATTTATGGTCATGACTGAATTTTGATAATCGTCTTTATTCAACATATTAGCTAAATTTTGTACATGGGTATACAATTCTATTTTAAAATATTAAGAGATTAGATTGCATAGGATATATACAGAGTTGTTGACGGTTCTTAGAAGAATTAAGTTATTTCCCTTTTTGATGGGTTAGGCCAAGTGGGTTCTTTTGCGATGTGGGATATTTACAAAGTGTCACGTGGCAAGTAGCAGTAATATGCGTTTTCACCCATTATGCATCTTTAATATCACGTGTAGCTGGATAAATTTGTCAGTCTTATTTCTTTTATTCTTGTTGTAAAAACAGTCTTTAGACGTAATTAATGTTATGTTTAGGTACTTTTTGAGAGATAAAATTTGTTTAGAATATTCATTGGAACTACATATGCTCATTGGACTAAAATTTTATGATGGGATTATTCAAAGGAGCTCTGGACAATGTCATTTTGATACATCAGTACTGAAGGTAGACCAGTGCATTCATTCAAGGATCTGACATTTCTTTGGAACATTAGATTCATTTGAGCTTCAAAAAACTGTCCATGATTATTTTTAATTCAGCTCATAATACTCTAAGTTTCTCTTGCATTTTAATATTATAACTTTGATAAAATACTTATTTGTTAAGTTTTACAAAACTTGTAGGTTTCACTTTTTCTGTTACTTAGTTTATGTCTATAGAGTCGTAACACCGATAATTCTGAATTAAAACCATATCAGGATATTAATAAGCATGAGAACAGTGTTCGTGTACAGTCCATGATGGTACAATATGCAAAATAAAGTCAAAATGTGAAGAAATACAATGACCATACCAGTGAGTGTACTTGCGAGAACTGTCTGTCAATAAACTATCTGGTTCAAGAGTCATGTACAAAGGTCGCAAAGTAAACTGTTATGCCTGAAATCGGCGAAAGAAGCGATGACAAACATGAACAGGTGAATTTAATAATGTGTAAAATTAACATATTCTCATCTATTATCACACCCGTGAGTCCAACAAGAGCCACCTGCGAAGTTCAAGAACTATGTATAGCAGTGGAATAAGTATAATTTTTAATTAAACTAGAGCGAACTTAGTGTGTGCTTATTTTTCATTCTAGCGAATTATAGCAGAGAAATACAAAGATATTTTTGTGACATTTGGTAAACCCTATTCCAGAAAGTCAAAGACTTTTGGTGATTTTTAATGGTGGACCAGGAGCATTTTATGATGGCATATTTTATAATGTAAATTTAGATCATTACTTTTTAATTTTGTTAGTTTACTTATTATATCTGTAGTTGAAAGTCTCCGTCTCAGTGGGAAAATTTAAGTTTTAATATCTCTCCTTTTATCTTAGCTTTGCTAACATTTCGGATGCATTTTATAAATTATTTACTTGTGCATTACATGAATTAAGGTTATTTTCTAATGGTAGTAAAGTTTTAATTAAATATAAATTGTTGCTTATGAACTAATGACAATATGTGTAAAACAAGGATGGAGTGAAGTGTTTATATACATAAATACTGCTTCCCATTTGTGTTAGATTAATTATGTACACAACGACTGCTTCCAAGGTCAGAAAACATACATATAATTAATATGGCAATGTATATACAGTATAATGCAATATAACACTTCTATACACGTGCATGTACGTCTGCAATAAGTTTTTCGTTTCTTTATGTGCCTAATATCAATATTGCATGCATGCAACATCGAACTCCATCTTACCGATCTCTGATTCTTGTTTCCCATCATGACATTAAGGGGGTTGTGATCACTGAATATAACAATCAGAAAAGGAGCTGACTTAACACTTCAAAGTGTTGTAAAGCCAGTATTAAAGCAAAACATTTAATTGTGAAATTTTATTCCACTGAACATAACTTCACCCCATACATCACTTGCACCAATATATTTGATTGAAATTTTGACCAGAAGGAACTCTTGAGTATGACCTTTATCAAAAGCCTCCTGACTTTGTCAGAGCAATGAAACGTGGTATTCTTACATTGCAAATTGTTCAGGGCCTCATCAATTATGGAAATATTGGAGCAAAAATTTCAGATATTATCCAGCCATACCCTAATATGGCACAATTTCTTACTGATAGGCACATGGAATTTAGAGATAATCAAAACATTAGTTTCCGTAGTTTTTTTTTAAGTGTCCCAAAACATGTCCTAAAATGTAAAACAAACAGGATAAAAGTCACTTTTAATTAAATACATTTTTCAAATTTGCATCACTGTGGCTGAAGATGCCAAAATGTTTGGTCCAGTTTGTCCAGATTTTCCGAACTGCGGAGATTGGTTATACAAAAATCGCTACAGATAGATTTCACGTCCTTATTTAAATCCTTACTGTGTGGGACAGGTACAAGTAAATTGACTGAATAATTGACAAGGCTACATCTACTCTATCAGCATCCTCCTTTAAAAACATTTATTTTCAACGTTGTTCTGTTTCATCCTTCCATCAGTATTTACACTGTAACTTAAGACACTTACTTTCTTTTAATGGAAGAAGGACCATAATACTTAGCATGAAGAGGTATGGCTTAAAGAGACAACATTTTATCACCTGGCAGAAAAATCCCACGCTTTGTATGTTTGTCATCCATTAAATTCATTTGTAACTGCGCAACGGAAGGTTAGTTCCCGCTACTTCACAAACCTTTGACAACTTAAAAGGAAATGACAGACACATTTTTTCAAACCACAACATTTTTTATTCAAAAAACAACCAACAACTAACAGATCGTATAATATCAGACAAATTATTTTTGGCAAGTTTGACAACGTTGTGAAAGATGTTATATTTCCTCTGATGGAAGTCATTTGGGCCACTGATGTACAATATGTTTCCTAGCTAAAGACAAGAAATATCCATAACGGTTACAAAACCATTGATCTACTTTTTTATAGTTTCTAGAATAGTCATGATCAAAATAAGTTACTAAATGTTATAATGGATATTCAGGACTGCGATGATGAAGAAAATACACCCAATATTGTCCACACACCATCTAATATGTGCCTTGTAATTTCACATTATTGAATCGTGTCGTCTGGACATTTCTTCTCATAAAGTTGATGATGTCATCTTCCAAAGGTGGTAAACGATATTAATCAAAATGCTCCACACAGCCATCTTTAGGGAAGCAGACGGCTACCCAATCGATTTCTGGAAGATGACTGCCGTCCGTGTTGATGACATAAGCTAGATGGTCTTTACGTTTGCGATGAGGTAGATCATCTCTAACACACCACATGATTCCAAGAAGAGGTATACGAAATGTTGTTCAAAAGGTAATAAAGTTCTCAGATACACATTTTTGTTTTCTTGTTGGTATTTTTTTTCACTGGTAATAATAAGACATTAATTCAATTCGGACTATTTGTTTGAAAATCTCTGACAAGTAGCCGTTTATTCGCTTCGTCACCGCACTCTGTGACAAGAGAGCATTGATGTGATGGATTACTAGAGCAATCAGTGGAAGAGAGGAATGATTACGCAAGTCTTTATACAACTGATGCAACACTGTTTTTTCTGAGATGAAATCCCAAGCATCCTCCAGATACTCATCAAATTTTTCTTCTTGACTCATGATCAGACATTTATCGTTTTGAACTTGACTGTGATGATCGTTCTGACATCCATAGCAATCTTTCTTGCTGAATTCCGTAATTTTATCTGTCAGGTGTTTAGCAAAATAGGCCACTAAATGTTGTTCTTGTTCTGGCCGTCTGGACCTCATCACTATGTCCTCTTCTTTTTTAACGGGTTCAACTGTATCATCCCATTCCATTTCCAAAGATTCTCCACCATTCCAAAAGGATTACAGTTTTCCATAGCTTCTAATAGTCTTGAATGGCTTATCTCTCACACTGTATATTTATATCGTATTATCGAACTCGGCATACAGAATGATGTTCACAGTCATAGCGGAAGCTTCTACAAACTGAAGTTACACATGCAGTTGCCCAGATTTGATATGGTCCCTTGTCGCTGCATTTGTCTGGAGTGTAATCAAAGGCCCACAAAGTGTAACATCTATCATAACCTTCGTACGAAATGTCGTGGCTGATGTTAGTCTGGCACTGTCCGGTGGCTTCATGCATGGACAAGTACGATCGCAGAAATAATTATTCTGGGTAAAGTTAGGTTCGAAGGGTCTGGTACACAAGGTTTTGCCATCGCGACTGATTTCGATTTTGGATAATCTGTAGTGATTAAACAGAAAAGGATTGGCAGCGACGGTACCGTTGAGGGCCGCATTGCTAAAGATACCAACAATTAAACGTTTGGGTAACTGTCCTTGCAACAGATAATCTTCGATCTTGGATCGGGGTCCAGCGGCAGTGGTGAAAGTTTTCACGTCCACAAGTCGTATCGGATACTTGGCAGTCGTTCCGCTTATTTTGCGATTGATGTCGTTTTTCGCTTTAGGTAACACTTATACGCGACTCACGTAAAGTCTGGCTTATTGGTTGATGGTTTTGTGCTCATTTACATGAGTCATTCAATGGAAAGAGACGCTGCTTAGATTCAGTCCCAGGCGAATATCCACTCTGTTTAGCAAATATTTGTAATGCAAACACATGCCCAAATGTAAACGGACCCTCAATTCTAACTACGTCCTTGCAGGATTTTCTTTCGACAGTCCTTAAAGCCCACATCGTGAGGTGCGTCAGCTTCTGTCAGGAATGTGTCGTTAAACTTGTCTTCGCCTGCTATGTCAGGTTTTTATACCGCACAAGTATTAAGATGAGTGTTCTTGGTCTCTTTTCCGTACGTCAAGAGATTTTCTAGGTACGCTCGATAAGAATAAGTATCCATGCTTTACTGACTAGTTTGTTATTAAGTACAAATCCACTTCACTGAACAAGGGATGCATGAAATTGTTGACGGAAGCTATCTATCATCGGCTCCCAGATTGGTGTCCATTTTGATCACTCTGACCTTCAAGTACAAGTAACTACTTTTCAGATCAATGTAATCAGAGGGCTATCGTTTGATTTTAGACTCGATGGGAGCTGAATCGGTCAAAGAGAAAATGGGATGAAATTCTGCCCATTGAGATTTTTGCATCGTCGTCACGGTGGGCGGTAAGACAAACAGATCTAGTTCCGACTTGGAACGTGCGCAAGACTCTCGGTGCATTATTTTTTTCTCTCTGCGATTTAATAATCACAAACGTCTAATTCTCGGACGGTTCTTCTTTTCTAAGTCTTTCTAGCTATGGGGGTGTGAAGTTCTGTGGAAGGGTGTCTTCGTCTTCGTATCTTTCTGCCTTGTCATTGCTATGACGTCGGGAAAGTAGGAATGTCTAGCTAGTCAGCTTCTGGGACATTTATATTATAAGAGGTTCTCTTCGAGCCAAAATGTCTTTGCCCATTTCAAGCAAGACATTTCTGCCTGCTCTCAAGAAAGCTACTTTGGGGTTTTGTTTGTCAATGATGATATTTTGAAGAAATTCTTTGCCTTGCTTCAAAGCGGCATCTTTCAAGGAGTGCAATCCTCGTGTCACCATAGAATTCAAAACTGGCCACCGAAGAAAATGCCTATTTCTCCTAAACCATGTCCTCGCTGTCGAGCGTGTCCTTGGTACGCATGATACATGACTTACAAGTTGTTAGAGTAATCGTTTTCAAAAATAGTTTCACCGTAACTTTCCCTTCGGTGAATGAAATATTTTGTCCCAGATCTTCTTTTATAGTAATGTTGACTTTGTTGAAATACGACTTACTGACGGGCAAATAGTGAAGAAGTACAAATTCGCAGTGAACGTGATAGGTGTTCCATTTTCCCCATGAGCGTCTGTGACAGAATCCACTTTGAAAGGAATGAATCGTAGAAACTGTACGGAGGTGTGTCCCACCACGTTGTACTCCACCACATCGGAGTATACAAAGATCATACTGAGGCATTGGTTCATTTATACAGGGAATCGAAAATATTTCGCAAAATCCAAGTTGCCAGTAGTGGCTGGTGTTTGTCTTCTAAACATTTGTTCAGTAGGCAACGAGATATTTTATGGTTCTCGATCGTGACACTTCGTTTGGTTTTCCTCAAGGTTTTACAAAGCACGGCATTGAATCTGGTAGCAGTGGTATTCACCAGATGCTGTACGCTAGAATAATAGCCTGCATGAAAGGTCAACAAATAGGTGAACCGTTTAGCTTTGGGCGCCTGTGTTTTCAGTTACCTACAGTGACGCGTTCATCCAAGATTTTGTTGCACTAGCTCGTCATGAGCTTCGACCGTAAAAGTGTTTTAGTTTTTAATGATGTTTTTGATTTGTGTTGGGTGAATCATTTCCACCAAAGCCACTTCCCAAATGGCTTCGAGATCCAATTGGATGATCGTGACATAGCACAAGGTATTGTTGGGAAACACATCCATGAAACTGTTACTGGGTAATGTCAAGTAAAATTGGTTGTTTATAATTCCATAGTTCTTCTGTTCGAGGGGTCGCTGAAAGTGAGAGGTGTGTCTAAAAGAGGATTGATGTTATTGCAACTGTTGGGATGGTGACTGACGTAAGACGCAAGGCTCTTGTTGTTCTCGTTAGAAGAGTATTTTATGGACGGGTTGTGGAGAAGGTAACCGATGCAACTGCTGAGTAAAATGGTCCACAAATGTTAGTATCCTTGTTGCAAACTCAGGTTGGCAATGGCAGCACCGATGATAATACACCACAAAGATTTGACAGAAAAAAATGACGATTTGCGTTTTAGGCACACGTTCTACGCATTGCACCAACGAGGGATTCTTTTGTAAATCTTGCACAAAAGAGCTGGATGAAGGAGTGGTCACTGTGGTAGCTTAGGCTGTGTTGAAGGGCATAATGGTCACTTCTTTTTATAGTCGATGGATTGCGAAGCGTTGATCCAAGAGTCAAAACTGGGATGATATTTATTCCAACGTTCTTTGACTTCTCTGACTTATCGTTTTCCCACTTTACTGATTCTTCTGTCAAGAATGATTTCGATATCGAAGACTTCGTTTTCTTTGGTCACACGTTGTAACACGGGCAAGTAAAACGTTCCTTTTAACATTTCTACGTTCATGTCTTCCAATTTATAGATGGTAGAATGACGGCCACGCACTCTTCCAGTGACACGAAACAATTCAGTGTCCAGTTGGGTACGTAACCTTTTGAAAGTGCGTTTGGTTTTGCCAATGTGCACCAAATCTCCTACTCTCAACATTCCACCAATCTTGGGTACAGTCACATTTGGGGATGTACCAAACAAACTCTCAAAGTTTGTCACTTCGTTGTTGGGAGTCACTTCTTGAGGGACACATCCGATGCTCCGATGGTACAATTTGTTGTACGCTTGGAGAAGGTGCGGTACGACGTCGACGTACGTGAGTGTGTTGATGCGTAAGTTATTTCACATGCGTTATTTCAAGATGCGTTGCAAAATTCCTAGATGCTGGCATTGGTTTTGGGATTCTGGATGGTGAACAATTAATGTCTCGTTCCCTTAATTATTTTTTGAGAGTTTTGATCACAAATTAGGTACCTTAGTCGGTTTGCCATAGAAGACGGTGACGACCACTTTGTTTCAACACTAGTTTGAGACCTCGCACTAACTCGGCTCTCGATGTGGAAGACAATGGCACGACCCAGGAAAATTTGGAAAAGACGTCGAGGACACAAAACAAATATTTGTAACCACGATTGTAGGTGGCCAAATAAGAGCATCGGCTAAATCAGCTTACCATTGATGGTGTTTTCCCTCTACTATGTTGCGACGTCTGGAACATTTTCGTTGAATGGGTTTGTGTAAGGTGTACGTTGTTTGACCTTGTAACCATCCTTGCACTTAAAGTAAACGGACACTTTTCGGTCTAGTTTTGGCAGGAATATAGAATTTCTGAACTCCTCGGTAACCCGTAGTAAATGCTGGTAACACCTACATCAGGAATTGTATTTTTTTAATAGGTCACACTCTCTTCGCTGATGCTACTCTGAATGAAGCGTGGGTATGGCTTGGAAACAGCTTTACGTGTCCGATGTGCCGCGGGAGTGGAATTCGAAGGTAGTGGTGGTGGCGGTAATTTGATCACTTCGATGTTTTCTTTTTTCACTTCTGGTTTCCCTTCATTTCCTTTTGACTTCTGTCGAAGGAGGAGTTGAGATCATCTTTTTAACCCAAGCTTTGAGTTCTTCAAGTTGGGTTGTAGGGGAAGGGGTCAACAAGGACGTTGCAGTCTTACTAGGGATTGGAGTTGTTGAAGGTGTTTGAAAGACTTATAGTGCCTCTTTCTTTCTCACGCATCCGTGGGGCTGCGTCTGTCTTGACCGTTATAGTTAGTGGTGGTGATGAACTTTTCATCAGGTCTTATAATTTTTTATATTTGGTAGAGCTGTTTCGGCTAAAACTTTCTGGTGAAATAGTTTAAGTCTTTATAACAATTTGCCGTACCGTTGCGATTTCTCAGTTTCTGACAAATCGCTGCGATTCTTCAACGATTGCAATTTGTGTTGTAGCTGGGACATGTCAGTTAAATGAGATTTGGGAGATAATTGCGAACTCTGATGTTTGTGCCATCGGTTGTAAGGCACTAAAGTTAGTTTTCGTCCTTTCATCTAACTTCAATAGTCACGTTTAAGATCGTTTGACTCCAGAGTCCTCCTTTTATTTTTTACTTTATCCCTTTTGTTTTTGAGCCAAATGTTAAAGTAGCACTTGCGAGTGATGTAAGCGCTGATACTAATGTGGCTCTTAGCAAGGGTGCTAACAACAGGTGCACAAATTGTACGCGTTATACCAACATCTTTTCTTTTGACGGCTAGGTACTTTATGTTGGACCATTTCACAAAGAACATGACGATGCTTGGCTAAGCATTCTTTCTGATGTGGAGACAAAGGTATCATTCCTTTCAATACATTGTTATGTATCGGCTCGTTCAAAGTAACATAAAAGAAAAAGTGAAGACAACAAGCTTTGTAAATTTTAATTTATTTTCCTAAAAAACATGACATAATGTAAATATGTTAAGCAAAACTTGCGATTTACAGAAATGATCCAAATTGTTTGTTCAAAATAGAAACACAAGTCCTGTAAAAAGTTCTAAACACAGTCTGAAGTTCAATTCTGGTCCAAAATGGTGGATGACCACGTCAGACGAAGGGTAACAGAAGATTCCAGAATTTATACAATAGAACACAGTTTGTGTTGTTCCGTTCCAATTTAGAATACATTCGGGAAAATGTCTGTCCAAATCAGTAATGTTGTTCTCCAGGAAAACAATTATTCAGAAAAACGAAGTAAAATTAGCTCCTCTAACAAAACATATTGTTCTACTTAGACATACAGACAGACAACGTTTCTAGCACAAAAATACCTTTTTAAGGTAATAGAAGTTGTATAACTCTAAGATGTTACAATAAACTGACTTTACGACGTTACGACTGTGTACGATTCTCGACTACGACTGTCGATTGTTGACTCTGAACGTCTTACAGAATACCTCAGCATATAAATGAAGCTAATACGTTTTTTGAATTAAACGCGCACGGATGAAGCATGCAATTTCACAATATATCTGGACATTAGGAAAGCCTGACCAAGTATCAGCCAATCGTTTTCATAGCTATTCCTGAATGTTTACTTGTTATGAATTTCCCATCATACACAGCACGTGCTCACATGAGTCACATTTACAATTCAGGTTTTTAACAACATATTAGACTGATGTTAATATATTCTTAATAATTACATTTAATGAAAAAAATAAAATAAAAAGATTTATACATAATTCATATCTTAACACACACATATTTTAACTACAAGGTCGTAACAACATTCAGACAACATTCGCACACGACATCGATGACAACTTTGGAATCAGTTTGAATTATTTGTTTTCGCATGCGTGGAGGGGCTTTGGACAGGACGGAAAATTGCGTCACAATATTTGGCTAAACTAGTAGGCAGTCTCTTTCCTTTTCTTTTCTTTTGGGGTAGAAGAGGGATGGTTTCTGGGGGTGGTGGTAATATATTTGTGTTTCCTTCCGAGCACACACCAAAAAATACACTGACCTCAATGTATTGGCACACGCCCTTTTATCTTTTTTGATTATCGCTTTGTTATAAATGTAACAACGTTTTTCTTATATCGCCAATCAAACCTCCCCTTTGATTCATTCTCTTTCACTTTAAACTAGTGTCTTTTCATCGGGTGATGTCGATGCCTGGCTAAGCGGTTTTTTGGATGGCGAAAATGTCCTTTTCTTTTCCCTTTTCCATTTTGGACAGGAGAATGACGATGAATGTGGTTTGCATTTCTTTCTAGGGACATCAGGATTACTAAATACACTTATGTCCATGGCTCGACGTGCGTCTTTTTATTTTATATTTTCGCGGAGGCCGTACTTAAGGACTAGACTATCGTAGGGTTTGTAACCCGTCTTTTTGACGTTTTCATTGACTATATTTTGGAAAATACATCACCAAAAATCCCCCTTTTGGTTGCTTCTATTTTTCTTTGGACAAGTGTGTCTTTTATGGGAGTGACGTCGATGTTTGGCTAAGTGTTTGTGTTCGGAGGACGAGACTGTCCTTTTATTTTTCCTTCTCCTTTTTGGACAGGAGAACGACGATTGTGGTAATGGTGTGCACTTTTTCGAGAGGACATCTTTGGACGTAAAGGAGCATAAAACACTGATCCACATCGCTTGCTCCGGGTCTTTTTTATACTGGAATGCGTCGCCACTGATTGTTTTTACGTTGTGTGAACTTGATTACAGGCAACATGCGTCTTTAAGGGGTTTGCAACGGACTAAATCGGGATAGTTCTTGCTTGGATAAACTCAGCTCTGTAACATGCCTGATATCTTTTGGACTTTGATTGTTGGGAGCATGTACTTTGTGAACAGTACTAAAACTGTTTAATCATTAACTCACACACCACACGTCGTACAGAACTTTCCTCTTGAACTAAGATTTGTTGGTGTAAACGAGCTTGGTAATCCTCTTGCTCGTCCTTTGAAATTCGGTTTACCAGGCGTAAGTAGAATGAGTGGTATCCAAAACGTTATGAATCTTACGTGATTCATCAATGTCTGACCATGGTATGCTTTGAAATGAATCAGTTCTCTTATACCATTCAGGTACCAGTTTTTCAAACATCGGTGATGTAACGGATACAATTGTTCTTTGCGTTTCACTTGTATTTTGACCAACTTTCGGTAGATGTATTCTGTCAGCTCTAGAGTTATATTATAAATGTCCTCTTCTAAACTAGTCACTCACAGCAATATATTTCTTTTTTTTGAGGTAATAAGTGTACTGCTTGCACTGAACAGATCGTACTCCTGTAGCGAATCCAAAATTTTAAGCCACTAGTTCACACACCACCCAACGCACAGAATTTCCCTCTATAGACAAAATTTGATAGTGTAAAACATTTTAGTAATCCTCTAACTCTTCCCATGGAATTCGTTGTAGTATGGCAAACCTGTAAGAAGTAGGAGTAGCAACCAGTGTCTTCTGGTCCTCGTCCAGTTGAACAATGTCTAACCAAACGTTTTCACAGTGGTTCCAACGTTATTGACGTAACATATGCAATTGGTCTTTGCGTTGAACTTGTATTTTGACAAACTCAAGATAACTGCGTTCTCTCAACTCCACAGGCAAACTACAAATGTTCTGGTGTAAAAAATCCAAAAAGAGATTACTAGGGTCCCACTAAAGGTAGGTAGTGACAGTGCGGAGACCACCATCGAACATGTTCCAAAAAAGCGAAATCTTTCTGTTTACTCTCGTTAAATTACACGCCACAACTTAAGTACTTGATTATCCACTTCGTCCAAGTAGATAAATCTGGCTCTGGATAATTCTTCGGCGGTAGGTCCTCCAAGATATTTTGGCCATTTTCCTTGGAAGGTTTGGAATCGATTTTCAAAGTCGCTGTATTCAGACAATCACACAAGGAATGGATATTCTTTTTTTACAGGTTCATTTCGATGAGGCTAAGGTAAAATCCGCAGGAGTTTGCTCAAGGCTGGATGACATCCGTATTGTGGTAGACGCATTAAGGATGACATTGACAATGAAAACCAGCAAAGAGAAAAGATTTACCATAACGTACTGCATGGCTTTCGCATCCATCAGGTTTGACACGCACAACATCACTTTCCGTGGTAGGTATGGTAGTAGTCATAGCAAAGTTCCCATGATGTAGAACGGAGGTCACAGCTTTCGGCATCCCTGCAATCGCAAGGTACAGCATCGCACTCCACCCGAGAACCACATAACTTAAATAATGTTGTCTGTTTGTTAGCATTCGTCTTTTACGCTTGGCAATGATAGTCACAATGAATTATCGGTCTAGGATGTTGTCCATTTTAATATGCTGACCAATATAGACATGTCCGAATGGTAAAGTGATGTGGTCGGGAATGCGCACTCGCTTCTGGTACACGACTTGATACACTTTTTCCAAAGGCTGACTGACAATTTGGTGTTTGTTTTAACGAAGAATCTTGTAAGGCTTTTAGGTGGTCACTTTAAAATCTGAATCCTTTCTAGCCTGCAAGGCTTCTTTCAATACCCCAAAGTTCACAACTGGACGGGTGCGATAATTTAAAGTCAATTCTTTCACTTTACACTCGGTGTGCACTTTTCCTTGTGGGTCCCGGTATTCGTAACCGTGATGTTTTGGACCGCCACTAGCAAAACTTAGAATCTTGTCGTTGGGGTGCTCTTTCATCCAATCTCCTAAACGGTCCCTTTCGATGACAGTGATGATGTAGATGCAACTGTCAGTGTCAAAATACAGCACACGATCTCCTAACAGTCTTAAAGCTTAGTACAATTTTAAGCGAGCACGGGCTGCTACGTAAGCCGCAATGATGACTTTTCCAAATTCGTCAGCTTCTACAATGTCCAGTTCTTCCTTGTAATTGACCAGGATCAGGCCTTCATGAAGGGCGTCCACGTTTTTGATATATTTAGTTGTGAATCATGTGGAAGTTGCGGGAAGGTTCTGTCAAATACTCAGTCTTTGGGAAAGACGGTCGCTGTGCCATTTACCTCACAAAGAATTAAACATCACTTTGGTAAACGATCGCCTTTCTTCGTTTTTCTCGATCTGATCTAAAGTAATGACATCCTGCTCCAAGTATTTATCTTTGAATTTATTTTGGTCTTTGGGAGTCTAGCACCAGGAAGGAAATCCTCTGGTTTTTTGTTTCAGTTTCAAAAAGACATAGTCTGCGAAAATGTTTTTTCTGAGTCTCGTCACCCTTGTGGTATTTATCTGTCTTGAGAAAATGGTAAATTTCGTACACTTCCAACAGTTGGTGTCCCAGGTCAAGAGTTTTAAACAATTCCACGCTGACAAACGTTCCAGGCAGGGCGTGTTCTTCCTGAGTGTGCTGACAAGGATGGTCTTGGTTGCACGTTCCGGCAGAAAAACGGCACAAGGGAAACATCAGTTTTCCTTGAAAATGATGTGGTAAAATGGGATGGTGCAATTTTGTGGGAGGCAAGACATTGCACTTGATCAATCCTTCGTATTGTCGAATGTTATCCAGGTCAGTGTGTTCCGTCAGCAATTGCGGGTGCCTTGAGAAAAGTGATAATATTTGCACACGTAAGATACAGCGAATACACGTCCAAGTATTTGATTTCTTCTCCTTTCTCCTCGTGGTACAGTAAACATGTGGGATTCGTCCATCCTCCTTACAAGCTGTCCCGCTGGTTCAGTGGGTCCAGCAACTTGTAACTTTCCAGGATGCGTTTAAACTCGGGATTGGTTTTCAAACCCTGATCATAATCGTGATCCCACATTTCTATCACTTGATACCCTTGTTGTTCTAACTTCAAGCGCAGCTGTAAGTAGCCTGTTGAAAGTTTGTCATGGTACGTTCTAAAAACTAAATTTGTTGTGTCACATTGAGAGGAGTAGTTTGGACAGCCGTTAAAAAAGCACCCGTTAAACTCGTACATGATCTGAGGGTTTTCTAAGTTCCATCCAAATACTGAACACGTTCCGAAGGTATTTTCGCTCCTTCCGTTGCAGGTGTGTTGGATTCATTCGTCTTCCCTGTCGAGCAAGTAATGTAACCAGCAATGTGCTTTGATCGAGTATAGACGTTTGATAAAATTGGTCGTTTGAGGCTTATGACAGCGATGGTGTTTTCTGGCATGAATCGTTGTCGGCAAACTAAGGAACGCGCTTTGGCAATGGTGCAGGCTTCTTTCAAAGGATCAATCCCTCCGTGCTCCATTAACAGTTCTCAAAATTTTCCACGGCAACGCCGTAAAATGACCACGTCGGAACGACAATGCTTTAAACTTTATTCCTGAAAGTTGAAGGGGTCCGAGGCGTGAGTCTGGTACCAAGTGTATAAAGCTTCTCATTGTTCTATGGCATGTTGTAGGGGCCGTAGCAGTGAGCTTCGGGCAAATGATGCAGAACGTCGTGTTGATTGGTTTCGGTGTTAAAAATATCTCGGAAATAGCCTTTGGCAATTTATGTCATTCCAACAAACGTTATAAGCATTCGGCTCAATGCATGGCCAAGTAATTCATTGAATCTTTAAACTGCACTTGTCCCACTTGCATGGAAATGATTTTGGCTTCGTTCAAAGTCACTTAAGGACGTGCGGTATTTATTCTTAATAGTATTTGAGAAGAAATTGCCCATTGTATCCATCACCATGGCATTGTGATGACAGTCTCCGTAACAATCGATGTCCTCTTGACTCCACGTCTCGTTAATGGGGTCCAAGATCCACTGGGCGAAATCGGACAACGTGTTAGGCTCCCGAATAATTTTGTCACGTCCTCCAGGAATCTTGCTGAAGTGAGAGAAATTGCTTTTGGATGCACTTCTCACTCGCTGCATGAGCCAAGCAGATATTAGGAATGTGAATGTCAGTCTCTTGCATGGATTCGAAATCGAAAAAGATTAAATTTCCTTTCTTCTGGTTATCTTCCACCTCTTGTTGGGAATGGCATTTTTGAATGAAGCATTCCACAATTTGATGACATGTGTAACATTGTTTTTTTTTCTGAATATATGTGCGCCTTTACACTGTTGTTATGTATGCTTTGTCCACAAGTAGGGCACAATCTCAGGAGTTTACAAACACTTTTCTGCTGTGAGACTTGCGTCTTCAAAAGTTGTTGGTAACACGTAGGGTTGACACAAGTGCTCTGACAATCCAGGCAATGCACTCGTTCTCGTCCTTCGTCAATACTGGGTTTAGAGGCCAAACATCCTAGGTATTTTGATCTACAGCGCTTGTGTTGCTCTCCATTGTTATAACCATATTCAAATGTCTCACAGTAATAACTGTATCCCAGGAATGGGGCAATACCGGTGATTGCATCAAAATGTTCATCATTATGACAGATGTGAACGAATTTCCGCCTTGGAGGGTGTGCTATTAAGGTGCAGCGTGGAGCTAAGACGTTTTTCAAGTGTTGCATGTCACAGAATGTGTCTTTTTATATCCCCGCTTGCTTTAATAGGAGTTCTGCTTCTCTTCGTTGTTTGGCTCGGTTCGATTTTTGAATAGTTTGCCTGGCTCTTTTCCATTCTGCCGTGTCATTCTTGTTGGCTTACTTTCGTCCCACCACGATGGCACGGGCTAAACGCATCTTGTCTTTATCACGCACAATATTACTCATAGTAAATGTTTTTGTCCTGTCAAACGATTATGTCAGGTTTAGTTTTATTCACTTGCTCGAACGACTTAATGTAGCAAGTTAAAAGTGTTTGCAACAGGAAGTCCCTTTACCTCATATATTCTGGCTCCAGCGACATACTAATGTATAACTTCTCAGCATAGTCACATTTCATTGATGCCTTGTCCGGATGTTGTCTACATTGTGAAATCAATCTTGCAGCTACAGAGGTATGTAATAATTGTAAGAGGAATCCTTTTTCGATCTTCTAGTATTAATCCTTTTTAAAGTTAGATGATTTGGAAATACTGTTAGTTTTATTTTTTTATTTCATTACATGCTATTGTAATGTAACATTGTATGTCGGTCTTGACCTTGTCCAAAATTGAGTTCATTTGTTCTTGACCCAAATTTACTTGTTTTTATTTTATTCGTTGTAAACAACTAATACATAAAACTAATACATAGCTAAATTATGCTCTATGTGTATGCGTTTAAAATAAGTATTATTATTAATAAAAGAAGTAAAGATTTTTATTTGGGTCAAGCTTTAGAAATATACTAAGTGAATTATACAATTTCAGATTACTCTTTTGTAAATATCATGATCATTCTAGAATGGTAATGGGTCTTTTTTTAAAACAAATAGAAAATGCAAATTGTGACCTGAGGTAAATATGTATATTGTAACTAAGAGGATTTTATCTTTCATGCTCTTACACCTAGCACTTTCGAGTTGTATATTATATGTTGTGTCCAGCAGTTTTAGGATGGAATCTTTTTTTTTTGGTCCAAATATTGAATTCTTTTCTCTGGAAATACAAAAGTGCTCTGATCAAATTCTTGGATTGAGACATTCACTGAAATTAATAGGTTATTCTAACCTGGAATTATATTTCTGTGATTCAACAAAAGACTTTTGGCACATCAACACACTAGGAGAGATATAACAGACGCATCATCGTCGTCAGTTTTTGGATTATTCTGGACTTTTACTGAATTATATTCAGGTCTTTAAATTGCTAGGACTGGTGTCTGCAATTCATGGATTATTGTATTATTTAATTATCAATACCGTAAGTTTTTTTTCTTCTCATTTTCACTTTGTATTCTAAGGAAATAAACTATTTGTTTAATTTTACAAAGCTTGGTGTCTTTCACTGTTTTGGTTACTTTTTTAATAGCATAGACTAGAAAAAATATCTAATTTAAGATTTTAGGTTACCGTCGTGTTTTTATATGGGTTCGAATGTTGGATTGAATTAAATGCGCTGTATATAGTAAACGATGAAAAGAGTTCTAGCATATAATCTCGTGTATATCGTCATGCATAAACTTGGATAACATGTATTGTTATTCCATATGAAGTATAGTTTCAATGTGTAACCACGTCATTTCTTGTGTAAATTACATTTTTGTCATTTTGTAAACTATTTGACTCTATCTCATAACAATGTAAGTCCGATTCGGCAATGCATCACAGCAGGTGTGTTATTACTATCAAGATAATAGGGATCTACACATCTACATTAGACGAAACGGGTATATTGTAAAGGAAGGAGATGAAATCGCCCAAACATACATTACAAAACACTACATGTACTATTATAAACTCTATGCATACTATCCAAATCGCCTTGTGTAGTCTCAAAACATCTACTATCAGACGAAATGGATGTGATGAGAAAAATGAAATCGCACCAATATATTATCCAACACACCACCGATGCCATGTAACACCCATAAAATCTATCCAATACGCTTTGTGTAGTCTCTTAAATAGCACAAAATATTATCCAACACACCACCGATACCATACAACACCCATAAAAGCTATCTAAAACGCTTTGTGTAGTCCCTTAAAAAGCACAAAATATCATCCAACACACCACCGATGCCATGTAACACACATAAAGTGTAGTGTCTAAATACTTTCTAAAACGACTTGAATAGTCTCTTAAATCGACAAACACATCAGATGAAATGTGTATAATGTAAAAAAGGAGATGATACTCTACAAGCATATATCCAAAACACCATTTATACTATACAACACCTCATAAACACTATCAAAAATGCCTTGTGTAGTTTCGTAAATACACACACATTCTTTCAGACGAGACGGGTATGGTGTAAAACATACTATCAAATACAACAACTATACTATCCATACCCCACACTTTCAATCCAAAGTGTTCTTTTCCACCATGATTGATTGATGTTTTGCCCTCATTGAAGAAATCGAAAACAATACTTGAAGTTTCAACACTTCAATGTGTCCAAGATAGAATTTATTCGAGATGGCCCGTCCTTGTGTACCAGACTCTTTCGAATCTAAAGTTACCCAGACAATTTACGTGAGAACTTAAATGTCCTTGTATGAAGCCACGGGACAGTTAGGTAAGAACACTAGTCACGGCATTATATACGAGGATGATGCAGAAGGATACGCTTGGTATGGCTTTGATTTCATAGCTTATTCCCAGGTTTAATTCACGTATACCCCTATACATGTTTGGATAGTATTGAAACAATGCATGCTGTATAGTATATATTGTGTGTTGGATTGTAAGAAAAAAGTAAGTGCTGGGTTGTATATACAGTGTGCTGGTTTACAAATACAGTTTTAATTTTTTGTCTCTACCTTATTTTTTAAATTTTTTACAACAATATTTAAATTTTCAATAAGATCAGAATCAGTTTCTAGACTTCAGTACTACTTTTAGTCATAATAATTTTTATACATTTTTTTTTCAAGATTATTTACAGCATCAGCTAAAGTCTGTTGCAATTTTGGAATTTAGTGCTACGTTTGTCTTGGTCATATCTGAAGGCGAAATATTTTGGATAATTATCAGTTTTCATTGAAGTCCGATAAACTTTCGGAATTTTATTGTAAAGTTAAGTGAAGGAGATTTAATACAATTTTCAGGAGTTTACACAGTCTCGGCTAGAGTCCAGGACTTTTTGGTAATATTTTTTTTTTACTTGGTTTAGTTTTCTCCAATTGTTTTAAATATTTACGGATATTTTTGAAAGTCTTCGCCAACTTTAAAGAAAGAAACAATTCCGGTCATTTTTCAGTCTTCATTAAAGTGAGTAGAATTTCGGAAGATCATTGCTACTTTAATCTCGGCAATTTGAATACTAATGTTCCAGATTTTCTCAATTTCCGCAAGAGTCCAGGATATTTTGTAACTTTAGTATTACTTAAAGCCGAAACCAAAAAAATCTAATATTTATGAATATTTTTTCAGTCTTAATTTTAGTTGCATCCATTTAAGTGTTATTTTGAGTTGGTTTCATTGTTTATAGCCATCTAGCGCATCAGTAGAAACAGTCAAAAGATGTCTGTGTTTTGTGTATGTGCTCAGCAGGGTCACTAGGGGTGTACAGGGTGGGATACGAGCCGCACAGGGTGACACCATCTTGGCGGGAAGAATGTGTAAACCAAAATGACTATCTATAAAAGTTTCGAATTTTTGTGCAGGAAGGAGATCCTATAATTCATAAACAGACAATGTTACCTTATTCATTTTAATCCAATACGTTATGCACTGAAAATGCTACTTCATTCATTTTCATCCTATACGTCATACACAGACAACGCTACCTTATTCATTTTGATTTTTTACGCCGTACACAGACAAAGCTATCCTATTCATTTTGATTCCAAAGGACGTACACAGACAAAGCTATCTTATTCATTTTGATTCTATAGGACGTACACAGACAATGCTATCGTATTCATTTTGATCCTGTATATCTAAAAGCTCCACTGTTTAAAATGTCTGCAAGATACGAAAAAATAAAAGGAAAAAAAAATATCTGATCGATTACGACATGTCTAATTTATATACAATGCCGTCAAAGAGTAGCACAGAGCATTTTAACCAAGAATTTTCACGTAAACGTATAACAGTAAAAGTTAAAAGGAATGTCAGCAAAGGCTTAGAAATTCCTGTTTTATATTTCACAGCAGAAAGAAACGATAAAATCTTTTGATTTATAAAAAATAAAATTTACTCCCCGTCAGACTGACTCAGACAGTGGCAAAACTAAACACTCAACGAATTACCTCTTGTTCAACGTTTCAGTTTACAAACATAAACATTTATATAGTGACGCGTGTCATTATTTTTTCTCTTATATTTCGAGTGTCCTGGGAAGATAACTATTTTGTGAGGTTCGCGAGAATATACTTTTATGGAGATTGATGTTGATTGAGTGAGTCACACAGAACAACCGGCCAATACATTTAATATTAAACTTAAATTCAATTGTTTGTCTTTCAAAACAGACACATGATTAGTGAGTCTGTCATTGAGAAACGATTATGTGTAGTTTTCAGCATTTTATATTGGTTTCCAAGGGAGGGCATAAATAAAGTTTTATTATTTGTGTATTATTTGTGTAAGATTACCACAGCCGGACTGCCCGTGTCTGTCAATGTACGCTGCTGAATAATAATTAAGAAACCATTAAAATTTTGCAAAAGCACCTAAAGAATATTTTTTTCTGCTGCAATAATTTCTCTGCTGCTGTTTATTCTGTTTTGCAAACAGCACGGCGTCCAGATTCTAGTACACTCTATTCATCTGTACTTGCTGTAAAACACAACAGGAAATATTTTTCATTTGGTGCTGTTTGAATGTCTGCATTTTCCAAATTGATATGAGGTGATTGGTAGAATGGATAACCAATATGCTAAATTTGCACCTGTGCATTTTACTCATCATGTCACGTTCAAAATTTCAGACACGTTGACAAATACACACGCCAAAAGGTGATAACGATACTTCTTTCAGGCCTCGTGCTGTCTTAACTTAAGAGGAAATTCAGAAAATTTAATCAATTTTTGCTCTGAATTCTGCTATGACCATTTTTTAAAACGTTCTGCAAATGTTATCAATGATTAGAGCCAAAATGTTGCGTTGATGGATTGATGCAAGTTGTCAAAAATGTGTCTTGATAGTACTGAAAGCAAAAATCGGATTCTTCCTTTCTTTCTTTTCTTTCTTTCGTTTTCTTTCTTTCTTTATTTCTTTCCTTGAAGCATGCACAGAAATACTAGAAACTAGTTTTGAATTGATCTCATCATATACCTTGCTATGCGGACATACGGACGAAATACAAATTTCCAACAAAAGTTGACACTCGCAGTTACAATTGCTCGTGTCTCCTGTATCCTAATCAGCATGCTTGTCATGTACTTGAAATATACATAAAACAAAACTGTAGGCAGACGATATGCCAACATCAGGTGACATAGCAAAACAGTTAACGTTAATATCCATTATCACAAACGTTTTATTTCTTAAGGCAAATCAGCAATCCATTGAATGATGTTTCTTCAGCTTTATAGCCGTTTGCACTTGTCAGCGTGCTTCATTTTCTGTACATGATAGTGTTTAAAGTTGTTTTGATAATTGTCTGCTATTTGCGTACTAAGAAACTGTTTACGCCCTATAAAACTGTTTACGTTCTTTGAAACATTAGCACGTGTCTTTCTGCATATAAATTGTTATACTAATGACAATGTAGGAGCGTATGATTTAGTTTTTTAACGTAGCTTTAATAATTTTTAAGTAACATCGCTACAATGTCTGCATTGTGGCAGTTTATAGTAATGTCTGGCAATGGGGCATCATGCATTACACTAACCTCTTAATGAGGCGCGCCTAGCGAGACAGCTGCTAGTACCATGCTAAGACTTTGCTATGACTCGGTCGGGGTTCGAACTCGCGACCTGCTGTATCCGAGGCGGACGCATTAACCACTAGACGACAATGTAGGGACCACAAAAGTTAATTTTGTGTAGTAAGATGGATTTATAAGTCAGGCATAATGGTTTGGTTTGGTTGCATGTCAGCAAAACTATTAAGACTCCATGGTCTCAAAATAAGTAACAGAAAAGAGAAAATCAGTTAAGTTTATAAAATTAAACAAATAATTTATTTCCCTAGAATACAAAGTGAATTTATTTAAATCTACAGTATTGTGAAATAAATCCCATATAGTAGTACAAATTATATCACAAGTCCAAATGTATAAAGTTTGAATTAAATTCCAATAGTGTCCAAATAAATTCTAATATTTTGTATGTGTCCGTAACCTCGAATGTGCTAATATGCCAATAGCCTGGAATTTGGAGATGCGTTGAGTCTTTTGATGTGTCCTTATAATATAATCAAAATATCCTTGTCTGAATACACATTAATTCCAGATTAATGTTTTAGTCCAAGAATATTACTGAACACTTTGTAATTCCTGTGAACGATATTTTGAATAAAGAAATCCATCCAAAATTAAAACTGAAAATAACAATAAGAATGACTCTGCTTCGGATGTTAAGACAAGAATGAATACTCCGAATATAAATAAGTTTATATGCCCTTCTACTTGACCTAGATAGCAATTACCATTTTTTTAAAAAAATACTCTATAAGCTTAATTTCCTTTCTGGTAGTTTCTTAGGTCAAAATCCAGACTCGTTTACTCAACCTGAAGCAAACATGTTCACAATTAATAATGATCTGAATATTTAACACACAATCATGGAGAAATATTAGCTATGTAGTGTATTGTTTACAAACTAAATGTCACTGGTTAGGTACACTAATAACTTGAGTTTCGATAAAGGTCAGCTACAAAATAAAGATAGGAAAAACATATAATTTTGGAGAAACTGCAACAAATAATTCAAATTAAATATACATAGCACAACTCCTAGAACCCCTGTTAATGGATAACCAAAGGGCGCTACTTATACTGACTTTGCTTTTAAACATAAAATAATTATCAGTAGGATTTTTTTTTATATGGTAGTACTTTAACTTATAGGCCATATGCGGATTTTGTGACTTAAATTTTGCAGTACAAAACTGAAACAGAATAAACAATTTAGAGTTACACACTGGATCACTGGATGCTGTTTTTCATGGTACAGCATTTACATTTAGGAAAATAAAATACGTTGTTTGGATAATAGGATAAAACACGCAATTTTTAGAGGTTGCTAAAATCACGTGTCACCTGAATCTAACCAATTGTCGATATCTGTCAGATCTACGTATTGTAGGGAGAATTCAAATTTCATTAGATTTGGTAACGTTACTAACTAGCAATGTTTTATGTTAAGTAATTTCCATAGGTTCTTTGTACGTTTGTGACAGAGTTCATCCTCCTTGGTGTTAATTATTGTCATGCTCAGATATTTCCAAAGTAGTGATATAGCTTTTCCATTTGAGCTGCGAAGGTCTAGATATGTTTTTAGTCCAAGAATATTACTGAGAGCTTTGTAATTCCTGTGAATGACTCTTCTGATTTTAACTTCATCCACTTTATGTATACTAATATTGTATGATACATCTAGTTCATATATTCTAATATTGTATAGAATATCTAGTTCATGTATGCTAATATTTTATGATACGTCTAATTCATGTATGTTTGTATTGCATGGCTCATCTAGTTCATGTATGCTAATATTGTAAACTTCTCTACTTTATGTATACTAATATTGTATGATACATCTAGTTCATATATGTTAATATTGTACAGTATATCTAGTTCATGTATCCTAATATTTTATGATACGTCCAATTCATGTATGCTTGTATTGCATGGCTCATCTAGTTCATGTATGCTAATATTGTATGGTACATGTAGTTCATGTATGCTAATATTGTATGGTACATGTAGTTCATGTATGCTAATATTGTTTGGTACATGTAGTTAATGTATGCTAATATTATATGGTATATCTAATTCATATTTGCATTGCATAATATTGTAGTTCATGTATACTAATATTGTATGGCACATCTAATTAATCTATGCTAATATTGTATGGCAAATCATCTATACTAATATTGTATGGCACATCTAGTTCATGTATACTAATATTGTATGGCTCATCTAGTTCATGTATACTAATACTGTATGGAATATCTAGTTAATGTATATTAATATCATATGGAACACCTAGGTCATGTATACTAATATCATATGGGACACCTAGGTCATGTATACTAATATCATATGGGACACCTAGGTCTTGTATACTAATATTATATGGGTCACCTATGTCGTGTATACTAATAACATATGGAACACCTAGGTCATGTATACTAAAATCATATCGGACACCTAGATCATATATACTAATAGTGTATGGTGCATCTAGTTTATTTATAAGCTACATTTTGTCGCATGCAGAGTAAAATTTATAAAATTTATAATTAACAGCTTGGAGAGAAACACTTGTCATCAGGTCTGACAACGGAAAGACAATCAGAAGACAATTTCTTTAAGGCAAAAAGGCATGACTTACACCTAAATTGAATCTTAAATTTGCATAAACGGTTTGTTAACTCTGATCTGCCAGAGCAGGTTGCACGATTATGGACAACACTTCAAGTCGCATGAACGGGTTTATTATCTTCGTTATGGCAACATTCATCAATATTCAAAGTTGGGGCCATAGGTGGGCAAGTTGTCTTAAGCGTTTCCCTTTACATGTCACTGCCATCTCATCTCTGTCCCCGTACGTTCAGGTCTTGCACTCAGCTAATGTGGGTATGTGAGAAAGCTTACCAGCAGCTTCCCGTAGATTGATAATTCTTACCGGGGTTTTCCTGGGTCCTTCCTCTACCACTAAGACTGGCCACTATGTTTAGCCTATGTCGCGTAGAGAAATGGCGTTAAACTCAAAATGACAACTATTCAAAGTGCAAATAAGGACGTCATGCCGATTTTTGCACTTGTTTGTTAATATGTTTGCGTTTTATGCAAAAGTCAAACCATACTCATTTTGTCAGCAGTTTCTTAATACGTTTCCGTGTTCTTCGCCACAGCAGATGCTTCATAATGACCGGTGGAGTCATGGGTCCGTGTCGGAAGTTTTCTGATTGATGACCGTTACTGGCGCAAGTCACAAGTCAACATGCATTAGTTACAATTTATATCTTTTTCCTAGAAAATATGCACATGACATGCATAAAATAGGCACGCGTTTATGGTGCGAACCGCTTGATAAGCTACAAGGAAATAAAGAAACTGATATTGATAACATTTTGATGTATAATCGGAAAATGAAAAGGAAGGGAAAATTCCAATAACCTTTGAGATTTGTAAAATAGATACCGTCAATTACTCTTCTTAGAATGGTTGTTGTTGTAGGCTTTAACGCCATTTTTCAACACACGATAGGCTACACATGGCGGCCAGTATAAATGGTGGAGGAAGAACCTGGTTTCTCCACCCCCCAAAAAAGAACCACCATCCCACTTTTCTACTTCCAAGTAACAATAATGATATTACATCAAATATAAGTAATTTGATTTCCTTTAAATCTTTTTAGCTTCATCAAGACCCACTGAATAAATTTCCTAAACTTTTAATAAAAATTCAACATTTCCAATCGGGATCAATTAATACGGACTTTAATTGCTAAGAGTATGCTCTGGTTTTCCTTCTCTTTTTAATGGGATTATTTAAATATTTCCTTTCTTTTTCATTGTTTTTCTTCTTCAGTTTGATTGTTAATTAATTTATTGTAGTAATTAACACTGACTCAGGAAATATATTGATTCATTAAGTTTTGATTATGATTCACACTATTACACTGCGTAATTTAGAGATAAGTATCTGTAATGCACATTGATTAATATGTCACCGCCATTATCGCATTTTCATTGATTAGCTTTATATATTTAAATGTTTGCAAAAGGCCAAAATGATAATATCGAATATAGATATTTCGCTATGAAATTAACTGAGCTAATCAATCTATCGGTCTTTCTGTTCTTCACTTTATCTTCATCTACGTAATCAGAGCTGAATTTAACCGCTGGCAAATAATAAGGGCTAAACATTAAACTACTGGCAAATAATCGGTGCTGAATTGATCTCCTGACAAATAATCGGTGCTGAATTGATCTCCTGGCAAATAATCGGTCCTGAATTGATCTCCTGACAAATAATCGGTGCTGAATTGATCTCCTGACAAATAATCGGTGCTGAATTGATCTCCTGACAAATAATCGGTGCTGAATTGATCTCCTGACAAATAATCGGTGTTGAATTGATCTCCTGACAAATAATCGGTGCTGAATTGATCTCCTGACAAATAATCGGTGTTGAATTGATCTCCTGACAAATAATCGGTGCTGAATTGATCTCCTGACAAATAATCGGTGTTGAATTGATCTCCTGACAAATAATCGGTGCTGAATTGATCTCCTGACAAATAATCGGTGCTGAATTGATCTCCTGACAAATAATCGGTGTTGAATTGATCTCTTGACAAATAATCGGTGCTGAATTGATCTCCTGACAAATAATCGGTGCTGAATTGATCTCCTGACAAATAATCGGTGTTGAATTGATCTCCTGACAAATAATCGGTGTTGAATTGATCTCCTGACAAATAATCGGTGCTGAATTGATCTCCTGACAAATAATCGGTGTTGAATTGATCTCCTGACAAATAATCGGTGCTGAATTGATCTCCTGACAAATAATCGGTGCTGAATTGATCTCCTGACAAATAATCGGTGTTGAATTGATCTCCTGACAAATAATCGGTGCTGAATTGATTTCCTGACAAATAATAGCTAATAATAGGTATTGAATTAATCTTAAGAGAAATAATCGGAGCTGAATTAAACCCCTGACTTTTAATCTGTGCTGAATTAATCTCCTGACAAAAAAAATTGGTGCGGAATTAAACTCCTGGCAAAGTAAGCAAAGTTAGTACCATGCTTTCACATATTGCGATTAACAAATTGCGGGAATGTTTATAAGGTTTTCAAAATAATATTAAAGATATGTGTAAAAAAAAAATACTAACATGTTATGTATTAGGATATGGTTAGGAAGGTGGGGAGAACTTGAGGAGTGGGAGAGGGTGTGACTAGAATCACATCGACAATTAGATGGAGTAACCGCTGGTTCTGGCTGAAAGACCTTTTCCAACCTCCCAAACAAACATAAATCTTGGAGACCTTCAACCGGTTTCTAATCTAAATCATTTTTTCCTAAAATCAGCATGCTGGTTCTGGCTCAAAGACCTTTTCCAACCCTCCAAACAAATATAAATCACAATCTCGGAAAACGTCCGCACCTATCCCAAAACGACTTTTCCTAAAATCAGCGTGTTTGTTCTGGCTCAAAGACCCTTTCCAACCCTCGGAGACACCCCCCTACCCAACCCCAACCCCCCGACTTATAATTTTTAGCAAGGCTGATATAAATTACCTCTCTTGGAGACATTTAGCTCTAAGAAGCATAAGATCTTGCCTGTAAGTGAAATTTGTATACCTCGTCTCCAATCATCAACGTTTTAACTGTTGATAATATAAATATTTCATCGTGGCGATGGTAGAGACTAAACTTTACTTTGCCGTTTACACGGCGACGACAGTCGAATAAATCCTTTATTTGCATCTTGTTAATAGAATATTTTGTCGATCAAATATACTTTTGACCAATCGAGATCGATGGTAAGTTTAGCATATTTCTGTTGACTAGTCGGCTCATGAAAATTTTTAAATTCCGCAGATAACTTCTGAATCAGCTGTTCAAGGTAATTGAAATATCTGCTGTCATAAAATTTATTGAACGACTATTTTAGCTTGTCACGAGCTTCGGAAAAAAAACATATACCTGATATTTTATTATTAATTTCAAATATCAGCTATTTACCGTCTATCATTAGATATTTGATGTTGCTATTGTAGCTATTTGTTACTGTCAAACTTTCAAACATTATTTTTATTGTTCACACAAAATTACATACCCTAGACACAGAATATGAGATCGAGTAGTAGACAGTACCCAAGTGCAGATGTATCTACCCCTTTTTCAAAATAACGTTTGTCATCAAAACTACTCAAGCCACGTTTAATGATGATATCTCTTTCAAGTTTATGACGATCCGTTCAAATAGCCATTGCTTTCTATAAAATGAACGCAATCGTCAATCGCATGCTTATAATCATCACATTTCATAAACTTTTAACAAAATCGCTAGACACACTCTTTGCCTTTTTGTTATTTTATTATTATCTAACAATACCCGTACATTTTACTGCGGAAATTAAGTATTTTATGATGGTCAAGTTCATTTCATCTTTATCTTTGAACCTAACAATATTCGTTTCATTTGTGTCGTCATGAAATCTTTTGCTACGAGGGTAATCGGAAAACTCAAACAGATGTGGATTATGATATATATCTTAATTGACATGCTCACATTCAATTTCATACACAAGCGAGTTGGAATCATTAAACAATAGTCTACTAGACGGCCATTGATTTTTAACAAAATTATAATGAAAATCGTACATGAGCCATTTTGACAAATCTAATACGGAAACTCCAACGCAAATCGGCTTGCTTAGTTTTAGATTTGTTTTTCGCCGTTGTATTGCGACTTGATTTTCATTAAAAATTTTCATGCTAACAAAATCATCGTCTGACTCAAGTTTGTGTCTGCGATTGATATCATTAATTAGCTCGACATATATCCGTTTTTAGACTTACCGAAAACAGCATTGTTCATAAGCTTAAAGAAGTTTTTCTCAAAATCAGTTTTAGACACAGATCTTCAAGAAGTGATTGAACTAATATAATTTCTTATTCACATCAACTGATTAAATTTTAGTACACGCTGAACTTTTCTTAATAAGAGACCAACATATACTGCTTATTTTAAAATTATAATGTAAAACATAATTTTTCTTATCGATTAAATTTGGTACTAGTTTTTTTTACCAGAGAATTTTGTCGTGGTTATGCTAACGTTTGTTGTTCCTGAGATAACATACTATAATCTATTACCATCGATACCGCACAGAAAGGATAATCATTGTGCAAATTGTGTAGCCAAGTTGGATAATTGATATCAACCTCGAAGTACGAAACATCGTCAGTTATCTTTTATTCTGTCTCCGATAAAAATTGTTCAGCTGTAATCCAACGAAATCTACCAAAAGGCAATGGTTCAGCCATATAATAATCGTACAAATTATTATAGTCTAGATAAATTATATACTTCAAAGGAAGCTTGGGATTGTACTCTTTCAAGTATTTGTTGTTTGCTTCGGCCTATTTCTTTGTTATAACGCTAATATCGCATCGGATAACTTTCTCAATGAAACTGAACATATCGACATCGGTTAGTAGTTCTAACCTTACCTTACTAAACTTTAACAGAGCGTCCCATGACTGCCCGGGAGAAGAATAATACCAACAAATATCTAGTCCATGACTGTCCTAGCTTACTCGACGAAAACTTCAAATACGTTCGCCAGCAGTAACAAGTCAGTTTTTAGATACAAATCGGGATAATCACCAAACAACGTCTTTCAATCAAATTCTTTCCAAATATCTTGTGCATATTTGTACTCGTCATCGGTGATATTTTTTTTACTTGCGAGTAATGTTTGTCCTTGTCAGGTAGAGAAGTTTCATCAAACTAACTCCAATCGTCAAGATGGTCGTACGGAAATCCTTCTTTTTTGGTCAGTAGATTGTATTTATCTCCAAAACAGCCTATTAGGTTATCAAACTAGCTACAGCCTTTCACTAACTCATCTAACGATGGTGCCATGAACTGTGGGCTGTCAATAAAAAGCAGCTTACCTGGCGTAACCGACATATACTTTTCAAAATTATTTGAATGCATTTGATTACGTTATCAAGTTTTAAGCGAGATTTTATGTCAGGATCACCAAAAACTTCTTCGATAATGTGGCTATCATATTCTCGGAAGTTGAGAAAATCAACCGGAATAAAACATTAAGAACGAAACCTTAAATTACATTGATCATGAACGGCACAGTCCTTCTAGATGGCAATAATCACGACATTTTTTGTTAGCGGGCTAGTCAAAAACTTTTTTACAAATATAACAAAATTCACCTTGCTCTTGATCAGATTCTTGCTGATGTGTTAGATTTATCATTGGAATTACTCTTTTTAATCAATTAAATATTACAATTTCGTCAATTAACTGCTCCAAAACCGCTCAATTTTTTATATTAAGACACTCTGCTCCGTGATCGGTCCAGATTTTATTCGGTTTTCTTTCAGTACTTATTATTTTTTAACGCATCTGTGATCGACGTTCTTCTTTGAAACATGTACATTAAAAGCATATTTGCTAAAAACATCTACAACATTAAACAAATATTTCTTGTCATCGTTGAAATGAGCAAGATGGATACATCCACTAAATATATCGCCCAGATATCGTCAACTGCATTCGCGACAAACTTTCGTCGATGAAATACTTTTTTTAGGTTTGTGTTTTTCGGCTGCGAGATCATCGTATGATGCCTTTCCGACGCCTAATTTATATTTGCTCCAATAAAACCCTGCACCAATCTTTTATCAAAACGTTCTCGTAGATTTGTCGGTCTCATATCATGAAATTTTTCTAGCATTACTTTATCAAAACTAGCTTTATCTTGCTCGCTGTCCCTGTAGCCGATATCATGATGCATTGCTATTGCATCATATTCAATGTAAGGCTCTTGTCCCGGCTGTGGATTATCGTTCTAGTCAAGTTGTTTATTCAGAGAATTGTAAGGTCCGGTGTATTTATGGCCTGGCAATATCCCGCAGCCTTTTGGTTTCGATAAAATGCCAATCCATTTGTGAATATAAATTTCACTGCCAATGACATCACGGCGATTGCATGATTTTTAGTACATAACGAATTTATCATGTTCGATACAAAGATATTTATCACAATCACAGTTGCACTTCATTTTATTTTATTGTTTCGTAAGATTAAGATTAATCGTCTACTAAAATAAACATATCCAAACCAAATCCTACTTGTTTTTTTTCTTCAGGAAAATACTTTTTCTTTCCACCACAAACAACATATATACATTTTAGCATTGTTCTATTATTTTTGTTTTTTCCGTCTTCTCATCCATATTTTGTTTTAGTTCTATACTTGAGGCAGTATGTTGACATTATATACTTTTATAAATTACAAAATTGTAAACTCCAACTTTAGACAGCTTTAGCAAGCTTACAAAAATGAACTGCAATCTCATCATTTGCGTGAGAAGATTATTTATCAAACTGTAAAATAAACATTAAAATATAGGAACCCCACGGAGACATTTGTCGGATAAACATTATGCAATAATAACCATAAACGGATGTTCCGATCGGCTGCAATTGATTAGACGAATACTTTATGTCATCAATTTTTTTAAAAATATATTTTCTTTATCAGATTGCTCAGAGGAAGTCCGAATGAATCAAAAAAATTATATCGTGAACAGCAACCCAGTGAGTGCCTGAGTCATCGTTCAAGTTTTATATATTTACAATGCACGAACCACCTGCTGGTACGTCATCGAGTTTGTCCTTGAAACATACTCCACGAAATCGGACAAAGTCGTTCAATTTTTCGATGATATCAAAATTACTTAAGAAGGTCTCGTCCCCGGTAGAGTCATTCTATGCCCGATTCCTAGTAGGTTTGGAAGAAGACTTCCCGCTAATCCTGCTAACAGAGGAGCTATTAGAAGAAATTCTCCTTGTTTTGTTCGATTGTGTTTTGTTTTCTTTTTTTCGACGATTTTGGCGCTGACATTATTCTATACTGTTACATAAAACTAAACCACTAGATTTGTTTGATTTCACGACCTTAAACTGTTTTTTTTTTTGTTCATTGCGTCAGATATTGCCCTTGACACAGCCGCTAGTCCAAGTAAGAACAACGGTTTTCCTTTATCAAGTTTATTGATTTGTTGTTGCGTTAGCATTACTTTAACCGCAGTTTTATTTGAAGTCTCAGCGACGTTTGTCGCTGGAGATATCATTAAAGAAACAGAGCGTTAGGTATATTTCTCGAGTTGTGTATTTTGTTTACATGATGTTATATCTCATTGTTAAATTAAACTTGTAAAGTCATTCTTCCTTTAGTCGCGTCAATGGTCAGTAATCTATCACTGACAACTAACGCATATACGTTATACTGTTCGGCTGGCAGTATGTCAACTGTTCTGATGACATCAATATCAGTAGTTGATCCGATTGCTCGTTCAGAATAACTTGATACGTCAAAATAAAGATGATATAGAGTGAACGAAACTCTTGTACTGAAATTTGAGATCCCTTGTCCGCGTCCAGATATTTTTGCATTGCTTTCTTGAGGTACATATACGGCCGAGATACGCTTCTAGTAGTATCTGTGGCAAAATGCATTCGACTGCACTTTCGGGGTATTGTTTGGAATTTGCTCTCACAAATATTCGTATAACGTTGGGGTTATCAAATACGGAATTGTTCATTTATTGATCATTACGACGTGCATATTATTGAAATACGACAAGTGTCGAGATAATTGTTCACTAGGCGTGGTTGTCACACGAATTGTGTGATCATTTGCGTTAGGAATTTATGTTTGATAATCCTGTTCTGCTGGAAGTGTATATTTTTCGAGTAAGCGGTCAATAATAATTCGAGTTTCATCGTTTGAGCTACAGAGGAGACATGTCGTTGCATCAATAACGCTAATCTTGTAATAGCAAACTGTCCTACAGCGATTTCATCGGCATGCATTATACAATCGTTTTCATTAGCTCGATCTAAAATAAGTGTATGCTTTAGTTCTCGAAAAGCTTTGCTGTGTTCATGGCAGAATACAAAGATTGTACTTAATGGAAGCATCATCTTTATCTGGCGAGTTTCTGCGACAAAAGCTTTTTGTTTAACTAATCCCTTGTTATATTGCTGCCGTCTTATTCCTGTGAACGTCAATCTTATTGCGTCTTCAATATCACCAGCTGCATTACCAGCAGAATTGGTAAGTAGATTATTAATATATGCAGCAGGATTACCAGTACCAGTACGAAACTCACTCAGAACAGTTGTTCCCAACGAGGTATTTTTAAACCACATAATGTTTCTGGCCATTGATCTAGAATAATCAGCGCAAAACGAAACAATATTAAGAATTGTACTCGCAAGAGGCAAATACATTGAAATATCTTCTACGGTTTGACTGGCTAGTTGGTATCGTGTACTTTTAAACAAGTTTCAACCATTGTTGACGAGCGCAATTTCTGCACTAAATGCTATATCACTTCCTATCGCAGTTTATATCTGACTAAATTCTCAGCTCTTGTGTGTTAAAAGTTTGAACTACAGCTTTATTTGGTTCATTTGTGTTTTCATCGAGATAACTGACATATGCAAACTCTGTTACAGCGTCGTCACTGACGTATTCTTCGGCAAGATCGAGATAACTTTTAGCCGACATTATTTTATAAGCGCTACACAAAATTAAAAGTCAGCAGGGGTCATCGGCCTTGTTTTCTTTACAAGTTTACGAACTATTTCTTCACCACGCGGTGCTAATAAATTTTTTGTTGAAGCTATCATAGCTCGTTTTGTTTTCGCTGTTGGCGCAATATCTGATAACACTCGTTATCTTTCTGATGCGGATGATCCTCTAATCTTATCAACGATCTTTTGTCCTGCTGCAGTGCCCGTCGAAAAAGCTTCCCCCGTCGCGAAAGCTTTACCTGAGTCAAGTGCAATTGGTGATACTTTAGACGCAATTCCTGGTATATTCTCAGCAATTGTTGTAAATAATCTTCCAAAATATTCACCTGCGATGTTTCTTCTATAAACTGTTCTTTGTATCATCTTCTTCTATAAAATGTAGACTCACAAAATTACCAACGACAACTGTACGTTGTTGCGCACCGGTGTAAATAATACGTGACAGTTTTGTTGTTAAGATCTATTTGTCTACCCGATTGATCTATGAGTTGCATTATCATACTTGTCATTTGATTTTCGGGATAAATTGGATAATAAATAACCTGGCGTGAACTAATTTGCATGATAGATCCTGGTGGAACGTATGGCGAAAACTATAGACAGTATATCGTTTATCCTTTACTGCTTTAGGCTGAGTAAAATCCAGACGCAATAGTGCAATTGATTAATATTGTGTTTACGTAATTTATATTTACTGGCAGTTCACAGTCAAAAGTGTCAGCTTGTTAAGTATCAGCGTAATTTATGTGATGAAATCTGATTAGCGATGCAATACTATTATATCTTTTAATTTTATGCTAGCTCGTAACATGTTATAATTCGCTGATAACTCGAGTTTGTCAGGGTTTATCTTCTATTTTTGCATAAGCTCTTTTATTGTTTTATTTAACGATATTATAAGCTCTTTGTGGAATTTTAAATGTTTTCCATGGAATTATTGCATTTAATTTGAACACAATTTCGGCAATGACATCAGTTTTCACGTTAGCCATAACGTTCCATGCTGCACAGGAAATTAATCCAATCTCATACTGTCTTTTGTCATCAAGCTCTATTGGAGGAATAAACAGAAAAGCTTGCACTGTTTCATGGTTTCTGCGACGAATCGAGTAATAATGTGTTTGACATTATATAAGATCGCCTCGATAAAATTAAATCAAGGTGTAAAATTTCATACTTATCTGTTGTCAGTAATCCACTGGATCTAAGATGATCTTCTATATCCACAAATTTGTTATCGTCTCTGCTCTTTCATTACCGGTCGGTCAACTATTTTTGCATTCGATGTAAATTCTTCAACACCAGATCTAGTGGTTTCCTAAGGTAATTTTATATCTCATTTTCTTTCATACTCATTAAGTAGTGTTTTAAAATTTCAACTTTTATTATACTCTCCTGGTTTATTTCAATATCGATTTGCTGTTGTAAGTAAATTTTCAGCAATAATACCTTCTCTTTATCTAACAGAGGAATTACTTCTTCTGTAACATTTATAGTTTCTTCATCAGCTTTCAAAGAATAATTCTTCACTCTCTGCAAAATATATATCAGTTTTTTTATCATTTCTGACCAATTTCAATGTTATTAAGATCTTTTAGAGTTTCTTTTGTTAAATATTTTTCAAAAATCTATTGTACTCATCGTCATATATTTTGAAGTGCAAGAGAATTGTTTATTAATCTGTCAAACTCAGCCTGTTGTGCAGCAGGATCGGCAATGTGTCTTACCAGTTCTTACGTAATTTTTCATTTTCTTCTTTAGATCTTTATCCGTGTAAGCCAAACAAACGTTTTTTTTTCTGTAATTCTTTAAACTCATCTGCAGATAATGTTGATATTTCTGGTTGTTTGCCAAGTAATTTTTCGGTTTGAAAAGTTTTACAGTTGCTTCCTCTGCTTGAACTTGTCCACGCTGAACTTCTTCCACATTTTTTAAAAGAAGCTGTTCGAGTTTCAATAAACTTCTTTAGTAATTGGATCCTTTGTTGATGCTTATCCATTATTGTTTGTACGTTTTACATATTCCCCTATAAAAACGTGCTGATGCAACCATGAAACATCATAGCGGGATCAAGCGTCCCGGGTTGCTTGATGATATAATTCGATAAATTTATATTTCGTTACATAAAAGCATTGCTCGTTGACAATATTTTTCACATCAACATTGTGTAGTCCAGGATATAATATAAAACAACCCGTATTTCGTCTGATAAATCTATCGCCGTTGTAAAAGCCTTGGGCGAGATAGACTGAAGTACATATTTTGTTACACGATAATGAAAAATAATATCTGATCTTTTTCATCTCCTCGTTGTTTAGCGGAATATCATCAAATACAATTATTTTATGCTTAGATGAATCAACTGGAATTAGTTCTTCCGGTTGTCTTATAAAAAATATATCATCGACAACGTCAAGTTCATCACGAAGTTTATCGTTGTACTCGCTCAGTACTTCGTATTTATCGTGTTGAGTGTTAATTGTGTAAATATATACCTTATCATATTTAAAGTTATCGATGAGCAAAATAATTAATAACATATTTGTTTTGATCGATCCTCTACGACCAACAATAAAATAAAAACAATCTGGAAGTTCGTAATTATGTCTATAATTAATTAATCGTTCGGTATCAAAATTGAATATCTTCGCCATTGCTGTAATATACTTGTATGTCATATTAAACTGACAAGCGCTGATAATTGTATGCAGGACGATAAGTATAGTGAGCTATTACACAAAATTTGTAACAACATTAGAAAATCCATCGGCCTAAGATCAGCAAGGTAACTTATTTAGATATGCAACTCTTGATCATCTTAGAATGCGATCAATAAGTTATTAAATATCACAATCATTGATCAAAATGAAGTCGTTGTTTTCCAGTACAAACAAGGGCGATTAAAGACAAGTAATGTACAACTGTCAGATATACTTGTACGAAATCCTTCCGCAATTGTTGATAATATCGTTACCTTTACTAATCAAGGTAAAATACAAGATTCCGGGAAATCGGCTAACGATTTTATCAGGCGAGCAGGCGATTCATTCACATGTACAATCATCATGAACCAAAATAAAATTACATACCTTGGAGACCAAATCGCAGATACGGACGCCGCAACGAAGAAATATGTCGATGATAAGGAAGTTCCAATAACAACTTCCTTAGCTACAATCAACTATGCAATGATGTTTCTAATTATGTTTAACTGTTTATGAACTTTCGCAGAAACGTGAACAGAACCACTAACGAATGTTTTTGAAGTCCACCAATTGTTGATACTAAACTCGCTGATATAAGCACAAAACTAAACAATATTGTCAGTGGGATCCCTAGTATTTTTTTTTAAAAAAAAACGAATTTGATTAAAATTCTGCACAAACAAATTAAAAATATTGTAAAC
This sequence comes from Potamilus streckersoni, assembly GCA_016746295.1. Taxonomy (NCBI): domain Eukaryota; kingdom Metazoa; phylum Mollusca; class Bivalvia; order Unionida; family Unionidae; genus Potamilus; species Potamilus streckersoni. The sequence continues at coordinate 2,215,214 of JAEAOA010001970.1, forward strand.
ACAGTAGAATCAATATCATCAACATTGTCACAGAAAAATAACACTATCAAACATAAAACGGAAGTCACTGGTGTATATAGGCTGTCCGTATTTAGTTTTGCAAAGTTTAGGATTTTTACCACATGACCTCATTCAACCAATAATTCTTCTGGGACTGTATCTGCAGTGATACATAAAGAAGCTGAAGAAACATTTCTACTGGCAGCATCTGATAATAAAAAATATTAACCACATCTTCTTACAAGTGGTGTCTGGAATTTGCAACCGAAACAGTACAATTAATCACTTCAAACCCTTTTTTATAATGAAATTGCATACTTGATTTTAATCATATTTCGGATAAAATTCCAAAGCAAGATTTGGACGATTTAATGCAATATTAAAATTATTGTCATGAAAAACTTTGTTGCGTGAAAAAATGTTAAAACTACCGTAACAATAAACTTCGAGCAATAACATATTTCCTGTTGTTGATGACCGCTCTCGTATAATTTCAAGTGGAGCATCATTAAATCCGTTTTTGTTAATCATATCCAGTGTTGGTTTTTCTCTTGCAACAGCGTGAAAACAAATGAATCTCAACTCACGACTAAAAAATGCTTCCAAAACGGCTAGTATTACCTACAAAAATTACTTGATCAGAGATGATCGTACTTACGGGGTATAAATATGATACGAATGATTTAATACGCGAGTTTCGTACTATTGAGTTTACTAACGGATATCATCCCCATGAGGGTCAGCAAGTATGAAAATAATTATCAAAGAAAGTATGTTATTTTGTATGAACAATAACAATGCTGTTTGAAAATATCACGGCTTCCAATGATTAGAAAAAGTTTTTGAGCCAGAACCAGCACGCTGATGTTAGGAAAAGTTGTTTTGGGATGGGTCGGGAGTGGGTGTCTCCGAGATGGTGATTTATGTTTGTTAGGAGGGTTGGAACGGGTCTTTGAGCCAGAACAAGCCTTTACCAACACTACTAAATTTTCAGAATGTTTTTTTTTCCTGCATATTTGTATTATTGTTTCATAAATTAATCCATGGTGTATTTTAATAAAAAGTCATCGTCGTACACAGCTTCGTCAAATCAAACAAATGTATATGAAACATATGGCAACAATTTTGTTGCCACTGCTGAGCATATATATATATATATATATATATATATATATATATATATATATATATATATATATATATATATATATATATATAGAGAGAGAGAGAGAGAGAGAGAGAGAGAGAGAGAGAGAGAGAGAGAGAGAGAGAGAGAGAGAGAGAGAGAGAGTTTGTCTTAGGAAAAGATAGCAGACGCACGTGTGAGCTTAATCATCGATTTAATGCCATTCATTCGACTTGTTTTTGGTAGCAAAAAAGATGATGTTTTATTCATTTAATATAAAATTTATGCTAATTAAATTATGTGACCATCTAGCTTAGCTTCCAAAGAAAGCATCTCGAGAATTAGCAGGGTTTATCAACGAGAAAAATCAAAATTAACAATAATTTTAGAGTTATGAATAAATTATTCAATTTTTCTTCTAGACAAAGATCTGATAAAATGCAAATACAGATAACAACATTGTTATGTAATTTGCATGCTGAGATTTCTTATTATGATATTATGAAAATTTTGTCATTAACATTGCAGATGTTTGGAAACGAATTTATCGAATAATTTCTACTATTTAATTCTTTATTAGATTCAAAATAACTCTCATGTCAGTATTTTTAAGCAAATGGTTGACTTAGTTTCTTTATAATTATGAGGGAGGCCAAGTTTGAGAGAGACTTGTCCTTCCAAACACTCTTATACGAAACACGTGGTAACCAATAATTATTCATCCGCTATTAGGAACCTCCCAAACGTCTGCTTTACAATGAATGGAAGGTTTTGTGTAAGTATTAAAACCACATGGGTGTTCGCATATCACTAGAATTGAAATCAGGGTTGGAACTTCATAGTCAAGGTTATAGTTTGTAAAATATCAGATAATTTCATATATTCTGTCACTTAAAGTTCAGTTTTTTCTTTTCATAAAATGAAGGAAAAAAAAAACATCATAACGATATTTACCAGAGTAAACATAGCCCGCATTTGCTATTTGTATTTTGTAGTAGTCTGGTTCAAGTTTATCCCAGCTTGCAAATATTGCTGCAATAAGATATGGCTGAGAGCTCTCACCCCACGTTCAACCTATTTTAAATAACCAGAACTAGCCTAATATAAAACAAATGGGCATATTTTACAAATTTCGTTTTTTATTAGATTGGTTCATTTTAACGACGCTTTAAAATTAGTTTGATTGTTCAATATATTTGTTTGTGTGCATGGCTTGCTTTCAAATATTTTTAACGTATGTTTGTATAATATGGATGCAAGGGACGGCTCGATTTTCCACGGGACTAAGTAAACTAGTTCAAGGAATGATTTGTTCGAGTCCAATTAGGTCTAGTCTAATTCGAAACAATTTGAAAGGTCCACAACTCAAGTTTGATCCCTTGTATTTATAGGAATAATATTAAATATTATTTCATGTTTTGAAACACAAATGGAGGATAGTCAAAAGTTGAATGAAACAATAATGCCTGATTGTAAGACGTCTTGTCAGATTGAATAAATTTTCTTTCCTTTTGATAATAAACTTGAATTTTTGTAAAAGATGGATTTCGCTTTTTTTTCTTGGAATCCGGTTTTTTTTGTGCTGTGTTTCATTCCAAATAGTGATCGATGTTTTTTTTTACTGTCATCATTCATCTGCTTTATCATTTTTGGAAGCGGTAATAGTGTAACTTTGGCATTTCAACACTACTTGTTAATATGATCTAATTGAGGAAACACATACCCTATGCTATCTGCTGAATGGAACTCTATCATCATTTCATCTCTTTTATTTTCTTTGTTCAATTACATCTTACTTAGTGTAAATTATATACCAATAACCTCGCTGCTTGAAGACTGTATCCAATGAAAAGACACTGAAACGTACTAACGGGGGTGGGGTATGGGGTGCGAACGGGGCGGTTGCCTAAGGGCGCCAGAGGTCATTGGGCGCCAAAAAGTTGATAAAAATGAAATTACAGGAAATTCGTTGGCGGGGTATCATCATCGCCCCGAGTATCATTTGTCCTTAGTACGTCACTGAAAAAAAAAACATTTTTTTTTATTTAAAAAAAATTGTTCGCATTTCTTTAAGCTATCACATACAATGCAAATCTTATTTCTAATTTTATTTTTAAACCCAATCATCTTCACAGCTGACATGTTTCTCCATAGCTTCATATAATCCTATCCATACAAAAAGATTAAGGTCGCCAATTCAAGAAAAGAAGCACGTGCCTTATTCTGTGAGCCGAACGCATTTCCTGTTTGAGTCACTTACATTTTTCAAACTCATTTAAAAGCCGCTGTCGGTTTCCCAGGCGACAACACTAGGCTGCACGGCACGTGCGCAAGGATAATTGGGTAGAGTCACGTGTACAATGGAATATGCAATGGCTATAGGACAATTAAAAAAGATGTGATTTTGAATTTTTGGCATCAAAATGGGTCCTTCTGCATAAACCTTGCTGGCATGGAAATTATTTGTAAAATCCTGTATTCACTGGTTTAGTGATCCCCATCATGCTTCAAATATTGATTAGGAAATAGTACATGAAATTTTTAATGGATCTACAAGGATCATTCATGTCGATTTTCCACGAACAGTTGCTTGGTTTTCATCTTGTAAAATTTAAAAAAGTAATGTCAGTGATTCATTCTAGAATAAACTTCATGGCTCATGCATATATTATGAATATTAACGAATTAATGTTGTTTACAGTAGTCAAGTCTGATTTACTAATAAAAATTGCATCCAAGAATTGCTTTATGCATTGCAGGTCACTATCATGTTATTAAGGATTTTGTTATCCTTAGAGTTTGCACTGAAGGTATAAAAATAATTAATAAAATTATAGGACGCAACATCCGTTTAATATTGTATCATTCAAATCATTTTTCTGAGAATTTCTGTAGAACAACCACCCATCGAATAGAACATAATATCTTCACTATTATAATATCATTGATGGCCCTAGACAATAGAGCTGCTGTGGTGTAATCTTTAAATGTGTGAACTTTATGCTTAAATCTTTGATGCCTTCTCATTTCTAAATATGAACTATTAGTGACAATATCCAGACCCCAAATATCATGTTTATCAGCGGAATAAAGATGTTATTATTTATAACAATCAATCGCTTCATTAGCCCTTCCCCGCTCTCTCTCTCTCTCTCTCTCTCTCTCTCTCTCTCTCTCTCTCTCTCTCTCTCTCTCTCTCTCTCTCTCTCTCTCTCTCTCTCTCTCTCTCTCTCTTTTTCTGGATGTAAATAAGGTATATAATGGGTTATTATTCCTAACCCGTGATAAGTGCTGGTCAATATGTTTTAGGTTGGCATGAATAAAAATCCTTCTGAAAATTTTGGGTTAAATTATTAAACTAGGAAAGGCTGCGTTGCACAGAAGCTGTCCATATTCTTATTGATTTAATAATTTCCATGCTTTACTTTGTTTCCTCGTTTTCGGTAAATAAAATACCCGCCTCCTTCAGGAGAAAACTCCGCTGACAATGAAAACGCGGAAAAATAATGAGATAAAGAACAAAGAAATGAAGTCACGATGTTGTTATGTTATGTTATGAAACAGCAGGCTTATAGACTGTTCTACCCAGAAACAGAGAGTTGAGCTACTGAGTTACGTTACATTTTATTAACCAGGAACATCAGTTTTCTTTGATAGCCTATTAAATGACAATATTGACTTAGGTATGTCAAACATTCCGTCTTCGGCATTATCGGATGCTAGTTTTCTTCACAAACAAAAGAGTGTGATTTTAGGCAAAAGTAAGTTTTCTTTCGTTGATCTCCACGTGTTAAAATTAGATTCTTTCCATGGATAGGTACCCACCTTAAATCTTTATCTTCCTCTGTGTCACAATGTTTGACAGCCGTTAACCTCTTGTTTTAATGTGAAGAACAAATTGATGTATTCCGAAAAACTGTCATGTGCTGTGGTAGAAAATTGCCAAATTTCATATACTTTTAACAACTGATATCCATTATCTAGAGCATGGATCAATTCCATACTATCTCAAGTTCCTATCAAAGCTGGGTTTTTTTTTTTTTTGTCACAGGGATGGTTCTGATTACAGGTTTTATGGCATGTGCGGTACAATGAAAAGACCATTTTTTTCTGTTGCAATGATGGGGTAACAGGGACCCTGCAAGGTGAAACAATATTGCATTCTATTAAATCGTTATATTTTCTGCTAAACTTTTCAGTGTCCAGTCGGGAATTGATACTATTTGTAGACCTAATGGTAACACAAGTCGATATACTTGATTTGTTGCTTTGAGATTCGTTGCATCATACAGCAGCCAGCTAGACCACGTCTTGCCACTGGACAAAGTGGTATCTGGACGAGAGAGTGACTCTCTCTCTCTCTCTCTCTCTCTCTCTCTCTCTCTCTCTCTCTCTCTCTCTCTCTCTCTCTCTCTCTCTCTCTCTCTCTCTCTCTCTCTCTCTCTCTCTCTCTCTCTCTCTCTCTCTCTCTCTCTCTCTCTTTAATCCAACTCACGAGTAAGTCATTTATGTTACCGTGTTAAAGACCTGCAAAGATGGGCGAATTGCGACGCAACAGGTGAAGTAGCGGACCTGAAGCAGAAATGTATTTCGGCAGCCATCTGAGCAACTAAGCAGACCTCTTTAAGATAGCGCTGCTTATTTCTGTAGCCTGAGGAAAGGGCTAGAAAAGGTGCCCTAAAAAAAAGCCTGCTTGAACTACACCGACTACCGTGATTGGATGGAATCCCATTCTTGCGTTCGAAACACAAAGAAATCCCAAAAGGTTTCAATCACCCTTGATAGTGGAACATATGCACTTTATTGGATCGTGCTGAGGCGACATACCAGACAGAAGAACAGCCCTGATTGCAAGAGAACTTGCTCGCTACAAGATAGAGATAGCAGCTCTGAGTGAAAATCGCTTAACCGACGATGGACAGTTGACTGAAGTTGGAGGTGGATACACCTTTCTCTGGAGCAGACGTGATACCGATGAACGTCGTGAATCTGGAGTTGGTTTCGCTATCCAGACGAGTCTGGTATATAAGCTCTCCAGCTTACTAAAGTGAATTAATGACCGGCTAATGATGCTGAAGCTATCCTTAACTGGAAAAAAGCAAGCCACACTCATTAGAGTCTATGCACCAACCATTGGCGCGAACCATACCTAGTGGTAGGGAGTTATTGGTAGACATGGCATTTTCAACTGAAACAACAATGGACATCTGCTCTTGAGATTGTGCACAGCATATGATCTCATGATCACAAACACTGTCTTCCGTCTGCCCAACCGTAACAAAACAACTTGAATGCATCCACGGATCTAAGCATTGGCATCTGATAAAGCATCTGATCGACTGCATCTTAGTCCGTAGGAGTGGCAGGCAGAATGTCCATGTGACCAGAGCGATGAGTGGTGCTGGCTGCTGAACAGACCTCAGGCTACTGATATACAAGATGAACCTTAGAATTCAATCTCTCAGATGCACATAGGGAATTAAAGTCCAAAAACGTCTCAATTTTTCCAGGCTGGAGGACTTCGCCGCTGAGCAAGCTCTGTCTGAAGCTCTGACAAGCCAGCTAGAAACCACAGACTCTGATACCAATGACACAGAGCAATGTTGGACGGCCTTCAAACAGTTGGTGTACCCTAAAGCATCTGAATCCCTTGGTGTCGCTGCGCAAAAGTACCAAGACTGGTTTGAAAAGAAACGTGAAGAAATACAGTAACTGTCAGAGGAGAAGCACATTCTCCACAGTGCGCTCAGCATCGATCCAAGCCCGCTGAAAAGAAAGATGCCTTCAGCAGAGTCCGCCGAGCTGAGCACAAAAATTGCGCGTTATGCGAGACACGTGGCTGAGCCGAAAAATTGTTGATATTCAGTCTTTTGTCGACAGATACGACATTATAAATTTCTATAGTGCTCTTCGTGGTGTTTATGGTCCAGTAACATCAGGCACAGAACCGTTATTGAGCTCCGATGGCAGCACTCTTATTACCGAGAAGGAGAAGACACTGGAGCGATGGGCGGAAAAATTGACGGTATCCTCAACAGACCCTCTTACATCAACGATGCATCGATTAACAGCCTACCCCAGGTGGAGATCAACGAGAGATTGGCTGACACTCAAACAGTGCTGGAAACTCACAAGGCCATTGAGCTCCTGTCTAGATGGAAAGCTCCAGGAGCAGACTCCACCCCAGCTGAGATCTTCAAGTCTGATAAGCCTACGTTAGTGGAAAGACTAACATAGATGTTTTGCATGATGTGGAATCAGAAACGAACACCCCAGGAATTCAAAAGATTAATAAATCAACATTTACAAACGCAAAGGAAATCGACAATCCTGCGACAACTACAGAGGAATCTCTCCACTATGCATCGCTGGCATGGTCCTCGCTAGGCTTCTGCTGAACAGACTCACCTGTCAAAAGCAATGTGTCCATCAATAAACCACCTTCGTTGACCTGACTAAGGCATTCAACACTCTCAGCTGAGGTGGTATTTGGAAAATCATGGCCAAATTTGGATGTCCGGAAGTTTTCATTGAAATGGTGAAGCAATTTCATGATGGTATGCTTACCGAAGTCCAGGACCAGAGTAACTATTCCAAACACTTTGACGTTACAAATGATGTGAAACAAGGATGCGTCTTAGGCACCGCTTTCTTTTTGTTCTCCACCATGCTTATGGATGCTTTAAATGACAGTGATGTGGAGGTTGGTCTCCGATACCGTCTGGATGGTAAGTTGTTCAACCTGATGAGTTTTCAAGCCTAAAGCAAAGTCCAATAGGAAATCATTCGTTACTTCCTATTTGTTTATGACTGTGCCGTCAACTCCATCACGGCGGCAGGCATGTAACGGAGCATTAACTTCTTTTCCACAGCATGCATCAACTTTGGACTCACTATCTCCACCAGCAAGACTGAGGTTCTGCATCAGCCAGCTCTTGGAAAAGAAAATCTGGAACCATCAATCACTATCAATGACCAAAAGTTCAAAAATGTGGACAGACTCACATATCTCTAAGGCACCATATCACAAGCAATCTACATAGACGATGAGGTCAACACCAGGATTTGCTAAAGCCAATGTAGCATTTGGCAGACTCCTCTCAAATGTCTAGGATAGTAGAAGCATCAAGCTTGCCACCAAACTCAAGGTCTACGCAGTTGTTGTTCTCCCCACCCTCCTATATGCTTGTGGGACCTGGACTGTGTATAGTCGTCATGTTATAAAATGAACCACTTCCACCTGAGCTTCCTGAGAAAACTGCTAAAGATCAGACGCTTCCTTTTCTGACAGTACGAATCCCTCTCCCATATATATATATATATATATATATATATATATATATATATATATATATATATATATATATATATATATATATATATATACACACACACACACACAGAGAGAGAGAGAAAGAGAGAGAGAACAGGATAGCAGATCACATTTTGCCGAGAAATTACAGGCATTAATTGGAAATTATACGACTTCGAACAAGATCAGTGCCGGATTAGGCAGAGTACGCACCGGTCTAGGGGTCCCATACATTTTAGAGCCTCCCTCCCCCCTCGACAACGGATCAAAATAATATTGAATTGATTTGATCTTTACGTATTAGGATATAATTTGCGAGGGAGGCCCTGAGATTTCGACTGCCTAGGGGACTCCACAGTGTTTAATCCGGCACTGAACAAGACCTTGGTCGGAACGTTATGGCTACTAAAAAAATAAAATAAAAACGGCATTAACTCCCCAAGACGTCCACAACAGCAAACAAAGGCAACTACATATCACAAAATCCTTTACCCTTGTCCAGAAGCATAGGTACACATAAATGTTTGTGTTTATAAGCAAGCACACTTATTCAAAACGCAAAAGAAACGTGCAGGAAATGAAAAAGGAGGACCAAAAATATAAAGAAGAAAACTTTTTAAAAGTAGTAGTAGCACTAGCAACAGCAGAAGCAACATCAGCGGTATAAAGGATTGCACATTCACGTCTTTACATTTTGCTTTTCTTCATCTTATTAAAGGAAAATTTCCTGCTCAAACTTACGCTCTGAAATTTGTTGATGGTTTAAATGCTTTTTTTCAGAGTCACGCTACGCGTCATTCCGCATTGTGAATGGTATATAAAAGCATGCAATGGCTGGATTAAGTAAAACACGCGTTGATTGGCTGACCTCCAGCACAAGAGGCGCTACAGTTGGTAACGTGCCAGAGTCTGACAGACATTGCAGAGGTGTAGCGAGGGTGTGGTAAGACACCGCACGTGCCGTGAGCGCCACTTGAAGAGGGTGCAAAATCAGAACAAAGTTTTTTTTATACTTTCAAAGCTGTGATAGGGGCGCCATTTTAGTTCTTTCCGTGGATCTTTCGTTGGGCGCCACTTTGATAGGGACGCAATTCTAGTTCTTCCCGTGTTTCTTGCCGTGGGCGTCATGTCTTCGTTACACCTCTGAGACTTTGATAATGGCTGTTTTTAACGAATCTTCTTATTCGTTTTCAAGAATTAAGTATGCTTTGTTTCCTTCTGTTTTGCATTGTCCGTGTGGAGTAAACTGGTTATAATACGTATCACAGACACGGTAGTATATCACAGATGGATTTATGTCGAACAGCACGAATTTCTCAACGAGTCTTGGAATGTCGTCCATTGGTGAAAAGTTTGATGTGAAGAGTAAAACGGCGCTGTCTGTGTTAGTGTCTTTTGTTAACATCCAAGGTCACCATAATATTATAGAAAATTGATACTAATAATTCATAGACAGTTTCTGTATTTTGTGTTTTGTGTTTGTCGCTAGGCTTGCATATATACGGTGGATTGCAAGAATGATAAAGCACAACCTTGTCGTACGCCCAAAGGACAAATGAACACACCAGTACAGTAATAAGATTGTTGGACTTAACATATCTTTTACATCATTATAAATTACCTAAGGATTCTAAACTTTTCCACTAATATTTTTTCTTACTTGCTTTTTGGTACTGTAGATGTCTCTCTATCCTGTCAAAGGTAAAAAAAACCGCTTCAGTGGCCTAGAGGGTAGTGTGTCCGCCTCGGATGCTGGAGGTCGCAAGTTTGAACCACGGCCGAGTCATACCAAAGACTTTTAAAAATGGTACTAACAGCTGCTTTGCTATGCGCTCAGCATTAAGAGGTTGGTGTTAGGACTGGTCGGCCTGGTGTCAGGATAATATGATTTGGTGGGACATGATGTTACTTGCCTGCAACATGATGCCCCAGTGCTAGACACTGCAGGCATCGTAGCGATATGACTGTAAAATTGTTAAAATTACGTTAAAAGTCCAAATCACATACACACAGTTAACATATTATTTACAATCTCTGTAAACACTTTGCTTAATACAGGTAGCAGACTAATGCCTCCTTTGTAATTGGAGGTTTAATTTGCATTCCCTTTCTTCAAAATTTGCATATTAAATAACATTGTTATTATTGGGGCAATTATATTGCCCGTACGTGTAAAGAAATCGGATAATTAAACATCTATTCTCCCATGCTTTGGTTTACTCAATGCTAAGCTAACCTCCTCTTCAGCGAATGTTATATCTAAAGTTTCATGAATTAGTTGAATGTATTCATTTTCCTGTTTCAGGTCAACAGAACTGGAAAAAATTAAATAGTTCTTGGATTCATATTTTCTTCCCAAACTTTTGGAATATGTATCAAAAAACTCAATCCTTGCAATCAGCGAAGGCTATGCATATATTGAAGCAAAATTTTAAATTTGGCAAATTATCCGTAATTGGGTTGCTTCGTCTGTTTGACTCGAAGATAGCTCCTGTCCTTAACTATGGGGCTGTGGTTTGGAGATTTTACGATGACAACGACATTGAGAAAGTTCATTTGTCACATTTCAAACTATATTCTTGGTATATCGAAGTCTATTCCAAATGAATTCGTATATATAGAATTAGGAAGAATTAGTATGCAATGTATAAGATATAAACGTATTTTGAAATATTGGCTAAGAATTATAAAAACTCCAGAAGACAGATCTCTTAAACAATGCTACAATATGCAGTTAATGGGTGGGTGGGTGTGATTACTGATCAAGCAATATTAAAAGGCTTCAATTTAGATTTGGATTTGGCAATGTTTAGTGTACTCAAGGCCTAAATGATGAAAATACGTTTCTCTGTGTGTTCAGTCAGAAATGTGAAGATGTTTTTAGACTGAAGCTGGATGATGAGATTATGCCAATGGAAAGACAGCGTTTCTATAGGTCATTGGAAGTAGAATTCACTTGTCCAAGACAATGGAAAAACTGCGTTTCTATAGGTCATTGGTTATAGAATTCACTTGTACAAGACAATGGAAAGACTGCGCTTCTATAGGTCATTGGATATAAAATTCACAAAGACAATGGAAAGATTGCGTTTCTATAGTCACTGGATATAGAATTCACTTGTCCAAGACAATGGAAATATTGCGTTGCTATAGGTCATTGGATATAGAATTCACATATCCAAGATATCCAGAACTGTTAAGAGAGATGCTTGTTATATAATCACCGTACTTAGAGTGGGGAACTTGCCATTTAGAGGTAAAACAGGGAGATATGAAAATATTTGTCATAAAGAAAGATTGTGTCAAATTTGTAACGTTAATATCGAAAGTGAATTCCATTTTATTACTAATTCTCTCTCTCTCTCTCTCTCTCTCTCTCTCTCTCTCTCTCTCTCTCTCTCTCTCTCTCTCTCTCTCTCTCTCTCTCTCTCTCTCTCTCTCTCTCTCTCTCTCTCTCTCTCTCTCTCTCTCTCTCTCTCTCTCTGGAGAATTACGAAGACAATATTTACCCAACATTGTATATAAAAATCCAACTTTAGACAAATGTAGGACTTTTATACAAAATGATACTAGTAGAATTCTGTTGACTAATTTAGCAATTTTTACATAAAAGCCTTGGAGATTAGAGAAACCGTTTTATCATCGATTCCTGCTACATAAGAATCCAGATCAATATCACAAAACCTGGTCCATGCTTGCTTTACAGTTCTATTTAAATTAGTATCTGTGATTACTGTGTAATATGTTTGTATTTCACCCAAATGGATAAAGCAGCAATGATTGCTGTTACGAGTCTATGGTATTAAAATAAGTAACAGAAAAGAGGGAAAACAACAAGCTTTGTAAAAT